>JAQIUQ010001749.1:0-140000 GCA_030378365.1 Hybognathus amarus | reverse complement strand
ACTTAAATGAGGATCAATATCAGTGTGGCGTTTTTGAAATGCCGAGAGCTCCACGTCCGTGACTAACTTGGACTTGACAGAGCATCACGAGTCACGAACTTGACAGCTTTAATTAGACAGGTGAGCAAATGTACATAACACA
Source organism: Hybognathus amarus (assembly GCA_030378365.1). NCBI lineage: Eukaryota > Metazoa > Chordata > Actinopteri > Cypriniformes > Leuciscidae > Hybognathus > Hybognathus amarus. The sequence continues at coordinate 139,858 of JAQIUQ010001749.1, read as the reverse complement.
AATCAATTGTTATATAATGTTTGCTCAACATGATGAAATGTTGATGAATATTGTCAGTATGTTATTCTAATGTTGATCTAGCTTACTGCTAGTTTCGAATAGCAAAACAAACTAACACGTAGTATAACATTACAATTTCAATTTTCAACACACATTTAAATGCCGTTTAGTGGGATAGTGTGACGTTAGACCAAGTGAAACAGCGCTGCATTACCTCACAAGTTTAATTCGTCTAATAAACTGACCTGTGTAAGTAATCCAGCACTTGCGGGTTCATTCAATGTCCTTATTTCATTTATATCTGTGGGACTCATGTGTGATATCTGTCTCTTTAGCAATTGCGACCTGCTTCATACCACTGTAATGTTAAAAAACATGAATGTTTGCACTCATTCATTAAACATTATTGGATCCATCAGCTTGACAGCAGGTCCCATCATTCAGCTCATCACTGCGTCATCAACCTACACCTTTGTTATTGTTGGAAACTCCTAAACCTACATATTGTGCCTTTAATATTTTTGTGGAAACCATGATACAATTTTTTTTCAGGGTTCTTTGAATAAATTCAAAAAGAACAGCACTGTTATTTAAAATATTCATATAGGGTATAACAAGAAGAAATGCTATATAATTTTCAGCACAAAAAAGTAAAAACAGAGCTTGACGGAAAATTTACAACCCAGTTTGTCAAAGTGATGGATCATTATTTGCAGCACATCCTCTGAATCGCAGGTGTGTATGTGTGTGTGTGTATCACGACCCTCCTGATATGTGATCTCATTCTCTAAAGGTTGCCTGCACCCTCATCTTCCGAGAAACCCCCTGTCCTCGCTCTCTCCCTCACCTTTTATCTTGACATCACTCTGGCCTGTATATCAGCTAATGTGAATTCTGAGTGGATGGGCTGAGATGTTGAGGTTAATGATGATGCCCTCACTGCAGTATATATGAAGCTCAGCGAGGGCTGTCTGAACCCCCAGAGCCACTTCACTTGCACCTCAAGCCTCAAGTCAATACGGTGGTTAGGCCTCAATTTCGGTAAGGACACGCACAGACTCACAGGGTGGGAGTTACAGTCTCTCCACTCCAGGCTTCTAACCACACAGTCATTTTCACGCCTACTGGATCCTCACGCTTTCCAAATTGTTTTTGCAAAGGTCAACTGCAATGTTCAGCTTGCAGGGTCTGACGGTGTAAATGGGGATGACGGGGGAGGGGGAAGACCAACCCTTCGGTCACTTGCGGGAAAAGATGGCTGAAGTGGTGCTCTGAAAACAGTTTCTCTTTCTCCTTTGTGATTTTTACCCCACTCCACTCCCACACAATAAAACAATGCCACAGAGAATCAAAGCATCCATAACCTCCAAGCAAGTTCATTAATAATAAAAGAAATGTGAATCACCGGGCAGCAAATTACACTTTTACAGCGTCATATACAACCTGAATCTAAAGTCGTGTAATGCTCGGCTGCACAGAGAAGTCTCAAACTCGTAGAGGTGTCCAAATAAACAGTGAGAAATGCATAAACTGAGTTTAATAGTAATTCTGAAGGTGAAGTGTGTGATTTCTGTGCCACCAGAAGCACCAAAGAAATTGTGTTGATTTCCTACTCTTCTACAGTACCAGTAAGGATGGATACAAATTTGGTCACGCTTAACAATAGGTGTCTTTACTTATTGTGTTTATATTGTATTGCAAAACACTTTTGCAGCTATTGAGGCACCTTAAAGGTCTTGCCACCTTAACCTTGGTGAGCATTCACAAACATTGACGCAAGCACTGCGAGTCTCAGGGTGCTTTCACATCTGTAGTTCGGTTCATTTGGTCGGGACCAAGCGCAAAAAAGGATACTTTGTAGCATTTTTCTGGGGTTTTGGTTCGTTTTCACACCACACTGATTGCCCTGGTCCGAATCAGTTGATGAAACGAACCAAAATATAGTCATGTGACAACATCCTCATTACTCATTGGCTATGAACATATTGCCATAACTTCACCTCGACTAGTCAAAATTAACGTGCGGGAAAATTCCGACAGAACTTTGAGAAGTAAACACAGAGAGAGATCCGGCTCACATGCGGAAAATTCACTCACAAAAATTGTTTGGTCCGCTTTCGGTGCGCGACTGCTCGAAACCGCACCAAGGGGGAAAAGCGAAAGTGCGTTTCAACCGAACTAAATGAAGCCAGGTTGAAGCACCCTCAGGTGGTAACTCAACCTCATACTGAAAGCCCTTGTTTGTTTTTAGTTGTCTATGGACCCAATAAATGTACTATTATAGAAATTTTATTGAAAAAAACCACCCCATTAACAATTAAACATTATTCTAAAATGAAAAATGGACTCTTTGGTCAAAAAAGGTTACCGACCCCTGAAATAGAACACACTTTTTATAACGTTCGTGAAGTTTCTTTCTCATCTGCAGTCTGCTCAGACAGTATGTGAATGTGGATGGACCTTTTACAACTATTGATGAATCTTCAGCACAAGAGTCCGATTTACAAACAAATGAGTTTTGCAATCTTTTTGGGGAGTTAAAAAACCCAAGCACAACCAATGCAGTACAACTCACACACAAAAAAAAAAATACTAAAACATTATCAAGTTATTTTGGTATCCAGTGGTGAATCAGAATGAAACAAATGGAATTGAACAGAGGTTGGGAATCAGAACCCCATTTTGGGAAGTCAACATAAAAATGACTTATATAATCACACTGAACAAGGACATGCCAAAGAATACAAAAACTAATAAAATAAAACAAATAAACCGTTCACATTTAATTTATACAAAAAAAAAAATAAACATTCTTGGCACAATCAGGCCATAGGTCAGGAGAGGAAGAGATTTCATCAGGCATAGCCAGTGTTATGGGAGCTGACCCTATTCTGGGTTCTGCAGTGGCGCAGACGGGCAGGCCACAGGCCCACAGATCAATGCAAAACACGTTTAAGGACGCCGTCAGACTTGGTAAATGATGGCTTATTAAAAGAGAGAAAGAGTGGGAGATAGTGGTAGGAGGGGGTGAGTGAGACGGTGAAACAATTAAAAGAAAAAAGGCTCTTAGAAGTTCCTCGTTTGCTTTCAGAATAGGCGTTACATCTATTGGCCACTTTCAGATGCATTTTTGATGCACTTTCCTGTGCCTGGCTCTCCGAAACTCATTTGCTCTTGCCACATCAAAGCAATCTTCTTTTGCTTACAAGGCGCCGTTAATAGATTTGAATGCGAGTTTTGCTTTTGTTCTTAATAAAAATACAACTAATCTCACTTTGCATAAAGTAATTGGATTTGCCGTTTTCACAGGTCTCGGTTCATGACACTCAACAAAATCAAGAATCGTAACTACTGCAACATGCTTTTATGTTGGAGTTCAGATGTATTCAAATATGGCCATGCAACATCCTAGTCAGGTTTCTGAGATCTTATCCATCTCTTGCAGCCTAACACAAACAGATGCATAAAAGGCAACAGCCACCATAAACTTTTAATTAAGACTTTTCATAAATGCTTATCTTGATCATGAAGAACTCCATAGGGCTTGAGAAATCCTAGCCCTCATTTCCACTAGTGAACGCCTAAAAGCTGCCGCAGATCTAATTATGATTCCCACCAAGTGCTTTCGTGCTTTCGTTTGTGAAACTTCGCTAATATCCTGCCTCCAGTGGAAGGTTTAGAAACGAAGCATCAAACCCACCAGGACAAAATGTTCTTTTATGACATCTTTGCGCTTCGGTTCAGCATCTGACACCTTTAATGAATGTGGCGACTGCTTAAGTGGACACTAGTGGATTTTCCGAGAGCTCTCGCATGTGTAAAGATGCAAATGAATGCAACACAATTGCATCATACAACAACACATTTTAGACCGAGTAAGCCGCGCAGGCTCTCTGATGCCGATATTCTGTGGGAAACGTCTCTGCTAATTCACTGCTCTCCCGCTGCTCCAAATTCAGGCAATATTGATCAGACTTCCTGCGGCACTGCTATCGATCGTCTGTTTCAGGTGTGTGAGTGCATGCGATTGCGCGTGGTGTGAAACTAAACTGGGTCCCTGCAGGGTGACTGAGCGGATGCTGGGGGAGGGAGATGTCTAGTTAAGGTGAAGAGTGTTGTTTGTCAGAGGACGCTGCTCATTTAGGGCGCCCTTCACTCTCTCGCTCTCCTACACGTGGGCTCCTGTCGCATTAAGGTTGCCAGCGGTGGGGGCTGGAGGCAGATGTGTTGTTGAAAGGCGAAGGTAGAGATAAAGGTGGTGCTGGGCGAAAGAGTATGCCAGTGTGATAGTTAAAGGGGACCTATTATGCAAAAATCACTTTTACATGGCATTCGAACATAAATGTGTGTTGCAGTGTGTGTTCACAACCACCCTATAATGATAAAAATTCACAGTGCTTTTTTTTTATCCGCATAAATCATAAGCACTGTCTTAGAACAAGCCGTTCTCAGATTCAGGGCAATATGACGTACTTTTGCACAAGCCCCACCCACGACTGTTGACGGACACTGAATTTTTGGCATAGACTTGCCCTGAGATGAGATTGCCCTGACAGGGTAACAATTACAAGTACAATTAAAACATGCTGTAAAAAATATCTGCTGGGTATTTTCAGCTAAAACTTAGTTTATATATATGAACACATCAGAGACTTGGTTTACATCTTGTGAAAAGGGGCATAATAGGTATAGGCCCTTTTTTCACAAAAGTGGAACACAAAAGAAGATATTTTGAAAGTCAAACCAACATTGGACCTCGCTGACGTTTGTTCTATGGATAAAAATATATATATATTTTTCCAAAACATCTTTTGTTACAATGAGAGAAAAAAGTCATATAAGTTTTGAACGATATAGTGAGTTGTGCTAGAGGCGATAGTTCATAAAACCGCCCCTAAAGCTATTTTGACACTAGGGCTGTAGTCAACTAAAGAATCCGTCAGTCGACCAAGGTCTTATCCTGCGCAATGATTCAGTGAATGTTTCCCGTAATTCCTCTCCCAATACCCCCCAAAAACGGATGTTTTGATTGAACATTTTTTTAAACAATTGTCATAGAGCATTTATAAAACAACAACGAAAAAACATCAAAAATAAAACTATAATACTAATTAAATTCTTTGAAAATTAAGTGATTTTTTTTAACTGCAAAAAGTGAGGAGCTCTGTCCTAGGTCTATGGTGACCAGAGCCGGATTAAATAAATCGACTACACTAGGCAGACTGCATTTTTTGGGCCCCCCTCTATCAATGTTATTTATGAATTGAAATCTGAAACTTACTAAAGTTACTGATAAAAGTAACTTTTACATAGCCTAGTCTTTGGTTACAAATTGGTTGTTTGTATGCAAAAATAAGTCATGTGTTATATATTAAACAGTCTATCAGACTTTTTTTTGATATTCATTATTTATGTCATTACATGGCTATATTAAATGCTATTAAATTAGCCTCATCTTATCCATTGGGAGTGTCACTGTTAAGGCAGTAGAACCAGTAAATAACCAATAGGTGTCAGTAAACTATGTAAACCTGTATACATTTAATCAACACATTTAATTAAGATTTTCTGCAAAATGCAATAGCTTACAACATTTATAACTGTTAAGAGCAATAAGGCAAACATGACCCCATTCACATTCATCAAGACCATTTAGAAACTGTCTAACAATAAATAATTATAAATATAAGGATGGAGGATTTAAACTATGGAAAACTAAAGGTATTCAGACTATTAAAGACTTGTATATGAATGGAATACTTACACTACTTACATTCAAGAATTGTGTGATAAACACCAGATTCCCTCAAAACACATTTTTTTCAGATATTCACAGCTTAAAAGTTTTATGTCTTCCAGGTCTACAGATATTATGTACATTCCCAAGCTGTCATTAATAGAGGAAATAATTGGGAAAAGAGGTGAAAAGGGCCAATTATCAAATTATTATAATTTAATAATGGCTAACTCTAAAGAGTCTGCTGTAGACAAATTAAATGCATGGAAGAAAGACATTCAAGACAAGAAAAAAAGAGGAATTGAATGGACTTATAGGCGCAAAAACAAATTATAAACACGCAGCTTAAATTATTACAGTATAAATGGTTGACAAACAACACCTGAAAAACTCAATCATATGTCTTGCAATATTCCTGATATATGTACAAAATGCCCAAATTATAAAGTAACTGTAATTCATTGTCTATGGGGATGTTCTGATATACAGAAGTTCTGGAAGAATGTCATAAACTGTTTGTCAACATAGTGTTTTAGTCCTGAGAACTACATTAAATAGGCCTACATAGGATATTAATCCTGATTCCTTAAAATGAAAGCTATGTTTTGACAACAAAATTAATGACAGACCATGTCTGCTGTCACTGTGAGCTCGTGCTAATCACTAATATTATACAGTCGCGTGCGATGTGCTTATTTAAAGACATAACCGACTTAGAGGATACACACCAGTCACCAAGACCGAAATTGACATAATTTTTGCATGTTTTTGATTGTTAAAGCGATATAATCCAAGCAAATAACTGTTGTTACCCGCGAGCGTGTGAGGCGGCTTGTACAATATGCAGAAAAAAAATCTCTCAGACAGCGCGCAAGTCTACCGGATAGTTCAAGATCGCGTGAATTTTTAAACTGTGGTAAAACATAAGACGTGCAAAGGGTAAACTGTAGTTACTCATGATGCAATGCTGACCTATGCAAATGACAATTCCGTCTATCCGACTTCCGAAACGCGAGTGAATTATCGCCGCCTGAACGAGATGGGACCTTTGTACGTTTTAATTTTTTCCCCTCATTCTGGGCCCCCTCCCGCCAATCGGGCCCTATAGGCACGTGCCTAGTTTGCCTTTGCGTTAATCCGGCTCTGATGGTGACAGTCAAAATCACGCACCTGATTACACCAAACGCTACAAAAAATATAACTGCTATCTGCCACATAATGAAAAATCTTAACAAAAGCTCTCGTTTATACAGGCTGTATTCTTCTTTACTTACTAAAGCTATGGGTTAACTTTTGTCCAGCCGATCTAGCCATCTAGGCGTTTTAAAACAACACACAAAAAAACAAAATGGCCTTAAAATCAATCTGAAATAGGCTGTGTTGTAAGAAGGCATTTAGGTTTATTTTCGTTTTGTTACATTATTTAGGCTATTTTCAAATGCGTCAAGTGTACAAATAAAAACGAAACATTTAACATATTTAGAAAACACAATCTATTGAGTCAGCATGATAAAGCCGTTAAAAGGGCTGCTCACGTCTTTTGCGCTCAAGTTCGATTTCAAATGTTGGCAGTTGGCACGCAATGGTTTAATTGACACTATCAATTCAAATCCGATTATTTGTGTATCCGATTGGAATCTGATCTAAAATGATTGTGCTCATTGTGTATCGCAACTGTTCAGATATGATTTGTGTGTCTATGCCGCTTTTTCATCTTCCAGAATATCTGTATGTTTTTCTATGGCTATGACATTGAGTTGGTAGCAAAAAACCCCAACAACACCCATAACATGGAGGGGTATGCAATACAGATGTTGTCTTATTTACAACATGACAATGAGGCAGTGGCAAACTGTAGGAGGCTGGTGTGCGTGGCTTTATTCCACGCTGTCATCTCCGCCGTTTTCAAAACATGTTTTTTCGTTATATTGTCATTTTCTGCTCGTCCGGCGCTTTGCAACAACACAACCATGTTTCGCAAGCGACTTTCAGCATGTTTCCTATAACAATGCCTATGCCAACGTTTATGTTTTATGCAACGTGAGAAAGTGACAAACCACACAAAATCCAATCAGAGTATTCAGACTATAATAGATTTCCAGAAATGAAAAGTGAAATCATTCACACATAGTAATTCTAATCGGATTTCAATCGAAAATGCGCAAAAATTGGATTTTGGAAAGTAAAAACCAAATTAGATTTAGCTTTAGATTTTGGTCTGACAGTCTCTATAAATGGGGCGCTCTTGGCCGGAATAAGCTGCAAATAGACCACGGAAGACTTCGGACACAAATGCATGGACTCTCTAGAGTGGGTGAACAAAATGAGTTTTGTTCACAGAAACTATTGAATATAAGACTAATGTGATTTTCAAATTCAGTCCAAGGTTTAAACAAAAACAGCCTACATGGTTTAAAATGAATCAAGAAAATGAAGACAGGCCTTTCATAGTGTCTTATCTCAGCTGTGGTATGGGTGTTATCTTGAGTTCTGTGTCATCATGTCTTCCTCTGATTTATGCTCCTGCAATATGTGGCGCACAGCACAGGCTGACAAGCTCTGATCTATGCATTTACTGGCTCACACATAACTTGTTGACTAATACGTACACTCCTCTCCAAGTCACACACTTGACGGCAGCCTCACAGGTACACACACACCAGTGATGTAAAGTACTACAACAGTGGTTCCAACCCTGGTCATGGAGTACTCTCTACAGTCTACACTGCACATTTTTGATATCTCTCTTATTTAACACTAATTTGAGGTCTTGGAAGTCAACTCTTTACTAATGAGCTGATGAGTTAATCAGGTGTGTTTGATTAGGGAAATCTTAGAGGCTTTTTACACAACCCCGTTTTAACTAAAAATGGAAAACTTATTACTTTTAGCCGTTATTTACACAACATTGGCATTTTGGGGGCCTGAAACTACAAACATGTGGTGAAAAGATACATTATTGTCTCCATAAAAAAAAAATTGTATATATATATATATATATATATATATACACACACACACCGCTTGACCATCGCGCACCTCCCCCGCACCGTCTTTTAGATTTTTTTTTTTTATAGAAGTAAAAGTCATTCAAAAGTTAGGTTGGCAAAAAAGGGGGAAACTTTAAGTATACACATATGTGTGTGTGTATATACACATTTACACAGACAATTTACAATGCTATTTATTCTTGGCAAAGCTGAATTGTCAGCATCATGGGTATCATTTCACAAGTTATCAGGGTCACATGATCCAGAAATAATTTTAATATGCTGATTAGGTGTTCAAGTAATATTATTATAGTCAATGGTGAAAACAGCTGTGCTGCTTAATATGTGAAAAACCGAGATCACATTTTTGTTGTTAGGATACTCCGTCATATAAAAAGTCCCAAAGAAAATAACTTGTTTGAAATAGAATTCCTTGCCACTTTTGATCAATTCCATGCATCCTTGCTGAATAAAATTAATAATTAAATAAAATATGTAACATCTAACCCAAACTTTTGAAAGGCAGTTCACCTGTTCAATTCCATAACACAATAATAGTAAAGCTTTCCTTAGCAATCACTACAACAATACCACATCTAGCCCTAAAATCCAATCAAATACCATTGGATCATTTTGTTGTTTTCCGTTGAATATTCTAATTCACTTAGACGTGCCATATTCTAGACACTAAAGGTGCTGTAAGCAATATTAGCTGCTCCGCTACACTTCTGCTACTAAAATCCCTCAAAAAATATCACAATCCAAAAACATGCCATCAAACCAGAATGCTCATCACAGACTTAAAAGCTGATTACCTTCAACAGCACCTGGACATTTTCTATGTGCCACTAAAAATACTTGTAATACATGTAAATGCATTGCAAATGTCATTGCATATTGACTTAAAACACAAAGAGGGTCTAATTAAGGTGTTACAAAACACGAATGCATGGATAGCTTATATGTGTGTGTGTCATTCGTGGTTTGACAACGGACAAAAAAAAAACATCTTAAAAGCAGCACTCACTCTACCAGGCCCGAGTGTGCCAACTTACAGCACCACAGCAAATCACTGCATTTTCCACCTCCTGCAGGGCGACTCTCTCCTCCATCTCTGTTCATTTCACTCAATATAAAATTCACATCGCCATCTCCAGTGCCTCCGTAAATCTTTTTTTTCTAATCTGTTTACTGTCTGATGCCATTCCGATCTCCTTTATATATTTAAAATAAAGACTTCTCACTTTCTCCTCCCTCGATTGGGTGTGCAAATCAGAGGACATTATTCCACCACACATCAGGGTCTCAAGTGCTCTCCATACAGTCCAGCATCTGAGGCACACCTCCATCACAGTGGGAACTTCCTCTCCCATGGCACAAACTGATTAGCTGAGGACTCGTGCACACAGACACGCTTGCATCTATACAAAATCTGGAATGAATTCAATAGACATCAGTGTGGAGAAATCAACCTATATCAAAAACACAAAATCTGAGATGAACTGCTCATAAACAGTCATAAACAACAGAGACTGTTGAAACTGTGATTTTCTGATTCTAAAATGTAAACAGCTATGCATAATAAGATGACCTCAGAAGACCTCCTTCAAGAAAAGGCATTGAATTTAAAGCAATTTTTTTAGTAGGCTACAAGTACAAGTTAAAGACAGTGTACTTAACAGCTTTACTATCCCATGAAACAATAGACAAATAAAACTTGGTATAAAGATGGTATAAATATATATTGTATAAAATGTATATACAGTAAATGCATGCGCATAACATGCATACTGTATGTACATACCGCACATGCATGCATACATACAGTACATACCTATATAAGATAATGTATTTGATATTATTAATTAACAATAAGCAATGCCTTTGTAAGAGCATTTATTAATTCTTTTTTAACATTCATTAAAAATACAAATTGATCATTGTTGGTGGTTAGCTCAGGTACATTTAATCTTAAAATACAACTTTTGATTTTAGATATGTATTAACAAATGTTGGAATTAACATTATTAACTGACATTTAAATACTTTCATAGTTATGTTAATTTATGTTCATTAATATAGGTAACTAATGTTAAAAAGTGAAACCTTATTGTAAAGTGTTACCGAAATATTTCTAACATTTAAGTAGTTTGAGATTCTACATATTTAAGTAGTTTTTCATTTTGCTTGTTTAGTTTCTGATTGGTGGTAATTTCTTTGAGGGAGACATGGCTAATGCCATTTTTTTGCCACCAAGATTTTTTAAACAATATAATAATTAATAAAATATTAAAAAATAATGATAAAATTATAATAATAAATTATAATAATTACAAAAATGAAGCTGAAATAATGAAGGCTGATGGTTTCAATCATAAGCATTTACAATCTATTATGAACCTCAGAAAGGTCTGGGCTGTAAAATCACAGCAGGTCTGTCAAATCACAGCAAGCTATCATTAAAAATCCCTATGGAGAAAATTAATGGCATTTTGTAACGCTATCTTTTACAGTCCTGTTACCCATGTACATACTATGTAGTTACAATTACTGGGTAATAACTAGGTACTAACCCTACCTGAACCGAACCCCAACCCATGTACTTACCTTAAATTAGCAAGTACTTTCTAGGTAAGTACACTGTAAGCAAACGTAAATGCTGTAGAAGGAAGCATTACCTGGTATTTTTACTTCCGGTTATTTTTCTTGTTTGGGGGATGTTGCGATAATTTTCCTGCTCAAATAAAAGCTAGTGATTCAATTATTATTATTATTATTTTTTTTTCATTGAACAAGAAATGGAGAGACACTGACTGAGAACTGATGAGAGATACTCCAGACTAATGGAGGTTTATTGTGGGAGAAAAAACCTCAATCTGAACTTAGTCTGATCTGAGATCAGTCGTGCTCTATAAATAACAGACGACAGACGGGCAAGCAGTGGGCACAGCACAGGTGTGGAGGAGGGCCTGGAACAGAAGCTGTGTGTGGTGTCCTTAAAACTAAGAACTCCTAGTCAACATGAATTTGCAACATGCAACCTATTTTTACTTATTTCATCTAGGGCTGCACAATTGATCGAAATACAACCGAAATTGCGACATTGCTTTGTGCAATTATAAAATTGCAAAGGCTGTGATTTAATCAAATAAATTATATAAGCTCTGCTCGCGTGAGGCGAGCCTCTTCCCTTGCGCTGTTCTGTAGTTTATTAAAGTTGTATTAATTCTGAACGTGTCACGTCTCGCCTGTCTATCTATATTGCACCAAATACGACACTGTACTCCCTTGTGAAGTAATTTGGATGAACGTTTCTCGAAATTATCAAAATTCAAACGGATGGACAGACAGACATTTCAAAGCTTTGAATAGTCGATGTTCATTACTACCGAAGCTTCGAAGCTCAAAAATTGGTATTTGGACCAGCCCTAGAATTAATACAATAGCAATATTTCTTATTAAAATGTATCATTTTATTTAGTAATAATACCAATGACAACATTTTTGCCAAAATGTTGACATTTATCAGCTCTAAATAAAAAATCTAAATAATCTCAATTTATATTGGGAATATATTTATCATGAAAGAGGCGTTTAGTGTATATAAATGTGTTTATAAATCTGTTTAGATTTCACGTTGGCTTTCAAAGCCATGTGGTGTAGGAGGCAGAAATCCCTCAGCGCCCATCTTTGATACAACCACAGGTGAAGTCACAGACCCATAGTATCTTTTGTAGCTATTTTAAACTGCACATACACCAGAAACACACAAGAACACTTCCTCTGTCTTTCTCTCTCACACACACACACCTTTAGGCAGAGTGGACAGTCAATCCTGAAATCCCATTCTCTGCATGAGCAGCCCAGTGAGAAACTCTCACTCTCTCTCACACACATGCACACACTCAGTCTCACACCAACCGCCAGTCTCCTGCCCTACACCAGCACACCTTTTTCATCTTTTATCTCCTCTTCCTCTCCTCAGTCTCCCCCTTCCTTTCAACACCACCTCTCCCTCATCTCCTTCAACACTTCTCTCTCTCCCTTTCTCATTTCCTTTCCTTTTGTTCGGTCTTCCTCTCTCTCCATCTCCATCTCCCTCCTCAATCTTTTCTGTATCCCCAAACCAGAAGCCTATCTCCCTGTGTGTGTGGTATAAGCACAGGCCCAAGGTCATTGTTAGCCTAGATTAGCCAGGAAGAGCAGGGAGGAACGTCCATTATCATGTGACCGACTTTCTTATTATTTGGTGTCCTCAGGCTGGAGAGTGAATCAGCATCTACAGTTCCAACACAGACTATGAGTGGGAAGAGAGAGGTGAGACAACTGAGGTTGTGCCGAGGCAATTTTAGACCGAATGACTCAACGTTTTGATGAGGTAACACTGAAGCGAGACCAACTCATGAAGAATACATTTACTCTAGTTCTCTGTGCGCCTGGGATTCGGCCGTAGGCAGTCATTACAAAAGCACAACTGCAAGTGTGATATTGCTTTTATGGAACAGTTCAATAAACAAGTAATTATGAAAAGGTAACTTACATTTCAGACTAATTTGGCTGATTTCTATATTTTGTTTCTGCTAATGAAAAAATATTAAATAAACTTTTTTTTGATTTAAAATACATGGGCGTTTAGAAGTGACAGTTTATCTCAGTTTCTCTCAACTTGGAAAATGTACATTCCTAAAAAAACTGGATTCTGTCAGAACAGTGGTATCTGGAATATTTATCCAATAATGGAAACAAATTACATTTTAACAGGAACAAACAAAAACGTAATCAAACTATCTGGACTTAAACACTTATTTGAAATTACCATTAATTGGTTAACTTAACATTATTTTTATTAAGATATTTTTGATGAAATCTGAGAGCTGTCTCACTCCTTCACACTTGTCCATAGGCTTCTTGAGGGATTGAAACTTGCCGGCCTTCGAAAAGTTTTTCAAGACATCGTTAAAATAAGTCCAAGTGACTACAGTGGGTCAGTCTTAACTATCAAGCGACGAGAATACTTTTTGTGCGCAAAAACAAACATAAATAACGACTTTATTTCAACTATTAATTTCCTTCCCTTTGGGCCACTAGTCAGTTAAACGTCACACGTAGGCTCACTACTGGCCGACGCTGGTCATGTGTGTGATGTTTTTTTTGCACAAAAAGTGTACCGTCATTCGAAAACTTAAGATTGAGCCACTGTAGTCACTTGGACAATTTAAACGATGTATTTAATAATATTCCGAGGCCGGCAAGTTTCAATCCCTCAAGAAGCCTATGGACTAGTATGAAGTAGTGATCCAGCTCTCAGATTTTATCAAAAATATCTTAATTCATGTTCTGACGATGAACAAAGGTCTTACGGGGTTGGAACAACATAAGGGTGAGTAATTACTGACAGAGTTTTCATTTTTGGGTGAACTATCCCTTTAATTTGCCAGTCAACCAATCTTCAAATAGTAAGGCAAATGCAAATGTTGACACTTTCAACCTGAGTGAATGCAAGTTACAAGGCAGTGTGCTGGCATTAGATGATGGTTTTCCGTTGATATGTTACCATGTTGTTTTGAACCCAGTGAAAAAAAGCAGGTTAGTGTAGAACCGCTAATATTAAAAAGAAATAAATAAAAATGCAGGGATATTTTTTAAATGACACCATGTTGTCAAAGTTAGTATTGTGATTATATATGGTCAGACAAGTATCGTTATAGCATTATTTATTTTCCAAAATCAAGCTCAAATGGTGTTAACGAGGTTTTTAACCAGCGAATGTCAGAGATTCGCATTAAAGGGTTATTTCACCTAAAAATGAAAATTCTGTCAGTAATTACTCACCCTCATGTTGTTTTAACCCCGGAAGACTTTCGTTCATCTTCAGAACACAAATTAAGATATTTCTGATGAAATCTGAGAGCTGTCTCACTCCTTCATAGCCTGTTTGGTAATTTCATTCTGCCGGCCCATACAAATTAGTAAAGACATTGTTAAAATAGTCCAAGCGACTACAGTGGCTTAACTTTAAGTTTATCAAGCGACGAGAATACTTTTTTGTGCAATAAATAAATAAATAACGACTTTATTCAACTACTAATTTTCTTCCACGTGGGCCTCCAAGTGAGTTCACGAACTGAACAGTTTTCAACATTGATGTTAATAAGAAATCCACAAAATCAGCATATTATGGCTGCTAAAAATTCTGCTTTGCATCACAGGAACAAATTACATTTTAAAATGTATTAAAACTTTAAAAGGGAAAAGAGTTATTTTAAATTGTAATATGATTTCACAATATTCCTGTTATAAGCTTATAAAATTCTCACAACCCCAAATTTTTAATGGTAGTGTACAAAGAGAGCAAGAGAGAAAGGAGATGTGCATCACACTGGTTAGTGCCAGGCCTTGAGCTTTAAATATCTCAACTGCATTAATTATGCATTTCAACTCACAAAGACTACAAAGGGAAAATATCACCTGCTGGCACTACACATAAATACGAAACACTCATGCAGCCTTGTACTAGGGTGATGCACGTGTGTGTCTTCATTAAGTGCAGTGATCAGGGTCATTGCTCTTACACAAAAGCAACTGTTCAGTTAAACGCATGCATACTGTTAACAGCAGGTCCTGCTCCATTGAATGTAAAGACCCTGAACTTATTGATCTATGGGATCTCACCTGTTCACTTGCAATCTTAATGCGTCTGTGACACATACAATATGTCACTTGTATCCCCTTTGGCACCTCAATAACTCCTGGCACGAGGTGATGTGTGCTGTGTATTCTTTGTTGATTTGGTGTTACCCACTAGCCTGGTTAAAACCAGACTATTCTCAGTTGTATCTAAGTTATGGTCTGGCAAAACATCATAGACAAATCATTTCCAGAGGGGGCCACCAATGGACGTCACGGGTAGACCTAAAACAATAAGAGTGATGAAGATACATCTTCGAGTGTTGTTCTTTGCTCGGTTTAACAAAAAGGAAACGTTCAAATCACTTAAAACAGACGCGATAGCTGATTTGAATGAGTGATGTTCGATGGCGGCATCCATCTTTGTAATGTAGGCTACAAAATCTGTTTTCGAAATCCCAGCTGCTGTCATCATCGTGTAAAGCCCGTCTCAACGTTTCTGACTGGTGCCGCGATTTTGACGAATTGGAAATGGCTTGAATGAGCTCTTTGCCAGACTAACTTTCAGAGTAAATCTAATTTGCCAGATCTAATTTGTTGTCTGGGTTTTCCCAGGCTAGTTGCCCACCAAAAAATATACAAAAAATGCATATTTCATATAATATATAATTCCAAAACAAAATACTGTTTTTGAATGAATATATGCAGCCTGGGTGAGCATAAGGCCGTGTGTCCACCAACGTTTTTTTCCACGTGCTTGGCGTATGTTTTCAATTGTTTTCAATGGGAGCGCTGCATTTTTTGAACGGCATGAGTGTAACGAGGCGCTGAGTGTTTTTTTTTTCACGCTGAAGCGCCGATCGCCCAGCATTTTTACTGGTCGCTGGGAGTTGAAAATGTTAAACTTTGGACAAAACACAGTGCTCATCACTGTCACTTTTTACCCAGCCGTCTAATCACAGTGGAGGAGGGGCGGGATTAATACCACAATGACCAACTGTCACAATATTCAAACTGCTGCGGATATTCTGTATCATAGCAACGAAACGTCTCAGCGGAAAAAAAACGCTGCAGCTGCCAAAACGCTCTCAAGTGCCCGAAGCACGGTGTCTTCAGCAGAGAGTATCAAGCGTTTTCAGCTAGCAAAAAAACGCTTTGGTAGACACACGGCTTCTTTCCAAAAAAAGAGAAATAATTGAAATCCAACCCCAACTTTTACAAATCAGTAAACCAAAAATTCATAAAATCTTCAAGATACTCCTTTTAGTCGCTTGCTCATTTCTGCCAAATGTTTCCTGTTTGTTATCCGACTGCACACACATACTAGCTGCCCAAATAATTAAAAAACTTTAATCAAAAATATTTAATATTTTGGGGAAACTAGCATAGATGGTACATTTTAACATTCTGAATTTCTCAACATTCATAATTTATTATTTTTTTTCCAAAACAGAGGGCCTGCCCTGTATACTGCAGTTGCCTTTCACTGAAGGGTTGAAAACAATTTTGCATGATTAAAACCTACCCAAGCACTTTTTAGGAACAGTCACAAATGAGAAACAACAACGACATGGTTTAAAAGCGATTGGCTTTTCGATTGAAGCTCGGGACTTCCTGACAGCTTGAAACATAAATCTCAGCTCAGATTAAAGAACTGGTTCTCAACAATGGAGCCTCTGCAAACTCTAAATAGAGCTGACTTAAATGGAATGAACTGTTGTTATTTTCAACACTCTCTGTTTCTGTTAATGAAAAAAAATTTACAAGACATTCTGAACCAACCCTGGAGAGAATCTCCAGGGTTAGTTTTGGAATTGAAGCTTGTGTTTCAGTTTTTTTTCCCATTTGAGCAATGAATAAATAATCAAAGAAGAATCAATAAGAATTGAAGAATTGAATATTGTGTTGGTCAACAGGGTCAAAAAATGTTGTTAGAGGTGCATTATGGAACAGGGGCTCTGAACACATCCTCCATCTATAGGCTAGGAAGGGCCTCTGTTTCCCCAGCAGTCGACTGTACATCTGGATGCACCGTATTATACACAAGGTCGAGTAATATGGAAATTCCTCCTCTCCAACTGCTCATAGTCCCTTGACAGCAGACTGTCACAAGAACAGCAGGGGGATGGAAAGATCTGAGCAAGAAATGCATGCACACACTCAAAAAGGACAAACACGAGTGTGATTAATATGTGGAGCTTTCCACATATACACACACTTACTCCAATGTCTTAGATGATTCCCAGGTGAACAGATGGCTTACTATTTCAAACAATAACAGCAGCAGAATCCTGCACACACAAAGAACACTACACATGCATGTGTACCAAACAATAACAGCAACATTTTCAGATCGGCAAATGCAGCGTGATTCTTCTTTGATTATTTATTCATTGCTCAAATGGGAAAAAAACCTGAAACATAAGCTTCAATTCCAAAGGGAAAGAACGGAGAATGAGTGAGCGAAAAAGCAAGACAGGTGTTTGAAGGAAGTGAGACTTTTCAACTCGATGAGCAACAGAGAGCCAAAAAAAAACCCCCCCAAAACATACACAAGAACATGTTGCGGCACCACATGTGGAATCACACACGGTGTATTCTGTTGTGTAGGCACTAACCCTGGAGAGAAAGCAGATGCTAGCATAGCCTCACGTGCCAATGAGAGAAAGGGGAAATTATGTTGAGCATAGCAATAGTGGATGTTTTTATTATATCTATGAAACACTTACAAATTCTGGACATGACGAAAAAAGACTGAGGTGTGTAAATGCAGAGATAATTTGTGCAGTTACCTTGCCTACTGGCCTTGAAAAGCACATGAGATAAAACACGCTTGAGAGACAGAGAGAGCGCTAGCAGGGGGCTTGGTCAAGGTTTTTGATTGCATTCAGGGAGAGTCACGGCAAATGAAAACAATTGTGGCGCGGCAGCCTTCATTAGCGCATACAGAGAGCTTTTCATACTAATTCCACTTAAACCCTAATGAGCATCTCACTGAGTTTTAATGAGAGACGGTTGGGACAGGACGAGATACTCGGGCAGTCACTGCCCTCCAGAAACAGTCTCACTGGGGTCACTGGAAAAACAAATTGCAATCTGAATAAAGTCAAAGGCAAGCACAAGCCAACTAGCTGCTGTTACGTTCAGAGACCCTCCAGGATCTCGAAAATTCTGGAAACTACTGCAGGAAGAGAATTAAATTAGAGAGTCAATTTATATTGTTTATTCTTCCCTAAAATACAATAAAATACAAAAAGAATAAAGGAACTGGGATGTTGGGTTGTTAAAAAATTGCTATAAACAATATTAGCCATTCTGGAAATTTTCCCCAACTACTGAATTAGAAACAACCTCTTGTTCCCAAACCCGCCCTGCTAATATACCATCACACTGTTGAGAGCACTGTAAAAAAGATGGAGAGAAGGTTTCTACATGAAAACCTAACAGGTGCTTATGAAGCTCAACATGGTACTTAACTTAAATAATCCGCTTCAGCTACCATGATCTCAACTTTCAGCTCGGCAAATATGGAACATCCAAAATGATCGACAGGAAGAAACTGTCTTAGTTTGAATGGATGACAAAATATTGATAGATGGATACCGTAAAACTTTTCCCAAAATCGTCAAACTGTACCCGCTTGTATTTGAGACAGGCGTCTTATATGAGACTGGCCTTTATAATTTAGTGTTGCGATGTTGTCTCATTGAGTCTCTAATCTCTAAAAATCTCCAAATGCTCCATGTGAAACTGCGGTCTTCCAACCTTTTACTATAGTGTCAATTGATTTGATTAATATGCGCGAGGGAGAGAGAGAGCAAGACAGCGCTCGTGTCATTCTCTCTCTCTCTTCTCTTTCTATCTTCGTTATGCGCCCTGTCACTCACCGATCAAAACAAAAATCTACTTTGGCGGCTCGACAATCTGACGGTTTTAGAACATTAACAACCCAAAACTAAAAAACAGATTCGGCCTGTATTTGAGACCGGCTTTTATTTACCCAAACCTGCAGCCACACCAGGGGTGTAAAAGAGACGGGCGTCTATTTGGGACTTCGGCTATTATTTGAAGTTTTTACGGTAAATCAAAATTCATTACCTGAGCAATATACAAATTACATAAACAACAAAAAATTAAGTTCAGTCAGGACCACTTTGAGAATGAAATTTATTGACAATCTTTGGATTTGGCGAGAGGCTTAAGCTCTAAGGTAGCCTGACTTCGTCATACTCATATTCAATGGAGAATATGAGTCTGAGACCGGCTCGGTTGGGCTTTGATTATGAGGCGTGTCTTAACCGAACCAGGAAAAAAAAAACCCTGCTCTCAATTGGATAGTCGGTAGACCTACAACCAATCAGAGCAACGCAGTAAGTCAGCTACTTTGCATAGCGCAGTTTTCAACTACAGAACTTACTTATTTTAGAAGTTAAATAATGAGTGTTGCTTTTTTTACTTACTCCTCCATGAGTGCGACCAAAGGAGAAACCACAACGACCATAGGCATTTCATTACGTCACATCTTCTTAGCGACTGTCAGAGCCATCTGATAAGTTACACTTTTCCCGAATCATGTTGGAAGGACACCAAAATATCTTTCCGATCGACAAATGCCTTGATTGCAGTTCTCTGTTCGTCTATTAAAATGAATGCGCTGTCGATTTATTTTACAACAGACGCGACAGCGGAATCTATAGAAGGCCAGTTGAGCGCTCTCGATAACGTGATTACGTCCTGCCAGATCATCTGTCCATCATCGTTTAAAGCCCGCCCTGGCAATTTGATTGGCCCCGAACGTTTTCTTCTCTGATCATTTACTCCTCAATGGATTCGAGTCCAGACCTGAACTTCCCGACCAAAAAATATTGTGGGCGGAGTTTGGGCTGCACATCCAGGCTAGCTCTAAGGTGCTCTGAGCTGTATTACTAGACAGCTTGAGATGCATTCTCGAGACACATATCCCCCAAGCCTTTCAATAACCAAATGTTTCTTAGCATATGTTTACAGACAGAGTTTCTATACAAAATCCACTGCTCTATTATGAACATGCTAGGAGGTGAAGGGGTGGAGGTGGGTGTAAATTTCTGTGCACAGACGGCTGAGCGTTCAAGTTTAATTATACTATAGTTGATTAGTGTCAGGTAGAGCAACATCAGCTGAGCGTCAGCAGATATTGTTTAGCGGTATCAGTGCTCTGCCTGAACTATGCTTGAATTCCATTTGATCACTCAAGCTCTATTCATATAAACAAATATGGTATCACTGTATTAAAAGGAGTAAGGGTTACTCTTTTGGCACAAGTCAACTTGCGTATTGGCCGTCTGCCGGAAGCTAGTTATTTTAGTTGATAAAGTTTTAAATATGGATATTTTTCTTAACTAACGCATCACTTCACTTCAGAAGGCTTTTATTAACCCCTGCAGTGCGTGGAGCACTTTTATCATGGATGGATGCACTATAGACTTCAAAACAGAAATGGCCTTCATACGCATAAATGACCTTTAACATATAATTGACCTTTTACGGGCATCCAATCAGCAATTTAGTGCCATAGGCTACATATGATACTTTTTTTGCCTACCAGATGCACGTATTACTTTTGCATATAAAGAGCAAGCCTAATAAAAGCACTCGTGCGATAGGCCTATATACGCAGTGCCAGGAACGATCGTGAGGCTGTCCATAATGGGTCTCAGCGCGAAGTTAAAGCAAGCACAAAACTCCCTGTTAAAAATCACAAAAACGTGCGTCATAGAATCTCTTAAATCGAATCTGCACTTTGTTGTTTATGATGGAAGTCATAAAAATTCAGTCTCAATGCACTGATTTGTTTCTGCGATGACTAATCTGAACGCCTCTGATTGGTTATCACGCTCATAGACTCAACGGAAACGTGTGTGATTGGTTAAAATGCTCAATGCTGCAAAACAAAATCTGATGGAAATGCCGTAGATGTATGGATCGAATAAACGTTAAGTATTGTAGTTTGTTTAACTAATATTATCACTCAAACATTTCTATTATATAAATATTCTGAAACAAATTACAATGACTTTCCCAAAACTTCCAAACACCCCACCAGCCCCGATATTATTTTTATTATTGATCTGCATGATTCACGTGGGTCATGATTTTAGGCTGAATAACTGGAATTCTGCATTAATCCGGAAGATTTGGCTCTAGTATATGGGATTTTATCATCCAAGCCTGATCACTTAGAAAACAATATAATGCCCCATGATGTAAGGTTTTACTCATTCTGCAGCAAAAACAGTGCAGAGCGAAGTTATGTGCTACGGTTTTAATACCTTGAGTTAGGAATCTGTTTAAATCCCAAGACCTGAAGTAACAACAGTGTATTGGCAAACACCAATAACAAAACAAAGACTTCTAGTAATGGCTGTGGAGTTTTCAGTTGCTGAGGGAGATTTAAGGTCATCAAGGCTGCATTTATTTGATCAATTATATTCAGTAAAACAAAAAGTCAAAGTCAAAAAGTCAAAATTGTGATGCATAGTGTTTTTGTGGAAACTGGTACATTTTGAGGCTCTTTGAGGAATGGAAATCTAAAGAAAAAGCAATTATATGAACTATAAATCATTTGTAACAATGTAAATGTCATATTTATTCACACAAAAAATCTTAAATGACCCAACACTTCTGAACATAAGTTTCTCTAAAAATCAAATCCAGGTAGGCATTTTAACCAAATAAATATTTTTTCAAACTTACAATATGACGATTAGCTGATTCTCTCTTTTAAAAAGGGAGTGGATGCTACAAACTCTGAGCTTAATAGCAAATGAACACTAAATTAACAATTTTATTAAAATAATTTAATCAGTCGGCCAAGGCTGTTTACTTGCTTATAGCCGATACTTGAGGTTGGTACCAAAGGCTGGTATCTTACCAAGGCCAAAGTATTGGTATCAATCCAACCCTACAGCAGACAGATGGAGCGATAGCTACAGCCAACTGAATTTACTTGGTTCTACATCATCTCAGCCTGGCAAACACACAAAAATCTCTGAATGTTTTTTTATGCAGCTAAACAAACCATCATACATAACGAAAGACGTTCACTGACAGGATGTTGTCTGAAGGTTGTTTTAAGGGGCAGACTCGCTATAAATGGCTATATTGTTTCACACATGAAGCCAGACTTCCATTTTAATCAGTCTACATTGACCTGGGTCAGTGCTGGTTTCTCTTTCTGTTTTTTCCTTTTTCACACTCCCTAAAACACACAGTGCCCTGGCGATCTCAACATGTGACTCACAGACTATGGATCAGGAGAGGTCATAGTGGGGGACATGACAAAGCGACACAGTCGCACACACATAGTTGTGGAGGTTCAGGAAAGGCTATGAATATCATTGTAAGGTCCTTGCTTGGCTGACTTTAACATAAGCCAGCAAGCACCTTTGATGGCAAAGGAAATATGTATGGAGATTAACTCACAACGACAGACAAATGAAGGTTGTCGAGGGGAAAATATGCATCAGATGCCACAAGGCAGGCACCCCTGTTCCTCGCAGGAGCGTTTAGGAGACGTGCACGGAATCTCATTCAGCCATTCAGGGATGACCAAATTAAGGTTTGATAGATGGATAGCTGTGGAATGATGTTTGAACTCAACAGAGAAAAACCAAAGGCAGCATACTTGTCTTACTCTTAAAGGTGCAGTGTGACATTTCTGAGCCACTAACACCTTTAAGAGCAATATATTCGTATAGAATATACATATATAGATCTATACATATCTATCTATCTATCTATCTATCTATCTATCTATATCTATCTCATCTATCTATCTATCTATCATATCTATCTATCTATCTATCATATCTATCATATCTATCTATCTATCTATATATACCATCTGTCCACATCATCAAATCTGGCCCTGTTTCTGTTTTCAAATAGATTTTCCAGACACAAGCTAAACCTGCAAAGGCTTATCATTATTATTAAAAAACACAACTAATCTTCGCAGGTCTCCCTATTAGCATTGGGTTTAAATCCAAAATATTGCCAAATAGGTTATTTTCTATTTTGCGTTGAAACCAAATCTTCTGCCTATCCGATAAATGAAATCTGACTCCTACTACTGATCCGTGCAGCGAGTCTCTTTCGGCTTGCATTAAGCAGACCTGTTCAGTTCTAAAAAAAATGTATTAATATAAAACAAATCAAAACACCAATAACAGCTAATCGCAGCAAGCCTAAACATGAGATATTACTAATAGTAAAAAGCAAATTAAATTAAACACGGACATCCTGACTAACCATTTGTGAGTCAGTTTGAAAACCTCAGGGCTAAGGTATTCGATTTAGTATTCATACAGTATGAACCTCTGGTACCTTGGTTTCAAAGACAAAGTTAATCTCAATCCAGTCTGACAGCAGACAGAGGAACATTCACTACAGCAAACTGAATGTAGTTCGTTCTGTATTAGCACACTGGTTTTGTGTGTGGAGGTTCACACATGAGCTGTCACGTATGGCCACAGGCACCAGCCCCAAAGGAACAAAGGTGCTGAACTGCCCTGTCAGGATCTTTCCCTCCATTCCTTCATCTATCACACTTTTGCCTTCATCTCATCCCTCTCCCTCCGGGAAAGGTGCGAGACTGCTCTAGAACAGGAGGTGCCCCTGCAGTGTTAACTCAGTCTCTATTAATGCTTAGTCGTCTTCCAGGAGTTACAAGACAGTGAATATTCTTGACTCAGTGGAGCAGAAAGCAGAGAGATTGCAGCTGGACTTCCAAAGGCCACTGCATTTTTCAATCTTTCTCCACTGTGACCCAAAATTCAAACAACATACTGTACCACCACACAGAGTTGAGACAGATGGCAAGAAAGTAGTGGATTAGTGGCTTGTGAGCCAAAAAATTTGCAGGTTGGTTCTGAAGCATGCAAATCTTAAATGCAAATAACAAAATTCAACTAATCATATAATGGTGCACCGTTAGGACAGCAAAATAAACAACATAAAAAAAGAGAGAGAAAACATGTCATGTACATTTCTAGCTGACTACAAAGACTGTTCTTCCAACCAAACTCTACAGTAGTTTGGTGCAAATTATGTGTCACTTTGTAATACGTCAAATAATAATAAAATAAACTGCCCAGTAAACTGATGGAAAAAACACTTATACTTTTACACAATGGTCAATTATGACTCATATTATGACACTAAATTCTAATACGATCAGCAATAGCTGCCCATTTTTAAATACCTTGGTTTCCCATTAGTTTTCCCCATTTGTTTGTTTTGTTTAAGTCTTTGTTAGAGTTATAAGCCATGAACCAAACCAACCAGGTACAAAGTAAGGTTGATTTGAATCAAAAAAGTATTTAAAAATCTGAAAAAAAAGGCAAAGGTACAAGATGGACAAAGAGGAAAAAACTACTATTCAATGAAGCATTGCAAATGATAATTTAATACTAATAGCTCATAGTTGGTCTGTCTACAAAGGTCAATGAGTTATCATTAAAATCAATTTACCTATGGAGAAAATGAAAAGGATTTTTACTCATGGAACGTGGCCTGATTCGCTCCAAGACTATACTGTGTAAAGAAAAATACATCTTGAGACCCCATGCTTTTTGTTCAATACAGCTGCCCCTTAAAAAGCATAAAGGGATGGGCATGGTCAGAAACAATGACGTAGGAC
Organism: Hybognathus amarus; assembly: GCA_030378365.1. Classification (NCBI taxonomy): domain Eukaryota; kingdom Metazoa; phylum Chordata; class Actinopteri; order Cypriniformes; family Leuciscidae; genus Hybognathus; species Hybognathus amarus. The sequence continues at coordinate 114,825 of JAQIUQ010001749.1, read as the reverse complement.
ATGGCATTTAAATGATGCCCAATTGGCACTAAGGGGCCTAAAGTGTGCCAAGAAAATATCCCACACACCATTACACCACCAACACCAGCCTGCACAGTGGTAACAAGGCATGATGGATCCATGTTCTCATTCTATTTACGCCAAATTTTGACTCTACCATGTGAATGTCTCAACAGAAATCGAGATTCATCAGACCAAGCAACATTTTTCCAGCAATTTTGGCTTAGGAAATTCTAGCCTCTTTTTCCTATTTGTAGTAGAGATGAGTGGTACCCAGTGGGGTCTTCTGCTGTTGTAGCCCATCTGCCTCAAGGTTGTGTGTGTTGTGGCTTCACAAATGCTTTGCTGCATACCTCGGTTGTAACGAGTGTTTATTTTAGTCAAAGTTGCTCTTCTATCAGCTTGAATCGGTTCGGCCCATTCTCCTCTGACATGTAGTATCAACAAGGCATTTTCACCCACAGGACACCCACAGAACTGGATGTCATTCCCTTTTCACGCAATTCTTTGTAAATCCTAGAAATGGCTGTGCGTGAAAATCCCAGTAACTGAGCAGATTGTAAAATACTTAAGACCGTCCGTCTGGCCCCAACAACCATCCCACGCTCAAAATTGCTTAAATCACCTTTCTTTCCCATTCTGACATTCAGTTTGGCGTTAAGGAGATTGTCTTGACCAGGACCACACCCCTTAATGCATTGAAGCAACTGCCATGTGATTGGTTGATTAGATAATTGCATTAACCCTCTGAGGTGTTTTTGGGATCCTTGAGATATTTTGACATTCCTTGACATTTGTGGTTACAACTAGGGGTTAAGTGTCTTGCTCAGGGACATATTGGTGTCTCGCAGTGGATTCGAACCCGGGTCTCTCACACCAACGGCATGCGTCTTATCCACTGCGTGAGCAACATGCATGTACATGTTTGTATTTATATATACACGTGTGTGTGTGTGTGTGTGGTATGTTGATAGGCATGTTGCCAATTTGTGTGTGAATTTGTCCATTCAAGAGCAAGCTTTTAAAAAGAAATCAATATTTGGAAGCTGTCTGACAAGGCTTTCCCTGTGCATGCTTCAGATGAGTGCACACACAAATTTTCTCACAGCACGCAAGTTGAGTTCTTCTGGTCCAACTTCTTGCGCTTGAATGTTTAAATTGATAAGGCTTAAATAAAATTTTTGTTTAAACACGATAGCATCCTGTGCTGTTTATGTCTCACCCAACCTGGGTGATGATGAGAAAATGACTGGTCATATTAGAACATACGGCACTCGCATTGAACACAGTTTAGGGGATGCCAGAATGCGTATCCATCGACAAAAACATACCTTACCCTGAACTATTTTCAACAAACCATATTATAGATGCGTCGTCAGATTTAAGATGAATGCAATGGTTCAAATTTTTACAACAATCACGATTGGACTCAGACAGCAGCAATCTTTTCCAGGTAAAAAGCACCCTAAGACAAGACAACAGTTAACTACCCATTCAGACAACCTATAATCTAGTGTTGCATACACCTATTGTAGAGCCACTTGTGCAGGACAACAGAGCATGAAGAATAAGGAGCCATAAATAGAGAGGTAGTAAGAGTGCGAGAGACACCACAGAATAAAAAGAAACCCCACTGCCCTCTCTGTGACTTTCTCCACTCTTACTCGGGGCCAACCAGCCTTGCAGTACCGCCTGTCAATCAAGCCACCATTGTGCTCTCTGACTGCTAGATGACGATAATACACATTCCCCAAAAGCCTGCCTCACACACACTTTTTTCTTCTCTCTCACACTCGACTGCCAATTTCATTTCCCCTTTTTCCTGCGTTTGTTTTCTATGTTACAAACCCAGATGACCCCAAACTGCGCTTCAGGGAAGGGGAAATGTGTGTGTGACTGCGAGTGGTTATGAAGTATAGCTTGAAGTAAAGCAAGGTGCCTGGAGTGAGAGGATCATTACACAAGTACAAATGTAAGATGCCTGTTCATGTTTTTTTTTCTTGTGTTGCAGAGTTGTGAATGTGCACTGTCGACTAGATGAAAAAATAAAATTACTGCTGCTGTGGCTATTTCAGCACATCTATGTAGTGTTTGCTTGTTTGCTCAAGCCTGCAATATCTGCTACTCTACGTGTCCACTGGCGCAGAAGAAACCCGCTCGATATCGCTCAGAGCACCAGAGATCAGACACTCGGGGGTTTGTCTGTAAAATGAACAGCAGTGAGGCCGTTTCCGTGCAGGCAATTGCGTTCAATACATTTTCAATGAAGTCATATATATCTATATGGGTGGTGTAATGGTGTGGGGGATATTTTCTTGGCACAATTTAGGCCCCTTAGTGCCAATTGGGCATTGTTTAAATACCACGGCCTACCTGAGCATTGTTTCTGACCATGTCCATCCCTTTTTGGCCACCATGTAGTGTTGTCAAAACATTCGGTACCAAGTCGGTACAAAAAAAGTTTTAAACGTCATGGTATTTTTTTATAAGCAACATTTCTCAATATCATTCAATATTTTTGTTTAAACAGCATTTAGCCTACAATGCTTTCGTAAATTTACTGTCATAAATGAAAAGTCATTGAATTTAATCTAATATTTTCTTCAAATAGTGAAACATAGTTCAAACTGATTTTACTGTGGTACCGAGAACTGTAAAATTTAGGGATGCACGATATATTGGCCAGCATATCTGTATCGGCCGATATATGTTCATTTTTAATGTTATCGTTATCGGCCTGGTAAGAAAATGTGGCTGATATATTAAAGCCGATAAATAATGTATTATTCCCTTCAGCTAAAACACTTGTTGAGCACTGTTTATGTTTTTAAATTTTTTTAAATATGATTGAAATCTCTTCAAAAAATGAAAATGCGGTTCGTTGCAACATGTTGTTCGTTGCAACAGGCTATACAACACTATAATGAGAACATCATTATAATTGTGCGCTTGGGACATGGATTTAATTTTGAGACTTTTGTTTTTGTAATCAGGCTCTTAAAATCGATAAATATTTGGATTTAAGTCTTATCGGCCAATATATCGGTTATCGGCTTTCAAATATAAAGAATTATCGGTTATCGGTATTCGGCCAAAATTTCCATATCGGTGCATCCCTAGTAAAATTTGAATGGTATCGGTACTGACTACTGGAATTTTGGTACCATACATCCCTACCACCACATACCCATCCTCTGATGGCTACTTCCAACAGGATAATGGACCATGTCACAAAGCTCAAATCATTTCAAATTGGTTTCTTGAACACGACAATGAGTTCACTGTACTAAAATGGCCTCCAACAGTTACCAGATCTCAACCCAATAGAGCATCTTTGGGATGTGGTGGAATGGGAGATTCTGTGCCTGGATCCAACAAAACTCCATCAACAGTAAGATGCTATCCTATCAATATGGGCCTACATTTCTAAAGAATGCTTTCAGCACCTTGTTGAATCAATGCCACATAGAATTAAGGCAGTTCTGAAGGCGAAAGGGGGTCAAACACAGTATTAATAATCCTTTAGGTGAGTGTATGTGGGCCTCAGTCAGACAGCTCTCAGATTTAAAAAATAATATCTTAATTTGTGTTCCGAAAATGAACGAAAGCCTTATGAGGTTGCTACGACATGAGGATGAGTAACTACTGACAGAATTTCCTTTTTGGGTAAACTAACCCTTAAAAACGATTAAAAAACACAGCTGTCATTAAAAATGGCAATGGCTCCAGTCTATTTGGCAAGTAATGAGGTTGATTACCTTCTCAAAAACTGCTGGCTTGTTCCCTTTATCGGTGTCCTTTCTCTCTTCTTCTCCTCCTTTTCTTCTCTCTCTTTCTGTGTCAGAATAAGGAACAGAAAATACAGTGTGTCAGGATAAACTGCACTCAGAGACAGGACATAGACACAAACACACCACACACACATACACACGAAATTGAACATGGAGAAAAAGTTGAGTCAGCCACAAGTCTGAGGTGCCTTTAGGGCACAAGGCTTATTTTGCCTTGAGGCCTGTACTTTGACAGCTTAAATATGGCTAACAAAGCTTAAAACACACACACTAAATATTTCGTTTTCTACAACTATGAGAACATCACAGAAAAACTTTGTTATTTTGACAGAGATGACCTTCACAGTGTCATTTTCACCACATGTCAATTTATGTGCTGTTTTTGACCATATTTTTTGAGGTGGAAGAGTATGCACTTTGGTATGCACAGTTTGAGCTCGCAATTTGGCCCAAACCCAGCGCACTCCCCCTAATATTCCTGGCTGGGATAGAAACCAGCCAAAAGTGAATTGGGTGACGGAGGGATGCTGGGAAACTATTGTAAAGATGCCTATATCAGGCAGGTTGGACATACTATTTCTGCAATCAGACCAAATGCAATGATTGGATGACATTTTTTTAGTCCTGAGATATTCGACAGAAGACATTTGTAGTTTTTGTTTTATATTTAGACCACTTTTATTATTGATTGCTATCAGGATGTGAAGAGAGATTTCACAAAGAAAATTTGCATTTTTGTGATTTAAGGGTTATTTCACCCAAAAATAAAAATTCTGTCAGTAATTACTCACCCTCATGTTGTTCCAACCCTGTAAGACCTACGTTCATCTTCGGAACACAATTAAGATATTTTTGATGAAATCTGAGCGCTGGATCACTCCTGCATACTAGTCCATAGGCTTGTTGAGGAATTGAAACTTGCCGGCCTCGAAAAGTTATTAATGACATCGTTAAAATAGTCCAAGTGACTTCAGTGGCTCAATCTTAACTTTATCAAGCGACGAGAATACTTTTGTGCGCAAAACAAACAAAAATAACAACTTTATTTCAACTATTCACTTCCTTCCTTTGCGCCTCTAGTCAGTTAACGTAGTGCTAGAGCGTAAGCTACGTCCACACGCAGGCTCACTATTGACTGCTGGTCATGTGTGTGATGCGTGTGACGCACAATAACAGAAAGCTTACGCTATTAAACTAGTATCCTGAACTCGAGGCAGAGAGAGAAGTAAATGAATAGTTGAAATAAAGTTGTTATTTTTGTTGTTTTTTTGCGCACAAAAAGTGTTTTTGTCGTTTGATAAACGTAAGATTGAGTCACTGTAGTCACTTGGACTATTTTAACGATGTCTTTAATAACTTTCAGGCCAGCAAGTTTCAATTCCTCAAGAAGCCTATGGACTAGTATGGAGGAGTGATCCAGCTCTCAGATTTCATCAAAAATATTTTAATTTGTGTTCTGAAGATGAACGAAAGTCTTACGGGTTTTAACAACATGAGGGTTGAGTAAATACTGACAGAGTTTTCATTTTTAGGTGAACTAACCCTTTAAGATATAAAGGTATACATACAGACAACATTTTTTTTTTATTCTGGAAACAAGTGCCTGGGGGTTGAAGAAACACCCATACACAGTTTTGCAATAGCTTAAAGTGCATCGTTCAAAACTCCAAACACTATAGGTGTAGCCAAACAATCGTATCATAAAGGCTTGGCCTTGATATCGAGCCATCAGCCCTCCTTTTCTCTCAGCGCAAATCAATTGCTGCTGCAAAAACGCTGAGCGAGAGGCTGGTTCAGGTGTGGGAGTAAAGGATCAGAGTGGGTTTTCTGCAGTCGTGGTGGTGTCTGACTGGCATTATGATTACCAGCAGAAGGAACAAATGGAGAACAGGCCTAGAGGAGAGGTGCGGATTGGCCGTTTGGAGCTCTTTATGGGCCCATTGATTATTCTATTTCCCCTCTGCATGCTGCCAGAGCTGTGCTATCGATTCCTTTCCACAGCAGAGCACAGAGGCATCTGACTCCACACACACACACTCAAATACAACCACAGCACTTTTTAACAATGGATGTGAACCCTTCAGTGTGATTTCTATAGGTTCTTTCATCTTCCCCTTTGTTTGGTTTAAATAATCGTTCTTACAGGCTGTTATATAATCTATTGCTAACTTGTCAATAGTCAGACATTTCTGGTTGAGCAACTACATCCACTTTACATGTCTCCATTTTATAAATAGATTATGTATTGGAAATTGTAGCAGTAGTAAATTAAATAGAACTGGTACTATGATTTTATTATTTTTTCTTAGATATATTATAATATTTTTTATAATTTATACAATAATAGTTATATTATAATTTTACAATAATTGTTGTTATAGTTTGCATATAATATATATTACTTTGAATAATAATAATGGCCACTCAACATATTTTGGTGCTTCTACGATGCTGCCAAACTATCTTAACTAAATGTTGTCTGACCAACTTGACCAGCTAAGATGTGCTGAAGTTTAGCACTAACCAACATAAATCAAGCTGGACATGGACATGGGGACTGCGTAACATTATCATAGACATTGATTCGGTGATTGATTATCAACACAAAAAGGTCTGTCCCAATTCGCATACTACTTTGTTGGTGACGTCTAAGTGCATTCAGAGGTTGATAGTTTTGTGATTAAATATAGCTCAAATAATTGCATCTAGATACAACATATCAAAGAGGCCAAAAACCATTTCTTCCAGTTAAATGCGTCAAGTTAGTGCGTACAGATGGATTCGAGGCTAACAGAAAGGGACTTTGGTGTTTAGGTTTTACTGAAGTACACTTAAAAAATGCAGCAGAAAAGTACTACAATTGGACATGTTTGGAATTTTTTCAACATAATATAATTTGGAATGTGGTAAATTCTAACCTGGAAAGCATGCAAATTGGGAAACACAAGGAATATACGGCACAAGCAATCAGTGATCTGCACAGCACAAAGCACAAGACTACGGTACCTCCAGTTTACTTTTCTCAGCTGCTTGCGAAGGAGGAGGCGATACCTGAGGGCAAAGCAGCATCAGAGGACTTCTGCAGGAGCAGAGGAGAAAGAAAGAGGATGACAGGGTAAAAGAAAGCAATTGAAAGAAAATGAGAGAGAGAGAGTGATAAAGAGGGGGATGTGGAGTAAAAAGAGCGGAGAGAGAAAGAGAGATCTGAATTAATAGCCTGCAGCAATCACTATACAGTGAATAATTATTCAGTCTGTGGGAGACTTGGAAAGCAAAATGTATGACACACACACACACACTCAAACCAGTAGAACTTCTGTGCAAAGAAAAAATATTTCAACATCATTAAAACAACAGTCACTCTTAAAGGAAAACGGCTTCAAATATTAAGAGTTGTTTTCAGAGAATATATCTTGAGAATTAAGTTTTAGTTTACCCACTGGCATTATTTTCACATGTAAACCTCAAAAAGATTTATGCTTTAAAAAATAAAAATAAATAAATAAAAAAGCCAAAGGGCTAAGAACTTAGTTCACAATATATCGTATGCAGTTTTACTTCTCAAGTGAATTTGTTAAGGATGTTTAGATATTTTAACTAGAAAACATGACCAAAATAGGTTGCACAAATATACAAAACAGGAAAAGCATCCACGCATCTTGATCTAGTTGCATAAGCAGTCACATCGATCATCAAGGACACATTGCTGGTTAAAAATAGTTCCAGACTTTTCCAGATGTTTCAACAGACTCCATAAATGAGCCCATCTGTCGATATCTGCAGTCAGTCTGTCAATCTGCATGGCCAAGACTTCCTCAAATCAATAGAATTAACTCACATGTGTAGCCACTGCAAATAACCGCATCCATCAGACAAATGATGTTTGAAAAGCCTGCTCATAAACCTTTACATGTATGTATCAAAAGCTCAGCCAAGTTCAATAGTATGGATTTCTATTTGCAGTTCATTAAGAATTGCATTGTCTGGGGTAGATCAATGGTTCGTTTGTAACATGACAAAATACCCAAAGTGGTTCTACTGCTTGTATAACAGAACTACATGGCCTTATATTACAGAGCACAATTTGAACAGGGATATGAAACATTTAAAATCTCATTGACACTGTTTAGTTATGAAAGCAAAAATAACAAAACGGCATAGCGGCTGATGTTCAACAAGGTGAGTGAGAACTGCAATCCAGCAAATGATGCCTTTTGACTTATAATTAAGTCATGTCTGACTCCTCTTTAGCGGTATATCGATTGCAATAGCAGGTGTGTATTCCTGAAGTCTAAATAGACTTTTAATAGGAATACTAAAAGACTGTACTGGTTGAGAAACAAAACATAATATGTGCTCTCATACGATATATATATCTTCTATGATAATATCATAAATGTCGTTTTAACAATTTGTGACACTATCACGTACGTCCTCTCACTTTACAAAAACACACCTAGAGAGTGCACGCATACACTATGTGATGTAGTCATAGTAGGTTAGCATGTATGTGAATTAATTTAATTTATTGGTTACATCATTAAAAATTATGTAATCAAATGGTGAAAAAAGGTAAAAAATCTATTTAAACTTATTGAAAAAAAAAGATGATTTCTGTCACTGCGATGAACTGACCTCCACACTGAATATGAAGAGTATCAAAAGCTTTGGGAATCAGCTGTCCAAGGCAGTCCTAATCCTGTCAAGGTACCAACACACCAAGCAAAATAGTCAAATTATTGTTAGAAATAATATCCCTGATAATATTCGAGATATGCAATTTGCCAATATCACACACCCCTACTCTCAATGTGTATATAAACAAATGAACTTGCACAGCAACATGCTCAAATATGTAGAAATACAGGTTTGAGCCACCTGTCAAAAACAAAAAACCTTTTTCAAAGAAAAAATGTGAAGTCAAACCACTTAAAAAATAAAATCACGCTCATGTTCATGTTTTCTTAATACAAAGCGCTTTTTTGGTAATTCAAGATCACCTGCAATTACATTTACCAAACATTGAACGATTACCTGATCAAGCTCTTGACGCACATTTTCTTTTTGTTGTATTCTCTCTTTCTCCTCACTGTGCCCCCTTTCATTCGCTCAGGGTCCGTTTGTTTATGGTAGTTGTTTCATTGACTCAGGGGCAGATAGATCGTCAACAGAGTCTCCACAAAGCCTCTTTATCTTGGGGAAAAAGAGAGAGAGGGGGAGATGTGGATGGGCTCAGGGCCACTGGTCTCTACTCCAATCCCTACTAGACAGAGGGAGGGATAAGAGGGGAGGGATAAAAGGAAGAGGGTGAAGTGGAAGAGTATTGATGGGATGTCTGATTCTGATTCTGCGAACTGGTTCTTTCAGACAAGACGTGTCAATGTACTGGTTCAAAAAAAAAATCTAATCACTGATTTTACATAATCATGCAACGAAATTTACAAAGTGAGAGAGAATGTGAAACCCTAAACAGACAGTTACTCAGTTCAGGATGTCAGAAAAAATGAGTTAAGAAAAAAATAAAGCATTATAGGAACATAGTTGTGGATATTTGGATCGTTTTACAGTCTCATGTGATTAGCAAGCATGTTCAGTCCAATTTGGTTCAACCAGTTTACTCAAAAAGAACCAGTTCAAAAGAATGATTCATTCATGATCTGGACATCACTAATATCAGACTGATCAGCATGAAATTGCATGTGTATGACACGCCAATTCCGTATTTCCATTTTTGGTGTGCTATCAACACGCATAATCGCTTTTCAGCATGTTTACGAACGCCGTTGACGACATTACTGTATATTCAGGGGTGTAACGATACACGTATTTTCGTATTGAACCTATTCGGTTCGGTTATTACGGTATGCATTTCTGCCGACCAACATTTTCTTATAGGCACGTTGCGCGTGGCAAGCGCATTCAATAATGTAAGAGATGCTGGCGTGACCACAACATTGCCCAACATCAAATGGCAAATGTAATGTAAGCGGAACAAAACTGAGCTACTCGTTATTGTGTGGTTGTCAGGACGACGGACCGTGTATCAGTTTGGACCAATGCAGGCAGTGCAAGTCGATCTTGATCAGCACTGTTACTACACATCCAAATCCAGTAAGGAAAACATTTGAATTCGCCACTGAAGTAATAACATCGCTGCGAGATCTAGTGAGAAACATTCACATTTCTCCGTTATTAACAGATCAAACAGCGCTGACGTGGAAACCAGGAAGAAACTTTGTGCCATGAATGAACTATCAAGTGTCCACAGATCAGCAACATCACCATGGATTTACTGGTATAATACAATCTGTAAGTTTGGCAGGAATAGTAGGCTATAATGCTTTCAAGTAACATCACGTCGGTTGTATTTTAACATTATAAATACAATTGCTGCCCTCAAATGTTAATGTCTAAACTAAAATAAACCTTTGTTTATGACTACTACAATATTACATTTTATTTTGTCCAAGGAGCTGTTTTGTTTTATAGCTATGCTCCTAAGAAATGTCAAGATAGCTATAGTTCCATCATTGCTCAAAGTTAAAAAATATCATACTTTATGATGTCAGTTTTAATAAAAATATAATTAAAAAAATTAAATCAAGGAAATTTATCTGGCATTTCTTTCTTTTTGCTGTATTTGAAACGTACTGAACCGAGACACAAGTGTATTCGTATCGAACCGAATCATGAATTTTGTGAACTGTTACACCCCTACTGTATATATAAATTTATGACCTACCTCCTCAGACCTCGTCCCTAAACCTACCCGTCAGTGGGGTTAATACCATTTGAGTCTCCCGCCACCATTCTAGAAAAAAAAATATATATATATTTAAAAAAAAAAAAAAAAATTCGCTCCCCAGATGTAGATTGACATTTTGCTTCGCTTCGCTCGGACATTTTAACGGCGTGTACATACACAAGGAATCACTCTGACATTAATGGCGTAGACATACACGCAAACATCGAGGAAGAATGTTGAAAGTAATTTTATGAGAAAACATTTCAATAAAACTTAAAGAAATGAAATCCCAGAAGTTATGGTTATTTATTGGCAAGTTAGCTCAGTTGTCAACGTGACGAACGTTATACCATAAACCTAAGAATTACAATACAAAAGTGATTTAAACTACTTTACAGCTAAATTAAAACATGTTTCAACACAAAAATTTATGCATATTTAACATAAAATAAAAAAAGTGTTTAAAAAAATAAAATTAAGCTTCACATTTCTTCCATAACAGCATTCTAGGTGCTTCACATAACTACATTTTTTTTTTTATTTATATGGTATTCAACATAATGCCACAAATGTTGTTAGTTGAGCATAACCTGCATTAAACCCGGAATAATCCTTTAAAGCAAGTGATGTTGGGAGCGAGTTTTCAGGGAGGAGGAAGGGACAAGACTGGATGACTTTCCCTTTGTCCCAGTATGGAAGTAGTGCTGTCATTAGCATACATCCACAGAGCCCACCGCTGAACAAGTAGGTCCATTACAGCTCAAGTTAACACAGAACTGTCCGGACCGGTTCATTACCTGCTGATGGATGCCCCTCATAATCTGCTTTTATTGGGTTAGCATCACACTATGCTCCACAGCAGCATGGGCCCATATTCATTAGAGAGCCATTAAATAATACCACACAAATACTCCTCTCCTCTTCTCCCCTAATCCCTTTAATACCAGCGTGCCCCGTCTAGGGGAAATAAGGCCAGAACGGGAAGCAGGAGGAGATGGAGAAGAGGCGGTCAATAAGCAGAGACAGCAATCAGCCTGGCGGGTGGAGAGAACCCACTCCCATCTAAACGCAGCCGAAGGCGTGAGGACTCCCATCCTCTCAAAGAAGTAACAGCATCGGTGTGAGGTCCAAAGGTCTCCAGCTTTCTAGCTGGGGAGTAATGAGAAGGAGCGAACAGCTAAATGCCCCATAATGCAGAGCCAAACGGCCAAGCAGGCCAGGTCACTTGGGGCTGAATAAGGCTCAGATGACTGCAGTGAGAGAAAAGAGACAGGTGAGAAGTATGAGAATTGTCCAATCGCTGGGTGTGGAAGGCTGAAGCTCATTATTAGTTACGACTCTGTATCTCACTCACACATTCACACAGACCGTTCCAGAGCTGAGCCTGTGATGTTCATATTCCTGTCGCCTTTATATATTCCGTTCTTAATATTAAAAAAATCCCACTGAGATTTTTCATTTGCGCATTTTCCATGGCTTCGGAAACACTTGATCAAAATATAATGAAAAAAGCATGCAAAAAAAAACACGTTTTGAAAAACATCAAAACAAAACAAGGAAGTGCAGGACGCTTAATATCCTGGGACATTTATTTTTTGAGGTTCCGCTTCGCTGTTGGCTTCACACACACAATCATTTAAATGGTGCGAATCAGCAGGGAGGGAACATGACTTCAGCACGCTGACTGGAGATAAGGCTTTCAATAAGACACATTTATTCCCCATCTACTGCCACAGAAGAACACACAGAACTTTCATTACCGCCACGAGACAGGAAGACAAGGAGAAGGAAAGCGAGGGATGGTCCGTTAGACTCTCTTGAGCTTGTTTTAGTAATTGAAGAAAGGAAAGGCTGCAATATTGCATTCTCTCCGCCTGGGATGGAAGCAAGCAACTATTGATTTCTTTTCTTTCTTTCTTTTTTTGTCCTAGCTCCTCATCAGATGCCTCCATCTCAGGCTTAGAGTCAGAGGCACATGATGACTTAAAAGACATCACTGGGGCAAGTTGTTACCAAAGAGTGGTGAAACCCAGCACCAGAGCCGAGATAAAGAAAACACCACTCAAAAGTAAAAAAAAAGACAATTATATTACATTATATAAATATTTCTATTTCAAATAAATGCTGTTCTTTTGAACTACTCTCTTCAAAAATCTTGTAAAAAGTATCATGCTCTCCATGCTTTTTTCCATTGATAATAAGATTTCTGAAGGATCATGTGACAGAAAATAAAAGTAGAAAATGTATTTTAAATTATAATAACATTTCACAGTATAACTGCTTTTATTGTATTTTTGAACGCAGCCTTGATAAGCATAAGAGACTCAAACTTCACTAAACGTTAGAATAGCGCAAGTAATCAATCAACTAGTATAACATAACAGAACATCTGACAGCATTAAAGGCTCAATTTATATGACATAGAAGATATTAACACTTGTCAGTGCTGTTTTCTTCCATTGTGTTTTAAGAAAGGTGGCCGTAAAGGTTTGGAATAAAATAAAGGTGAGTGAATAATGCCAAAATCTTAAGCTTTGTGTTGCTTAAACATTTACCTTCTGTAATTGGTGACCTGTAAATAAAGGGCATGATTGTAATAGCTTCAGTTACACCCTAAGTCAAAGCCGGAACTTGTGCTCATAAACCAGGATATACTAATCTTCACCATTGGCAAAGACAAAGGCAGATGTATTAAAGGAGGAAACCAAATAATTAAAACGAACACATTGTTTTGTACACAATCAGCAAATACTACAGTAAGGCTACAATTCATTTTCATATTTAAAACAGTCTCTTGGGATAGAAATGTTGCCATGGTTTTTATCTCTAATATTGATACTATACTATCTTATATTATATTGATATATTGTGTTTAAGCTACATTTCATTTAGTTAACATTAACAACACAAACCAAAACCAGTTTTTAAACATGAATACATTTTAAACACACAAAGAGCAAAGAAGTATTGAGCAATCATATCAAATAACAGTCCTTCACTTCACAAAACTGCTCTCACTCAACTTCTCATTCTCTTCTTCTTCACACACACACACAAACACACTAAGCAAAATGCCTTAAACTGATAACGAGTTGTTTTTAATCACTTATTTTCCGTTGGCAGAGCGAGGACGACCTGGAATCACAGTCTTTCCTCAGGCAGTGCCTCAACTTTACAGTGCGGAGCACAACAAGCCACTTTTACACTTTAGTACTGAATTTTATTTCATTTAAAGGGGTCATATAATGCCATTTTTGTACAAGTTAATATGAATGTTTAGGGTCTAAATGAAAACTTTGTAATATACTTTTATTAAAAATTTTTTTTAGGAAAACACCATTTTACCTGGTCAAAATCAGCTCTTGTTTTCAGCAAGCTGTTTGAGTGTCATATGCCTTTAAATAATAAACCCCACCCCTCTGTTCTGCGGGCGTGAACGCACGTGGAGTGTTGCCTTGACAACAGTTGAAGGTTTTGGAGAGAATGACAGCGGGAGTCTCTCAGGACACATCTGCAACCGTATCAGTTTGAACTGGAAGTAACTGTTCACCGGAACAAGATGACGGCCGCAAAGAAGTTCGACAATTAAGGCTTGAGGACGTTTCTGAATGGTTGGTTAACGTAATGTTACTTTGATCAATCTTTGTATGCACTGGCAGGGTAGAGTAGTGAGATACGAACGAACGCTGTGTTTACTGATGTATACGTTAGTTCATTGATAGATTGACGTTACAATAATGGTCATGAAAAACTTTTTCCCGCGATTTGCAAAGACTAATATAAAGATTATTAAAACTTTAGGTGCAGAGGGAACATAAACAGTTGGTACTGATTATTTTTTCAGGAGCAGCTTCTTACCAAAACCAGCTTTATACTGATCCTCGTTTATAAAGCAGTCTGGAGATAAATGATTCGCGCAAACAAGAAAGTATTGACGTAGATCGTGGCGAATATTCCCTTCGTAAACAAAACTCAGGCACTGGGTCTTCAGCGGTTCAAATTTAGGAACATCAGAATGATTTCTGTGTTTGTTATTGCACCCAAGAACAGAACAAAAAAACAATCATTTAGACGCCATTCTGCTCCAGTGTATCAACAATGGCGGACTATAGTCTATGATGACAGCTCGCTCAGGGCGGGTCTGTGTTGAAACACTGCTGTCAATCAACAACCGCGGAGGGCGAGCGACCGTGTGACGTCACACGGTCGAACGGCTCGATTTGAGACAGGGGAAAACATACAAGGAGATTAAAACAAAACCACTGGATGGATTTTTATCATTAAATGATGGTTGGGTACAGGCACTGACAACACACATTGCAGTACAATCAACTTGTAAAAAGTGCATATACCATTACATGACCCCTTTAACTATTTTTCTTTCTTCTCTCATCCTTTCTCAGACATGTACACAAGCAGCATCATCAGGAGCTGCCCACCATCGCATTGACCTCTGGTGAAATCTGATTGGCTGTCTATTTCGGCAGACAGGGGCTTTAATTGGCTGGCTCAGACGGGCCTGTCAGAGAGAGGCAGAGCTCTCCTTGGGTAGGCTTAAATAGAAAGAGAACTGTAATTGGACAGGGCAGCCTTGCAGAGTTTGATCGAAAGCTTTCACGCCGCAACCATGTTTCAGTCTCTCCTGATCCAAAGCAATCAGAAAAGGCCAAAAGGAGTCGGTTTGTTTAGATTGCTTAAGCTCCTCACGCATTATCATGAGACTGAAGTCTTGCACAGCACGCTGAAGGATGGTCAATTACTATTCTTTGTGGCGTTCTTAAAGATTTGGTCAACACAGACTAAGAAAAGAGAGGAAATCACAGGCCGTGATTCAACATGAGTGAGTGCTTTAATTTGCTGCCGGCTCCTGTCAATCAATTTACAGTGTGTAAAGCACAGCTGCAACCCACCAGCCTGTGTAATGTGAATTTGAGGCCTCAATGTTCAGAACAACTGGCCACCAACATGAGGCCTTCAGTACATAAAATACACAGTATGTAACTTAGAGTAAACTATAGTGATGGCTCACTATACAATGTTATGATTCAATATGCTGCAGTGCATCACAATATAAAAATCCTCAAGAACCCTTGCGCATGCGCAGTAAAAGCATAATCTTTGGGAAAAACGGTGTTTTAAACCTTTTTTTGGGGCAAAGTCATCAAACTTTTTCAGCGATTTTTATTATATTTTACTGCTGTTTCTATACATGCAGTTTGTATGTCCCGGTGACCAGTGAAAGTGCAGTTCTGACTCTCTGCCGATTCATTTAGATAGGAGCCTGGTCTTGTTAAGTCCAAAAGAGCTGCCCAGAGGCGTTGCCAAGATGGCGGCCGAGTGGCATGACTGGCCTGAAAGGACTTTGGTATTTGTCCAGTCCAGTACAATGCTTCAGAGAACTGCCACTATTTATATGATATTAACTGATTCTTCATTCTTTAAACTGCAGGAAGTGATATAAATTCACACATGGATAAATAGATTAAATAAATACAAAAAACTTAAGATCATTACTTAATCTATAGGAAGTGATATGAATTCACACATAAATAAAAAAATAAGCAAATAAGGATCTATCAATGCAATAATATAGGGGGGAAACACAATATACATATGATGGTTTTGCCATAGATTTAGTAAAAAACTATTTTAAGGTGACCTAACTTTGCTGAGGATTTATGAATAATGTGGTCATGAACCTGAAAAAAACATTGCAGTACACACACACACACACACACGTTTGATAGCAACAGTGAATGGGTGCAAGTTGATACTCACAATGGCTCCATTGACAGCGTTTTTATCGTAGTACTTCTTCCTCTCGTACTTGTCCCTGATGAAGAACTCCACAGTTCTGAAACATTGCTAAGGAAAATTCAAGCTTTATTAAAACCAACACATCATTTTAAACATCACAGCATTTAAAAACAAGCCTGACTTGCATTCACTCTGTAACCTGAGAGAAGGTCGTGACAAACATCAAGAAACGTGATGTCAGCTAATGTTGAAAAGACCCCATGAAATGGCTTGTCTGATCCATCAGATTGATGGGATATACTTCATCATACCTCATTTCTATATGTCCTCAGAGTAAACCAACATAGAGCGAAAGTCACAAAACTTCCTTTTTGTTGTGGTTTTTAAATCTCAGGTATGGCAAATCTCAGTATGGCTAGAAAGCTTAAATTGGCATCTTGCACAGCTACAATGTAACCCCTGCAGTAAAGATGCTGGCCCTCTCAGACTAGCTGTTATCTCTCCTCATCATTAAAGACACCAGAGCACCAACAGCTCACCTGGACCAAAAACTCAATACAACTATTTGGAAAAAGAAAAACACTTCCTTTCACAGCAAACACACACACACAGATTGGGGCCAAACTAAAATCAAAACACACGCTCTCCGAATCTCACCCTTTGCTAACAGTGCGAATTCATACAGTGACAGGTAAATGCTAAGAGGACTTGGTTCAAGCAGCTTTATTGGATTTACACTCTCAAGAACCCCTTATCACAATATAATACTGCATCAGATGAAATATGGACCAGGGTGAAGTCAAAGGTGGCAGCAAGAGAAAGAATGCAAGAAAGAAAAATGTGTAACAAAAGCCTTGCGAAAACATTCAGTACAAAATATCAGGGGTACTCAACCTGCTGGTCCAGGAAGAGTTTTAAGTGGTACACCGAGTGACCAAAAAACACCATAAAAAACCCCCACCAATAATAATAAAGAGCTAAAATACATGACCTTTCAAAAGCTTGGAGTCGAAAGTTTGTTCACCAAAGCTGCATTTATTTAATAAATAAAACAGCATTAACAGCATAATTTTACCATCATTACTCCAGTGTTCACTTCAGCGTCACATTATCCTTCAGAAATCATTCTAAAAATGCAGATTTGGTGCTCAAGAAACATTATCATCAATGTTGAAAACAGTTGTGATGATAAATATTTTGGGAATTCAGTGATGTGTTTTTTTTTGGATGCTATGGATAAAGACAAAAAGAACAATCTACACTGGTTTGCTTTATCCAGATGAGAAACGTAGTTTGCGTATTATCTGGCCATACAGCGGTGGGATGTTTTGATGTTCCGTCAGTGTTGGGGAGTAGTTAACTACAAGTAGCTTAGCTACTAGCTTAACTAAATTTTTTAGTAGCTTGGCAGTAGCTCAGTTGCTTTTAAAACAGTGTAGCTTTTCCAGTAGAGTAGCTAACTACTTTTTGCAGCAAGTAGCGGTGTAGCGTGAGCAAAAGCTACATTGCTACACTATCGAAGCCTACGCGAATCAGCACGATGCAAGGATATTCTTCTTCTTGTTAGATTACAAACTCATTTTTTGCCATTACCGCCACCTGTTGTTTAATCACGCATCTTGCGGCTAACCGTTCACTGACGTACTGAAGTGGGTTGACACACCCATATTATGATTATATAGCAAGACGTGACGGCAGATTTGGAGGATGGAGAGACAACTAACGTTAAATACCCATGGCCTTATTTGTCCAAATTAAATCAGTATTTTTCAATCAAATGTTCTACATGCAATTTACGTTGGCTGTATATTTCGTTCTTGCAATGTTGTAGGCTATTTGTTGCGATTTTGACAAACAGTCAGAGATATTTTAGTGTTATGTGTAATAAAACAATACTCTTTGAAATCCTAATTGCATTGCCATGTTTTAAACACTAAACATTTTACTTAAAACATTCCTCAGACACTTATTCACTTATTTATAATATACGTTGTTCAAAAAAAGCAAAAGTAGTTTCGTTGTAGCTAGCTACTTTTTGATAGTAACTTTTGTAGCTAACTACTTTTCTAAATGGGTAGCTTGACTGTGGTTAAACTACTTTAAATTACGAGTAGCTTTACGAGTAGCTACAGTTTCAGAGTAGCTTCCCCAACACTGCGTTCCGTTCAGTCTATATTTCACACATCGTGATGCGTGAGGACTCTCAGTCTTCAGACGCAATCACAGAATATGACAGAGCTCGTGTTTTAAAGCAAAGCCCACACTGACATTAATAATTCACTGAAAACACAACACGAGTATAGCATACAAATTATTTTAACGCATTAAGGAGCTTGAATTAATCGCAAAAAATAAACATATTAACATCGACAGCCCTAATATATACAAATATATAGCAGTACTGCTTTAATTTACATGCAGACAGCTTGCTGTGGTATAGCTGTTAGCCAGTTTTACCACATAAAATCATCTTGGAAAAGTTTCAAGCATCTTTACATAAATACCCTTCAAAGCACCTAAATTTAAAACGAGTGGAGACGCTTGCATTCAGTTCCATTCTGTTGCGCTCCATCTACTGTTTTTGAATGAACACAGCATAATATATGTTCCCGGAGATCTCACCTTCCTGCAAAGTTCAGCTCAAACCCTAATCAAACACACCTGAACCAGCTGATTAAAATCCTCAGGAACACTTCATTATGCAGGGCTTCTTTAAAATGCAAGAGATGTTTTGTTGCATCACGCTGAGATAGAACATGTTGCAAACGTTACTGAGATAAACCGGGAGGAAAGATGATGCATAAAAAAATAGTGCTGGCATAAATAGGAGAAAGAAACTGAGTTATATGCAGTTAAACATGCACACACAGAAAAATTATAAAGAAACAAAGAATCCACAAGCACACCAAATGAAGTTATCTCTGCAACGAAAGAGAAAGAACTTAAAATTTCCTCTCTCTGCTGATCTGACGTTTGTATTAACACAACCTTTTCCATTAGAGAGAGAAGTGGGAAGTGAGAGAGGGCGAAAGAGAGTTCGATACCCGCCACACTGGAGCACAAAAGATCCGCATTTCCATCTGAAGAAACCACACCTGTGATAAAGCAAATTCCATCAAAGCCAGTTTGTGGATGAAGCTCACCTCTGCTGTCCAGATTAATCCATTTTGACGGTTAAGATATTGTACCTCATCGGTCAGCATACAAATGAAGCCATTTCCATAGCCACACCAAATGCAGGAGAGCTGATAACAGGCCACGGATGCCAGGGAAATTCAATTAGAGTTTCTGAAGGCGCCAATGAGGAGAATATGGAATTATCCTGGCCGCACACACACCCAATTAGACTGATGGTGTGAAATAGGACGGAGGAGGATACCCGAGGCAAGAGAGATGAGGCGGAGGGATGAGAGACACGAAGAGACTTCCTATCGGGCCTTAGAGATGAGGAAGTTCCTGTTCAGTTCTGCTGTGTGTGAATGTGCTGAAAACAGCAGCTGTTTTCTCTGGAACTCTCAACCCAAAGGTGTGAAGTCCCACGGGCTTTGCCAGCCAAACTCTCACACATCCACCAATATTAGAACAGGAATTCCCAACTGTGTTTTATACATAACGTGTGTGTGTGTTTAAATTTTATCCCATTGTTACGCGCAAAATTTAATAATGAATTCTAAAGTAGTGTATTGCGCACTTCTGATTTAAATGTAATGCTATATACACAAAAGTGCAATAACGTGTGTGTGTGGTTTGCAAAAACCAACCTAATGTGCTTTTAAAGCCCGGAACACACCAAGCCGACGCCAACGAACTAGCGCTGATGAAAGCAAACTGTGTTGTCACACCGGGAGAACTGCAGCCGACTGTCAGCTAAAATGTGCGTTCTGCGCCTGCGTTTAAAGGGTCATGAACTGGCTTTTTAAATGTTTTTTTTTTTGTTGTCTGAGGTCAATTTATGACGTTCACTTGGTTTTTACATTCAAAAACATAAAAATGAATAAGTTATGGGCTGATTTTCTTCCCTAGTTTTCAGCCTACTTGAAAAATGCTTGGATTTTATGGGCGTATCACATTGAAGACTAGGAAGTAAACGCCCACTGCTTTAAGTGGATAACAGTTTTGCATATTATAATGAGCTTCAACTCTGTCATTGGTTTTGGTGGGTGCACGTGGGGAATTCATTTTGAAAACCACTGTTGTAAAATGGCAACCGGAATGATTCGCCCATACATGTTTGACCCAGAGTCCGATCCCAAATCGACCGAATGAACCAACAGCAAGACATTCCAATATGTAGAACTACATTTAAAATAGTAAATTACACTGCTATATAATACATACTCTAAACCCTTCACTTTTGCTTACAAGAGAAAAGTTGCTAATGCTGGCTACAGAATCTGATAGTTTGTTTGAATTTAGCAGCAGCAAGAAAAGAGTAGGACACGACAACACAAATTCAGCATAAACTCACAAATAAACAGTTCTTTGAATATTACAAATCTGCAATTCGTCTTTTCTAGAGCCAAGAAAAGGGATTTTTCACTTTAATCATAGCAATTCTCTCCAGACGATCAAGAAAGCATCTGCACCACACAACATCTTCTGATTAGAAAGTAGATTCAGACTTTTACCAACTGACTAGCAAAGGTCATTGGAGCATAATTGCAACCAGAATCACACAAACACAGACCAAAATACTCAAGGATACTGGTCAGTTTGCGGCCGTCTGAAGTTTTCTGGGAGATGAGCTTCATACAGCTGTCTTGCCTTGGTGTTGCCCATGCTCTGCACACTCTAAACAGAGGAAGAGAGACAAACAAGAAATAACAGGTGAAAATACATAAACCAACCAAGTAGTTTTCTTTATGAAAAACATAGCAAATCATGTTTTAGTAGCTGAAAACTATTGAGAATTATTTTTTTTTCACAGTTTTGACAACTCTATTGAAACACTAACAGAAGTGTCCTTGACATTTGGATAAAGAGTGGCATCATTCATCCCTTGAAGGGGTGGAATTTGATTGGTTGGTGTGCACAATCGCCAGGGCAACAGGAGTGACAGTGCAAAATATTTGTACCGTGAATCCTTCCACAAATCCCAATTTCTAATAAAGTTCCTATAACTTCCTAATAAAGCAAAATGGTAAAACACATGAACTTTCATCTGAAACAGGCTTAAAATAAAACTCTGGTTGTAAACTCAGCCATCTGTGCGAGTTCATGGCCTTGATTTTTAATTAATTGTGTAATCCTGTACTTAACCAATGTTCGAATATACAAATTACATGCATTTGCATTATCAGTTTAATGTCACGTACGTCTAAGTCTGTCGCAGACAAATTAATATGAGGATGATGGATCAGAGTGAAGGAAGAGTATATGCTGAAAACAGACAAGTAATCACCCATCAAGAATTAATTATCCATCCAGATGTCAATTAATATGCGAAGGGGTGATGCAAGCCTCCCTTTGGTTGCTTAGTCCCATAAATCTTTCAAGACACACTGCTCTTTACAGCACAATAAACAGAGACCTCCAAATACAGTTACACATATATACCTGTGATTTTAATTATGTTTTTTGCACCTTGTAGAGCACTGCATGAAGTTATGAGGTCATCTATTGTAGTACTCCATAACACACTGCTATTTCAGGTGCAAAAAAACAATTAAAATCACAGGTATATATGTGATTTTATATATATGCCCATTTTTAACTAAATTTTACAATGTTAAGTGGGTGAAAAAAACCTCCTTAATCTTGAATTTGGGTCAAAATAGGCACCCATTGAAATGAATGGGAAAAACTAAATTAGAGCAGTCTAAAATAAGCCAAAATAAGACACCAGGTGACAGCAAAGTCACTTCATCTTTAGGTTTTAGCTCTAAGAACTTATTGGAATGATATTTTAATGTAGTTAAAACTACATAGTAATTAATTTACATAGAAATAATTTACATAGAAAATATGGTACTTTTTGAAGTAAATAAATTTCAAAAATACCCTCAAAATAAACACCATAAATGGATAGACAAAACTTTATCGAAGACAGTGATAACATTTATAATAAATAAAAATTAGGATCACACCTAAGTCCTCTGTGCCCACATTTGTCCACAATTACAGGATTAAGGGCTATAAACTGAATACAGTTTGAGGGCTACAGGGTTGCAGATTTGATTAGAACCCCATGTGTGTTAGCCAACTAATTAATAT
Organism: Hybognathus amarus; assembly: GCA_030378365.1. Taxonomy (NCBI): domain Eukaryota; kingdom Metazoa; phylum Chordata; class Actinopteri; order Cypriniformes; family Leuciscidae; genus Hybognathus; species Hybognathus amarus. Next base: position 92,319 of record JAQIUQ010001749.1, on the reverse strand, counting down.
TACTTGGCAAAAGGTCAATATAGTTGCATTCCTAAGTAAAATGTTTCCATTTGTAAGCAAAAAAAAAAAATCATGTACACTACCATTTACATTTTTGGGGTGAGTAAGAGATTTTATTTTTTGTAATAAATCAATAAATCATAAATGTATTTTTATTCAGCAAGGCATTAGGCATTACATTTATTAAACATGACAATTAAGTATTTATACTACTAAAAAAATATCCAATTCAATGTATACTGCTAAAAAAATATCCAATTCATATAAAATGATAATAAAAAGAAATGTTTCTTGAACACAAAATCAGCATATTAGAATAATTTGTGCAACACTGAAGACTGGAATAATGTCTTCTGAAAATCAATAAATAAATTTTATGCAATAAAAAGTAAATTTTAAATTGCAATTTAAAATTTACTTTTAATTGCATAAAATTTATTTTTAATTGCATAAATTACAATTTTAAAATTTAATAGAAATGAGGTACTATATTTCACAATATTACTGTTTTTACTATATTGATCAAATAAATTGAGCCTTGGTGAGCATTAGAAAAACATTGCAAAATCTTATTGACCCCAAACTTTTAAATGGTAGTGTTGTATGTGATTAATGAATGTGAGTTGTTTAAAAAAAAATAAAAAATAGGTTTGAGAGGTGGGTCAAAACCAAGCCTGAAACATATCGTTCACCCTACAAAAGAAAAGAAAAGAGAACAAACACAAAAATATTCATACTTGTATCTGCTCGGGGTCCATTGGTCCAAGTTGACTGATTTGACGCGTGATATATGCACTCCAAGATTCCGGTGTATTCCAGCACAGCGGATACAAATAAACACGCCAAGATTCCAAGAGGCCCATCGAGGTCCTGCGGGGAAAGAGAGCAAAAATAGACCGATTTTAGACCTGCAGTGAAGCACTTCCCATTATCTGAAACAGATAACACCATCATAACAGGCAGTGAAGAAACAGCAGTTTAAAGTAATCTTGGACTCATGGTGCAACCTCAAGACTCCGCCGTGTAATTCTGCCTCGCCACAGCATTCGACATAACGGCATTGTTTTGTGATGCTGAAAACCATATCTAAACAATGGACCTTTGCAGTTGTGGGAATAAAATTTGATCCAAGCACCAGATGAATGCAGCAGGTAGCCAACCTTAATCAAAAGTCAATAGCCACAGGTACCGGAGTAAAACTGTGAAATCACATTGTGAGACTCCTGATCTCATCAGCAATTGAGAAAAAAAAAAAAGAAAAAAAGAGGAGAAGAAAATTGTGTTACAATACAGACTGTATGTGATTATCTTAAGCCCGGTGTGTAATATTCAGCTCTCAGAAAGTGACTCCAATAGCATGGGGGTGGAAAGAAGCGTTGTGACTGTAGATGATATCAAGGCAGAGACGGAAGGTTATGTATGTGACACCACACCTAATCCCCATAACATTTAAGTGGAAATTTTGTAACCGACTAAGTCTTAAAACCCCCAGAAGACAGTCTATATATTATCATATTTAATCTCAGGAATCAGTCAATTCGCAAACTGAACACCGCTGCAAGAGATTATGATCATAGTATGTTAAACTTGATGTTTACCAGCTACTGATACATTTAAGTTTATACTACAGGGTTGTTAAATGTTTGAATCTTGATTGGTTGATGAACGTTCTAGGGTGTGCAATTCTTTTCAGGAAAATACAAGCAGGTCTTGACCGCATTAATATATCTCTTAACACTTATTTAATTTAAAAAAGGTCCTTACAGACTACAACAACAAAATAATCAAAACCCACAACACTGACCCAGCAAGTAAATATAGTACCCAATAGGATAAAAACATCAAATTATTTACAGTTTTTTGCTACAAAGTTAAGTTTCTCCCTCTTTCTCTCCCACTCGTACACAAATACAGTACGAAGTCGGACACACACACACACTTCGCACAGAAACATGCTGTCAACGCTGCTCTGACGATTTTATCAGTAAAATAGTTTAGCAACTTAAAAGCGACATAACACACTCAGGTAATTCACATACGCTTAAAGGACAACTTCGGTGCAAAATGAACATTTGGTCTAATTACACATTGTTACCTAGTCAACCGTTATCTGAGATTTGTTTTCACGATTGCCGAATGTAAATAGTTTTATCTATAAAAACAGTTTAGCCTATAATGCTAGTATATCGCTAGTATATAGGGCATAGAGTAATGACAAATAAAAATCGCTTGTTATTACCACTAACAAGGCTCAAAATGGCCCAACAGTAACACGGTAGCATAATAAGGGTCCCTACATTCAAACCGAGGCATTGAGAACTTTGTCAGTGTCCATAAAGTTTAATAAGAATATATTTTATACATAGTCAACTTCGCGAATACAGGAAGAAGCCATTTTTGAAATATAGTCTCTACCAGTCGATTCTACGAACGCCTGATCCAAGTGCGCTGAACTGTGCAGAATCTCATATGGTCCGTTGTTCCAGAAAGAAACACAAACACGAACCATTTTCCTCTTCTTCAATATGTACATGTAGCCTACTGGTCGCGCTCACCTTATCACCTTATTCACATCTCTCCAGCGCACTTGGATCGACGATCGTGAGATCGACTGGTAGAGACTATATTTCAAAGATGGCTTCTTCCTGTATTCGCGAAGTTGACTGTATGTATAAAATATCTTCTTATTAAACTGTTTGGACACTGACAAAGTTCTCAATGCCTCGGTTTGAATTTAGGGACCTTTATTATGCTACCGTGTTACTGTGGGGCTATTTTGAGCCTTGTTAGTGGGTAATAACAAGCAATTTTTATTTGTCATTACTCTATGCCCAAATATACTAGCGTTAAATTAGCGTTATAGGCTAAACTGGTTTTATAGATAAAACTATTTACATTCGACAATCTGATGAAAACAAATCTAGATAACAGGTTGAGCTAGTGTAACAATGTGTAATTAGACCAAAGGTTCATTTTGCACTGGAGTTGTCCTTTAATCTCACTCTCTAATAACAGCATTAGTCTTGCTATCGAATGGCTCAAGCCTCCATTACTAGCTCTAAAATAACGTTTTAGAATTAGCAGACAGAGACATGGGATGAGATAGTCCTAAACACAGAGAGTGTTTAAGGAAGAAAAAATCAGACATCACACTCAGGGTGAGTTCAATTATTAGAAAAATAATGCACATTCGGAATGTAACAGCAACTCCTCTTTGCGTCAGTTACCACCTCAGTGTGCATTATTTTGTAATAATTCAACTGTCGGTTATCGACTGATCCCTTACATTTTCTATTCTGTTGAATATAATAGAATAGATGTGTAGATATAAATGTTGCAGTTACAGAAAGTTTATTTATAATGTTTGTTTCCACTTTTAAACTGGATTGTCCCCCAACCCTTTGAACATAGCCTTAATAGAAATATAAAGTAAAACAAATGTGCAAAAAAGTTAAAAAATAAATAAACGACTAAGTATTATGCTGATGTCGAAACTCACAGCAACATTTAGTTAACTAGCCTCACACTTCCCTAGTATTTTTCAGCTCTGTTCGAGAAACTGAGCGCAAGAAGTGAATGAGCGTTTGTGTGAAGTTGCGAGTAGAGGTGGATGGAATTGGGGGTGCGGGTGCAGTGGAGCGGTCCTGACAGCTCTCCGCTGGTTGGTGTTGGTGAGAACACTGCTCCTGACGGGCTATGAATCACAGGGTTTGCTGGGAAATAGATTTCTGTCGTTCACCCGCCCTCTTTGGCTTTATCTACACCTGTCAGCCATCTTAGGACACATCCAATTCGCTTCCTCCGTCTCACGTGCTCCTTCGCGGTACAGAGCCGTATCCGTGGTAGGCGGGGGATGGGATCTGTATTCTGCCCACAGGATGCCTGGTATGCTTTTGCATGCCCATCATGCAACAGTAGAGTAAACCACTGGTTCCCAGGCAGTGCCACCACACAGCTCCTGAATGGAAAAAGCACTCACACACTTACGACAAGTACAGCTATTAGAATAACAAACAATACCGCACTGTCTTCTTCACTTTTAAGCGTGTTCATAATTCATCCTGCATGATTGCTCAGGATATTAATGGCTATCTTGCCTCTGTTCTGTGCTCAGATGACGAAAGGAGGACAGGTGACGCGTAGAACAGGCTGATAGCTTCTCTCAACACACAGGAAAAACTCCGGCAAAAAGCTGCGGTAATGAAGAGAGCGGGTTTCCAGCCTCTTATCTCTCACCCACCCCCAAACTACCATCCGGCTGGCTGCACCAGCCCGCGTCTGCCACCCTTCCCAGATTTATTAGCCCAGTAAAAGGCTGCAAGATTGTGTCTCACACCGCTGCACCAGGAGCTGCATAACATCACCCACAATTAAAGAGGGTTAATTTGTCATTGAGTGGAGCCCGGTGCAGTGAAGGGGGTGCAGTGCCCCTGCAGAGGGGAAGTGCTAGAGGAACTACTCCCACACCCTCCCTGCTGGGACTGAAACGCTGCAGTGGGGGCTGGATATGCTTACTTAGCTCAGAAAGGTGTGGAGACCCTGAAATTAATTTACAAAATGTGTCTATGATTCTTACAATTCTTTTGTGTTTCTTTGTGAAGAAACCAAGCGCAAAGAAGTATTTTGGAAGCAAAAAGATTTGAGAAATAACTAAAACAAACTATATTACAAATGTTCATGCCATGCAAGATTTTATTAATTTATGAATTGCCCAGAAGTTTCCTGATTTTACAGGTGTGTAAGAACCACTGATCTATAGTGATGAGAACTCTTCAAAAGAGAACACATACATACATATATATATATATATATATATATATACATATATATGTATATATATATATATATACATACATACACACTGCAGCTGCACAATTAAATTAAAAAAAATTAAAAATACCTTTTGCAATCTCAATTTACACCCACAAAAGATCGTATTCCTAAATGCAGGGACTACAGAGCAGAGTATCATTTGCAGAACTCATTCTGTGTGTTACAAATGTTTTCAATTATCACATAAAAACTGGGATAAAGGTTTATAGTTGGAATTTAAACACTGAATATCTACAGAAGTTATCAAAATAAATCACCTTTTGAAAGTAAATTGGCCATTCAAATAGCAATTGTATCAAATAACATACAAGTGACTGTTAAAACAAATGTTTGTCATTAAATCATTCATTCAAAATTAATCCAGTAATTAAACAAGTGAATGATTAATTAGTCACTGAATCATTGCATTTCAAATAATACATTCAAACAAATTAAATATTTAAATAGACTGCAGAAATTAACATTTTGTCTGAACCTAAAGTAAATTACATGTTAAGTTTTCCATTCTGTAGGAGAATCATGATCTCCATTTATTTTATTTTTTTAAATTGAGTCTCAATTTATCCAGAATAGTACCGTTATAAATACACAAATACATTTTCAATATGCCTGCAGTGATACACTGCAATATTTAGAAATATTTAATCAGATAACTTCCCCACAACCAAAATCTGATAAAAAGGGATTACAAGCAAAATATTTCATTTGCATAATAATGCCAGTGAGACAGTAATCTGTCTTTGAGTTGCCACTTTGTGATTGGCTTATCCGCAATGTAGGAGGGGGCCAAAAATAGCAATACCAAAATATCATGATGAGTAATTTTATTTCATGGTAATATAAAATATAACAATATAATATTATAATAGTTTATTATAACTAAAATAATTAATTTTTATATTTACGTTTTAGAGAATTACATTACAGTAGCCCTCAAACCGTATTCACTTTATAGCCCTTAATCCTGTAATTGTGGACAAATGTGGATTTATTTTTTATTTATTTTATATGTGGATTAATTTTTTATTTATTATAAATGTTATATCACTGTCTTCGATAAAGTTGTCTATCCATTTATGGTGGGGTTTTTTTTTGGGGGGGGGGGGGGTTGTTTTGTTTTTTGAAGGAGGGGGGTATTTTTGAATTTACTTCAAAAAGTACCATATTTTCTATTTAAATTATGCTTTATTTTTATGTGTTTTTTTAAACTATATTTAAATATAATTCCAATAAGTTCTTATAACTAAAACCTAAAGATGAAGTGACTCTGCTGTCACTTGGTGTCTTATTTTAGAATGCTCTAAATTACAGTTTTTCCCATTCTTTTCTATGGGTGCCCATTTTTTGACCCAAATACAAGATTAAGGAGGTTTTTTTCACCCACTTAACATTGTAGAATTGAGTCAAAAAAGGGTGTGTGTTCAGGAGGCAAACTTAGGAAAAGTAGCCAAGTCTTGTACCGCTCAAATCAAGGGAAGTGTTTTTAAAAATAAATCAAAACTTATTTTGCCCACATTTGTTGAGAACACGGTTTGAGGGTTAAGTTGAATATTAAAATAAAACAAAATAATACAATGAGTTATTTATTTAAATTTAAAACAATTAAATGCAAGGATAAATTAAATATGTAACAAATTAAAGATATTTATTTGTAAGATTCAATATATCAAATAAATGAACAAGTCTGGCATCAACAGCTGCCAGGCACTGTGTAGCAGTGCAATACATTATAAATGGTACTATTGGATGAGCATGAGCAACATTCAAAATGATAAAATAGCCGATACACACAAACATGCAGTATGACAGCACATTACTTGAATTGCTGCTACATTGCTGGCAAGCATAAACAATCTACACTTTCTTACATCACAAACGAACACAGTAGATGTGTCAAAATGAAATTACTCTAATTAAAATAAATGATGCTGGATGCGCCTGACTGTCTGGAACATAACTTGCAGTGTAGACTAACATAACATCTACCATTGCATGGTAGTATATGCCTCACCGTCAAGACCGCAGAGCCCTACTGAGATGGATGTTAATGCCAAGTGTGAAACAAGGACTCTGATAACCAGCCAAGAGTAAAGGTCAGATAACTAACTGCTGTCTGTCTCACAGCCCTGTCTACATAAACAGGGAGTGCTGTGATTGAGGGAATTGGCAGAGGCTGCAACCAAAACAGGTCATGACCTAATGACCCTACCTAAAGCCATCCCAGTCTGAGGGGATTAATGACGGCCTCTCAGCGTCCAAAAGGGGCAATTTCGGGGGAATTTGTGTGACATGCCCATATGATCTTTCTACTTCCTCTCATTTCTCATCTTCCCCATCAATTCATTATCTCCACAGCTGGTCACAGCAGATGTAGAACGGTGCGGGCAAGTCCCTCAGTCAACATACATTGGCTAATAATTCACCATTCCCCTCTATGAAATGGGAACCGGATGCTGTGAACAAGGCTGGACTAGAAAGATGTGTGAGAGAAAGTGTTCTCAGTAAGACTGTGGTGTGCTATATTTGCAACCTGAGGAGAAAATGCAAATGATGCTTTCAACAGCTGGGTAATGAGATAACATTTTGGGGAGCCTATAAAACACAGGACACCCTAGGTGTGCAAGGCAGCCCTTCCCTGAAAACTTAATTAAAAAAGGCAGGCCAAATAAATTATTCAGTGTCTAAACATCCAGAAAAGGGCTCGCTGGCACTGTGTGTGTGTGGGGACAGTGGGAGATTTACAGTTGCCTCTGCCAGTTCCCAGGTCTCTGCCCACTTCATCTGAGGAGTCACCCCAGATTTATAAGCCTGTAGCTCATTTGCCTGCACAGAACACGCATGAACAATGGAACATAGCCAATATAAGATGTGTAAATCACACAAACTCTTTGTCCCTCACACGTCATCTGTGACTTTCTGGCACCTGTCTCACTGAAAACTGATTGGCTGCATCATTCTGTCAATGTCACCTCAAGGCTACAAGAAAGCATTTGTCAAAATAAACAATAGTCCCCTCTGCCCTCCATCTTTCACTTCTGGGGGCATGGGTAACTGTGGCCATGAGAACTATCTCTCTTTGTTCCACTTTCCTAAACCCCTCAGCTTTGCCAAAGGAGGGAGCAGAGAGAAAGGGAGAAGAAAGGGAGGAAGAAAAGACAGGAGAAGAGCGCACCACTGTACTTCTCCCAGAAACCTCAAAGAATCTGGCAGGACCCTCCCAGCTGACGCTCGGGTAACACTTCAAAAGGGCTGGTGTCTGATTGTCCCAGTCTGGTCCAGGGACAGGGGCCAGTCCTGCTGTGTTTCAGGATCCCAGCATCATAGCTCTCCCTCTTTCAACATCCGACTCTGCTTTTAACAGCTGAATGAGATTCAAAACCCAAGAACAAATCCTTATGGCTGTGGACAATAGGGTATTTCAGCTGGCTATGAGATCCGCATGCAGTTTAGACACTGTTATAAACACAACCGTTCAAAACAAAAGTTAGGGTCGGATAGATTTTTGTATGTTTTTAAAGAAGTCTCCTGATGCTCACCACGGCTGCATATAGTTCACAATATTATTATTTTTTCTACATTAAAAAAAAAGACAAATGTTCCTGTGATGGCAAAGCTTAAAGGGTTCATTCACCAAAATAAAAAAATTCTGTCAGTATTTATTCACGCATGTTGCTTTGACCTCGTAAGACCTTCGTTCATCTTCAGAACACTGAATTAAGATATTTTTGATGAAATCTGAGAGCTGGATGACTCCTCCATACTAGTCCATAGGCTTCTCAGGAATTGAAGACTTGCGGGTCTTGAAAGTTATTAAAGACATCGTTAAAATAGTCAAGTGACTACAGTGGCTCAATCTTAACTTTATCAAATGATGCAAGAACACATTTTGTGCGCAAAAAACAAAAAGTAACGACTTCTATTTAAGCTATTCATTTACTTCTCTCTCTGCCTCGACTCAGGTTACTAGTTTAATGAACGTAAACTTCTGTTATTGTATGTAGCTCTATTCGCTATCACACTGCGTAATCTGACTAGAGGCGCAAAGAGAAGGAAGTGAATAGTTGATATAAAGTCGTTATTTTTGTTCGTTTCTGCGCACAAAAAGTCGTCGCTTGATAAAGTTAAGATTTAGCCACTGAAGTCAGTTTGGACTTTTAGACAGATGTCTTTAATAGAGCTTTCAGGTAACGGCAAGTTTCAATTCCTCAAGAAGCCTATGGACTAGTATGAAGAAGTGATCCAGCTCTCAGATATCATTAAAAATATCTTTAATTTGTGTTCCGAAGATATAACGAAGTCTTGACGTGTGGATTTAACATGAGCGTAAGAGTAATTACTGACAGAATTTTCATTTTTGGTAAACAAATCCTTTAATTTCTGTGGTCTTCCATTATTATTATCAATTTTGAGAAACAACTGTGCTGCTAAATATGATTTTGGAATATACTGTGTAGATAATCAGTTGAAATTGGGGAAACAACTTGAAACATTAGTTGCTTAAGCAGTTTCATTTCACTTTTGTTTGATTTGTTAATTGAAAACTATTCCAATTACAACTATATACACACATTTTCACAAATGAAATCAGAAACAAAGGTCCAAACAATGTGTGTATTCTGGTAACCCAGAACACACACACTCTCAGTGCAGTGCATATGTCTATTAAAAAGAACTCGCACTGCTTTCTCTTAACAGTGCATGACAGCGCTGATGATGTTTATATAATAGACTGTGTGTCTTGTGTGTTTATGCCTCACTTGGTCTTGTAAGGGCAGAGCCACGCTTGTACAGTGCATCTGTGCACATGTCTAAGTAAGTGACAGAGCAGTGACTGCTGAGTATAGGTCACTGCACATAGCATGCTGGGAATGTGATGGTGGGATCCTGAGTAAAAAAAACAACAGGAAGTGAGGCAGCAGAAGTTTCCTGCAGTAGCACTCAGCCCAGTGAATTGGCACCAGCAGTCCATCAAACACACACCCACCCACACACACTTTTGTACTGCATAATGTCACCTATTGAGCCTTTTAAAAGTGCTGCCCATTTTTCTTAAAAGCCTCCATTTTTCTCTCATTAAAAAAGTTGACGGTGGAAAACAACCACATTGCACAGATCTCAACCTGCACCAAATAACAGGCTGTAAATGTGCATGTGTGTATTTATTATCCATAACTAGAGGAGAAACTGTGTCTGGTTATGCGATAGAGTGAAATGTGAGGGGGGAGGGGGAAATGCGGCTCTGCCCTGTCCATCACAGTTGTGCCCATTAGTGTTGGTGCTAGCTGTACGGACCCCCAGCTGTTTGCCATAGTGAACATTTCATGCAATCTAAAGGGCCTCTCACACCAAACGGGAGATGAAAAAGCTAAACGAATTGCAGGCGAATAGTCCATTCACACCAGGAGTGAAACGCATATAGGGCTGAACGAAAAGCACATTCACGCTGTTTCAACAGATGCCATAATGCACCCTTCAGCAGGCCTAGTAGAAGCACAGGATGCAGGAGAAGCAAATTCATTGGCCATGTTCGATAATAAAAATATTGAAACACAGATATGATGTTAGTGTTAATAAATATGTAAATCAGAAATACACCATAAACTACTGGCTGATAGAAATAAGCCAATAGCAATTCAGTTTAAGGCTGATGCCAGAAATTCATTTTTTTTTTTTTTCAAAATAAAAAGTAAAACAAAATTTTTTTTTTAAATGCTACAAGTGACCTAAGGCCTTGTAACATCTACAATTTGAAAATGACATTTGCTAAAGATTACATTTTAAAATATTAATAAATTATCATTGTTTTTTAAAGATTTGGGAACATTAGATGACTGCAAAGGTAAATTAAATATAAAAAGGGGAAATTGGCAGCACAACTAAATATCAAAAAACAGCCAACATATATATAAATATATATTTTTTGTAAAGAAATGTATAGTTTTATTCAGCTAGAACACATTACATTTATAAAAAGTAGGCATAATAGTAAAACTTTTAGGCTATACTGTCATATCAAAATTCTATTTTGATAAATTTATTTTGCATTTCAACTTTGTTGAAGTTTTATTAATACATGACACTCCAAAGTCTTTTGCCGGGGGCGGGTTTATGCACATTTTGGGGTTGCGGATGCTCACTGGAGGAATGTCGTGTAGTCCCTACCAGCCGTTTGTTGTAGTCCTTTTCTTTAAAAGCAAATCTTCATCTTCCTTTGCTTTAAACTTTGAGCATTGTAACTTTGATACTGTTGTTTATGCTCAAACAGCAACATTACACACTAACTAAAGTTAGAATAGTGAAATCAAACCTTACCACTCCTTTAATATTGAAACTTTTTTTAGGATTTATTGATAGTACTGGGCTCACAGTTCACATGGGTACTTGTGTAGATTGATTGTACCCGTCCTCTCACCACCGAAGACCATTTTTGACCCAGGAAAACTCCTGCTGGTCTGAACAGCTTCATAGGAATACATTGTTTCTTTTCAAACTGTTGTTAGTGTTGAACATTTGCATTTGGTGCAAAAGTGCCAAAAAGAGACAGAAGCAAGCAAAAGGGGTCGTCCAAGAATCATGCATCATCCTGAGCATCTTCCAGCACTGCACAGAATGGTAACAAAACTAATTGGTGTTGATGGGAGTCAAGAAATGTACTGGAACCATGAGATTATGCTGTGCTGTGCCTGGGAGTGTTTTCAGATACTTCCTACCCATGATCAACCCCCAAAACACCCACACACGAGGAAATAAACTCAAAAACCAAGTGTGAAACAGAAACGAATGACAACAAGCATATTTAAATACCAACCCTAACAGCAGCATGCACCCCACAGAGCCAAGAGGATTTATCTGAAAACTAACCGTAAGAGGAAACGCTGACACTGAATGCATATAGACTAGCACCCCTCTGAACTACATGAAAGACAGAGAGTAAAATCCAGAAAAAGACTGAATGTAACAAATGTAATGTACCCGTGAACACAGGGCTTCACACAAACCAAATTACAACCTGTCAGATTCTCAGCAGTGCTTCCAAAAAAATGCACCAAAGAGATTGATCAGCCGGCCCCTGTGATGCTAAGATCAGCAGAGAAGGGTCAGAAATGAGAGAGCGAGCAGGGTAGCTGGGAAAGGTGATTCAGAATCAGGTCTTTTCTGAGATGGATGTGAATATAAAGAACTATAAGGGTACAGAGATGGAAAGCACACCATGACTTCGAAAAAAAGAGCCAGCGACGACTCCACTGCACTGCTTTAACTATAGCATATCCTCACAACTCCCCTGCAGGGAAAGAATGACTAATTGACTGTAGTAGTTATATACAGTGTGTGTGTGATATATATATATATATATATATATATATATATATATATATATATATATATATATGTGAAGCAATAAGGTCGAGAGGCTGTGTGTCGTGAAATAAGTAACAGCTGAAGAGCGTTGTTAGGCACGACGCGAAAGGAGTGCCTGCAACCCCTTCAGCTGTTACTTATTTCACGATACAGCACTTGCCTCGAGTATCTTATTGCTTTTATAAAACGGTTGCCACACAATATTAAAGTAAAAAACAATGTTTAGTGCAACTTTCTTGAAGTAAAATCACTAAAAGCCTACCTTCCGCTGGAAAAAATAGTCCCCGAGTGTGAACAGCAACAACGTTCCAGTGTGTAAAATGCATGAAAGCTCAAATAAAAACAACATACAGTAGAACCGCAGTGTTGCGCAGCGATCAATAGAACCGTTGGGTGCAAGCGGCCGTAGCGCAGTGTTTTATCGTGAATAAAGCACAGCTCTTGACCAATCAGATGATCAAGGATTCGAACTGATCCCGTTTTATAAATATATATATATATGTTTACCCATATAAGTAAGTTTTGTCATTAAGTACTAACCATCAAGTTGTTCCACACCTGTACGACATTCATATGTGGAACCTAAGACATTTTGATAAATGGAGACAAAAACTGTTTCGTTATACACATGCATCAAAATATCTTCTTTTGTGTTCCAAAGACATACAGGTTTGGAACAACATTGCAAAGGTGAGTACACGAGGGCGAGTACACTTATTTGGTACTTTAAAAATCTTGACTGGATCTACTCCAACCAATTAGTTTGCTTACACATGCTTTGCATTAGGGCTGCAACTAACAACTATTTTAACAGTCGACTAGTCACCGACTATTGAAGCGATTACTTGACTAATCGAATAATTATTAAATTTTTCTAAAATTTAGCATGAGATTGCTTTAATTCATTGGAAAATGATAGTAAACACAAGAAAGAAGGGGGTACTTCAATGAAAAATGCATATTTTATTGAACTTTGCTGCTGATGGGCAGATTCATACTAAAAGTAAATAGAAATGCCCTGTCTAAAACCAATTAGGCACAGTGCTTGGTCAGTATAGACATAAATATATAAATAGAGAAACTATCATTTTTATAAAGGACAGGCACATTTGTTTTATAAGAAAAAATAATGATATGAAAATCAACTTGTAAAATCAACAAAGAAATTCATTGTCGACTATTTCTATTATCGATTTTTGTCGACAACGTCAAGCCCTACTTGCATCTCACTTTACATCATTTTTGGTGCCTTTTGATGAAATTCCAGTGTAAATGATAAAAGAACATCCATTTTGTGTGAAGTAATAATCATTTATATTATTTATTTATTTAATAATTATTTATTATTTATTAGTGTATAATAAAAATGACTGGTAGCATGAAGACAACTTGCCCATATAAATATCTTTAAGTAATTCCTTACTTTTGATTATTGCAAAGAATTGGACTATTGGCTGAGGATGACCGAAGCCAAATAAAGGAAATGATACATTCTACAGAGGCCCTAATCTGACATGGTGAAAAATTAAGAGATGGGAGGAAAATATATATTTAAATGATTATGCGTCACAATTATACACAGTAGTTGGCTAATTTAAATGTACATTATTTGCTGGTATCAGGGAACTGCTATCAATTATGCAGGGGATTAAAAATCGCTTTTGAGTTTGTGATCACGTGTATAGGGAGCAAAGGTACTGAACGCACATTTTACAGATATATTTGTCAATGACGCTCCGGATCTGTTGCGCACCAAATCCTCTGCCATCGTCCTGTCAGTCATCTCTCCTTACTATCTTCATGTGTTGAGTGAAAACTGATGTACTGTAATGTAACCGAGTACCGTAGCAAGTCTAACCAGGTCTCTAGAGGGCTTATTCTTTTTCCATGCATTTCTGAATTTAGGCATTGGGCACATCCCTGCTTTTGGTGTACATTTAAACAAAGCCACAGTAGCTTCAAATTCCCCAAATTGAACAGCTTTTGTCACAAAAGGCTTCCAACAATGCTGCAAAGCATTTTGGGAGGAACATGAGTCACACTGAGAACAGTATGAGCCTTGCACACCTGGGGCCTCATTTATAACCATTGAATGCGCACAAACACACCCTGAAAAAGGCGTACGCATACTTCTCACGCATAAGTTAGTTGTGATTTATAAAAACATCTCCTCACTATCCGCTAGCTGCCAGTCCCTTGAACACACTGTTAAAAAACACGGTCTCTCTCTCTGTAGACACCCCAGGTTCCACAAACGGCAACAAAAACTGGGCCAACATGCACCACGAAACATAAACAGTGTTCCAGCCAATAACAGACAAGAAGGATTTGGGGGTGGGGTTTGGGGGCTTAGTGTGCGACTGCATATAGAGAAGCATGAAGAGGGAAGTTAGAATTCGTTTTTCTTTAAGTTTAATATGGCCCACATACAACGAAAGAGACAGCGTTCAAAGCAAAGAAAAGGGAAAACGATAAGGAACGCGAAAGTCCCAAATTTACATCGGAAAAGCCTTTGAAAGGTGGCGAGATCTCCACCGGCAGAAGGGCTTCCAATCCGACATTCAGGTAGCTCCATTTTTGCTGGACAGGTGGGTAAATCCTTTTTTTTCTAAATGGACGTTTATGTTCGCCAAACCAACACAAGTGAGGGGACAGGATGACGAAGAGGGAGGGGCTAGCCTACGTTTTGTTTGACAATACATCGAATGTCAAGTGACGACAACCAACATCGCTTAGAGCACCTTTAAATTAGCCTACACAAAATCACTACTGAGAAGTTACATTTTGTATATTCAATAAATTTAAATATTTGTAGTGAATGCGCATTTGCGCACAATCTTCTGCTGACTGGGATTTAGCACAGGTTCTGGCATACGCCACGGTTTTATAAGTCTGAATGTGTTTTTGGTGTACGCCATTTTTTGGCTTTCGGGCACACACACACTTTTAGTAAGGAGGATCTTACGCAAAGTTTTTCAAATGAGACCCCTGCTGTGCCACTCCATATTTACTTTACTGCTCGTAGACCTGTCAAAGTGTCCCAGACAGCCATAGAAACATGATGCAGTCAGCAGCACACTAGGGAAGATCTGATTGATTAATTGTCGATAATAATTTAATCAATAAATCTTCGGTAACACTTTACAATAAGGTTCATTTATTAAACATTAGTTCATGCATTAACTAGCATGAACTAACCATTTGTTACTGTATTTGTTATTCTTTGTTAACGTTAGTTAATACAAATCTAGCTGTTCATTGTTTGTTCATGTTAGTTCACAGTGCATTGACTAATGTTAACAAGATTTTAATAAAGTATTAGCAAATGTTGAAATTAACATTACCATAGATTAACAAATGCTAAAGAAGTATTGTTCATTCTTTGTTAATGTTAACTAATGTAGTAACTAATGAACCTTATTGTAAAGTGTTACCAAATCTTCTCAATGGTTGATTAAGCAGGTCATCATTAGAGTGTGTAATTTTAGGAGCGTGTGCCTCGTGCAGAAGACAACAAGGAAAATTTAAAAAGTGTTTCGTAGTTACTTGTTCTAAATATATTAGCCTTTAAGCCATGCAATGTATTACGTAGGATAGCCGTTCTTTTTGAAACATAATAAATTACTGATTAGTTCTCTTCACTGCATTTATAGCAAAATGAAATAAAACAACCCTGCCTCTTTTTGATTACATTTAAAAAAATATTAAACATTAATATGTGGTTCAGGCAATACTGCGCATATTTATTCTCATTATCTTCAAGGTACTGAAATATGACATAAAACACAACCATCTCTTTTTGTTAAATGTCAGTTTTAATTATTAATAATAGCCATTATAAAAGTATAAGAAGCTATTCAACAAGAAATAAAGCAAACAATTCAGTCAAACATTCCAAGTCAGCGCTCTAGGAGACTACCATGGTAAAGTTAAATAGCCTATATATAAAGTTATGAAACTTCACTCTGCCCTCAGCCCAATCAATTTGCCAGGGAAAAAATAAGAGATTCATGAGACCAAAGATTGCCCGTTAGATCCACACGAAACTAATTATATCTCTCTGTTTAACCACTACAGAGATATCAGAGCCAACAACAAACGCAAGAAGGACTAGATAAGGATAAGGCTGTTCCAGGCAGGGTTAATGAGGACGGAGCGCCCTCTGATCACCTGGATTCCCTGAATCTGAAGTTCTGAACAAAACGTACAATTTTCTAATAGCCGCTATATCTTTATAAGTAATCCACAGATTTGAGCTTTAAACAACTACATTCTCACCTGAAAAACTCTGAAAAACTGTATTTTGTGACAATAACAATTACGGAGATAATTTTCTCCTCTAAAAACACTTGCTGGTTGGTGTGAGATGCATTTTGGGATACCTGGGTGTCTCAAGTCCACACAAATCACCTCTCGATGCATTCTTGCTAAAAGGGAGAGATCAAGAACAACATATCTGTGGATTTTAATTGTTCTTGGCTGGATGTGTACTTTGAATTGGAACAGGACCTGGGCAGTGACTGATGACTGTTTGAAGTACACAAGAACAGAAAGCATATTGAGAAACGGCCTCAGTCCCCATTGGTTGGAAAATAGCGACACAATATGATTGTGTGTATCCTGTTTACACGTGCTTCGAAGGCGCTTTTTCCACAAATACTTGATATAGTTTGGTCTCTAACAGAAACAAATATGCTTCTTGTAATCTGCTAGTTGAGACCTTTTCAACGTTATATGACAAGTCTATCTATGTATGATGATTTTACAGATCACATTTCATGTTAAGCAGTTATCTTTTTAGGCTTGTTGGCAAATTTAAAAGCACTAGTTAAGTGATGATCATATCTACCCAATATTCACTGTAAAGCCTTCTAAGCTTTAAAACAACATTGATTTTGTGCTGGTTAGGCAAGTGGTTGTTAAGTAACATGAAAACTTAGTAGAGCCACTCGCTTTGGATTTAAGAGGTTAAGGTTATAGAGTAATTGATGAATTGATTGTTAATTTTAACAACAATCCATTATGGGAATGTATGTAAATTGACATCCACATTGCACATTATCATTAACGATGACTGACATACTTAATTTACATAGAACTCACGGACTGTTGTACAAGACAAAAACAAGAGATGATTTGAGAAACAACAGTAAAAGCTCTGATTTTTCAGGCCAAAACCAAAACAAAGCAGATGCAAACAGAAATTTTGCCAAAACCTTCATCTTTACAGATATAAGCTCAAAAGAGCAGACGCCACTGAAGACGCTCTACAAAGCCCCCAAAATAAATTAAGACTTCAATTAAAGATTAAAGACAGTCAGAGATCCTGAGAGAACTCCTTCATTAGAGAGAAAACGACCCTGTTCAAAGAAAGCTCCGCTCTGTCAGTCTTCCGAGGCACGAGAACACACACATACACACACGGCATCTCAAAACTGGCAGAGGAGTCCAACTGAGTGACAGTAGAACTCGGCCTCACAGAGGGAAGAGTAGTAGAGCATGAAATTAGAGCCTTCTATTCCAGCCTCAGCAGGAGAAAGACGCCTGACAGAGACTGGGAGAAAAGGTGTGCGTCTGCTATCTCTGACAGGTGAGGGAAGGAAAGGCAGAGCATTTTCTTTTGGGGGGGTTAAGGTCTCAGCACAGTGGCTGTTCTGTCAGGTGGAAAGGAGAGGAAAGACTGAGTGAACATGAGAAAAAGGCAGACTCACGGTGACCTCTGTGAACATCCATAATCGTATCCACACATCTTTATAATATTGTGTTAAAATCAGGTTTTGCAGAATGTGACCTGCAGCCAAGAAACCTACGTCATTTAGGGTAAATTTAAACTGAAAGGACAGATGAACCGGTTGACTCCAGCTTAAGGTGGTGTTGTGCTGCCCCCTGCTGGTGATCGGCACTGGAGATTTGTTCAATCTGAGGACTACTCTTTCAATGTCTGGTCATTCAGTGAGGGAAAAATGTGTGCCTAAAAGCTATGGAAATATTTACGGAACAATGCATTCTACCAGATTAATACTAGTTAACTAAAGCGTGGAGTAGGGAAGTAGTTTTTAATGGCTTTGAAAGTATTATCTTTCACCAAACCTAGAGCAAAAATCCTGTAAAATATTTTATATTCAATTTATATTTATTTTATTTATTCTATTTTAAAATGTAATTTATTACTGTGATGGCAAAGCTGAATTTTCAATCACAAACCACCTCAACACAACACAAAGCTAACTTTCATGCACATAATACCTTTGTTTTCACATGCTGAAAAAATATATAGTGTATATACTGTGCAGTAGTATGCTAGTGTTTCATTTGGAACAGAGCCTCATGCTCTTTATAAGATCAAGACCCAGCGAGCTCTGCTTAAATTAATCACTGCCAGAGACACAAAAGGCAAAATTCCCATCTTTATTCAGCTAAGACTGTAGCAACCACAGAGTGGGAGAACTAAGCCAAAACCTAACCACAATGAACATAAATCTAGTCAACAGTTTAACCACATACGTATGCTGTAAGGCAAACAAACTAATGTCTCTCTTGCACCACCTGCTGACAAACTAAAGGAAAGTACTTAAACACTCGGAGCGTTACTCAAACACAATTATATTTCCAGACCACTTAAAGACGCTATAAATTTAATGAGAGGAAGAGCAGACAGACTTTTATGCAATATAATATATTCAACTATTCATAATTTACCACCACCCTAGTAACTATTAAGTAACTTCTATATCTGCACTGCACTGTAAAAAAATATTTTCATGATTTGTAAATCACAACATTTTTTCTTTTGTCAAATCAACTTAGATAATTTATGTAGTTCAGATAACATAATATTTTGAGTTTCTACTGATTAAATGAATCTCCTTCATTGTATTAACTAAATTTTACCATTTCAATGAACATAAAATTAAGGCAACCAGGTTACTTTTTTTTAAGTTAAACCAACAATATTTTTTACAGTGTGAATGATGAGACTCTCAACAAAACCAACTTAGACTGCAAGTTTACCAATTGAACTGGCCCAACACAATTGGTCACCATGCACCAACACTCTCGGAAGTCACAAGCTCCACGGTGACATCCGGAAGTGGCCCAATTTGATCCAGGCTTTGAGTGGAATGGAATCTCTCTGAAAAGCATTATAAAGCAGCACAACAGCTGCTTTAACCGAAACCATTCCAGCTGGTGGAGCCGCCAGTAAAACAGCAGGCTAATATTTGGGCAAAATGAAGCACTGGATGAGACGCATATGTGCAAGTATCTAAATTGATTGTAGCTTTTATTGAATTACTCTTTAAACACCTAATTAGAGGGAACAACAAAACAGACATCTAGAAATAAAGTCCTATAAGGAAGAAGCCTCATTTCTAAATGTTATGTTACATTTAGTACATTTAACGAACCTGCTATGACAGTCAACCAAAAATATAAAAAATTATCTAAAGAAACTGTTACTTTACTATCTTCTGCAGGAATTAAAAGATGATATTTTGAAATATGTTGAACAGAACTTCCATTGTAATTTTTGTCCATAAAATGGAAGTAAACTGGAACCAAAATGGATTTGTAACCAACATTTTCAAATATCTTTTATGTTCTGCAAAAAAAAAAAAAATGTTTTGGATTCACTTTATTTTCATTTTGGGGTGAACTTCCCCTTAAATCTGCAAAAAATCCACAGATCACTGTCAAAGTACTTTTTAAATTAGACATAGCATTCAATACATATTTAAGGAGCCGTTTTATTAAATAGTTGTGTCTAATAAAATGTGTTCAGCTACCAATAAATGTTCTAGATTTGAAATTCATTCCCTGAAATTTTCTTTCATGACATCATCTCTTTTCCAGTTATTGCAAAAGCATGTTTAGACAAAGGCAGAGCATGAACGACTAAGAAGTGGAGAATCCAGCCCAAAGGAAAGAAAGCTGCTGCTAGAAATGCACCAACAGCGATAATGATCATGCACATCATTCTTGACAGAGAGGAAAAGACTCAGCATTGTTTCATGTAGCAGGGGAAATGTTCCTTCTGATGTGTGCAGGAATGCAGGTCAGATACTGCCTACAATGTATAGGGTTGTCTAAACATACTACATTAATATACACTGGTATTAGGGATGTCAATCAACTACAAACTAATCAAATTACAGTATTAATTCCATAGCCTATCTACTACTGTTCAAAGGTATTACGTTTTTGAAAGAAGTCTCTTATGCTCAAAAAGGCTGCATTTATTTGATCATATATACATGTAATATTGTGAATTATTATTACAGTTTAAAATAAATGTTTACTATATTTAAATGGAATTTATTCTTGTGACGCAAAGCTGAATTTTAAGCATCATTAACCCAGTCTTTAGTCACACAATCCTTCAGAAATCATTTTAATATATTGACTTGCCTGTCAAAAAACATACATCATTACTATTATCAATGTTAAAAACAGTTGTGCTTCTTAATTTTTGTATTTTATATTTTTTTCCAGGGATTGTTTTGAAACAGAATAAATGTATTAAGTGTTACTTAAAAAAATAATTACTGACCACAAACTTGTAGTTTTTATTGTTTGTTTTCTTTTCATATCAATTAACATACGACTATGTCTACTACACTCAACAGCAACTTATTTTTCCATCATGTTGTGGTACCACCTGTGGTATTTTAGGGGCCAGCTGAGATTTTTGGATGCCTCTCAGACCCCGGATTCTGTTCTATTTTATTGTGCTCTCAAGGGTATTTTTTAACCAAGAACACAAGCTGTGTGAATGAGTCCTTACTAAGAGTAGTATTAGTACAGAATGAATACAGGCTGAAGTGTGGTTTGGAAAGTCGAGTTACCTGTAGTAGCAGTTGGGACTCTATATAAGCTGGGATAAAAGTCCATATGTGATTAATTTTTTTTAAATCACATTCAGTTGACAGCCCTAATATTTGGAAAAACTCAACTAGCTCTCTTTTAATCAAAACACAACTTCTGGTAAATATAGAAAATTACCAAAACACACAAAGATGCTGACACAGGCTTTCAGCAATTCTTATCTCTGTGAGTGAGTGACAGTGTGAAAGAGCACACACACACACAGGAGGAAGTGCCAGAGCACATTTCCTCTGTTCTTGTGACATGTGTGTGAGTGTGCAGAGGAAGTAAAGATGGGGAGACTATCAAAGAGACTTCTCAACACTCTCCAGTTGCCAGACACAATGCAAAACCAATACAGCACACACACATATACACCTCTATCAGCATCAGGAATAAAAGCACGAAGGACACACACACACACAGAGTACTCTTTGCTGTCTTCAGGCCTGCAGTTATGATTGAATCATTACTCATTCCTAGAACTGCCCAGAGGCATTCCCAGAATCTGTGCCCACAGAGTTCACACACAAAAAAGCTCATGTGAGGAGGACACTCACTGCTTGCTGTCTGATGCTAAATAGATGTGTATACATTTATTTTCCATTGGCCGATTCGACTACAACAATCTGTGTTTTGATGCATCGAACCACAATAAAATGACTGATAATGAATGCTTGTTATCATTATTATATGACACTAATCACAGTCTATAGAGTGGTGCAGGTGTGACATCACTTCGTAGGCCAAAACACGGAAATGAGTTAGCATTTCCACCATACGGAAGTCAATGGGACTTTTTTTATGAGATTTGGTTAAATAGGCAGTTTAACTCAAGACACTTTTACATATTACTCTATGACATAATACATCAGTATTCTACTACTCATGACTTATTTCTAGCTGTTACGGTTGCTAACAAGTGGCTAAATGGGACTAGAGTCAGTCGGGTGATTAATCGTCATCACACCCCAACAGGTAAACAACTCAGTCAGTACGCTTTTAAAGCCTTATTGTGTCTGATAAACTATTCTAACTGAAACTTTCTGGGGATTTTTAAGTTCTTGATCAACAAGTTTGATACTGACGAGAAGAAATTGTTGAATAAAGTCGTTATTTTTATTCGCACATAAAAGGAAGGATGCTGTCGCTTCATAAAATTAAGGTTGAACCTCTATAGACACAAGGACTATTGTAACAATGTCTGTACTACCTTTCTGGGCCTTAAAGTGGTAATTAAATGGCTGTCAATTGGAGGGGCTCAGAGAGCTCTCCGATTTCCCCTTAAACGTCAGTAGATGACGATCCCAGGTCGTCATACAACTGACGCTTTACCTTTAATGTCAGTTAGGTGACGAGTTGGGTTTAGGGTTAGGTTTAGGTCTGGGGTAGAGTTAGGATCCCATAACGTCATCTATCGACCGTTTAAGGGGGCCCTAAATAGTCGTATATTGACGAATAGTCAAAGACGTCCTGAAACGTCAGTTATATGACGAATTGGGATGAGACTGCGCTGGTATGGACAACGTGAGAAATTAATGACAGAACTTCCATTTTTAGGTGAACTAAACCTTTAAATGTTTAGGATTGAAATATTACTATTGCATGGAAGAAAAAGAACAACAACAATAAAAGAAGAAATGCATTAATAAAAAAAATCATGCAAACCAATTATATTAATATAATAATTTAATATTAAAGTATATTAAATTATGCTATTAGTTATAATAATGGCCGCAAAAAAGCAACAGGGTGAACAGAGACTAAAGAAAAATATTTTAAACATGTAAAATGTAATCACTAATTTGTCATACTACCAACAAAAATAAATAAATAAATAAATAAATAAGACTTTATACCTTCTGACAGATTGAGCAGCCAATAAAGATTAATGCATGACCTCAATAACAGCAGCATTCACCCCACAGCACAAATGTAGGTGACCTACCGAAAAATACAGGCTGTTCTTATCGCCAGACAACAGGCATGTCACATGAGTCTCTGTGTGTGGCTCAGATGCCCCAAGCTCCAAAAGATAGGTATATCTAACACTCTGCAGCTGGGGCAAACACAGAAATGCAAAAAAAAACCACAAAGACTGAAAGCGTGTATGACACTCAGCCAAACACAATCTTCACACACAAAGCAAATATGACCCTAAACATAAGGTCATCATTATCCAGTGGTGTTGTGCATGTCCGTGACAGCAGGCACAGTGCATCAGGCAGCAAAGGAGCAGCACAGCCCAAAATAAATAAATGCCCCTGGACACACTGTGCCCAGCCAAGTCTGACCAATCACTACTACTCTGTCACATTCAATCACAACCATCGGCTAGAAACAGCAGCTCCTGCAATGTCACACTCACAACATCTACTGAACTCCATATATTTCCTACTTTACTTGACAGTGCAGAAGTTCATGGCAAGTCTCTCAATTCTACATCTATGTCAAAGTTGAGATCATGGCACAAACATATGGAAAAAAGCTGTTATGTTTACATTCACTTAATACATACCTGTTTGCGAGAATATTTTGAGATTTTTGTGTACATTTGTAGCACGGCTAATGTCTGACCAACGTGACGAGATCGTGGTCTGGGAACCACGTCTTTACTTCATGTTTCATTTACTTGTATTTGATGCATGGTTTACGAATGCCCAGAGCCGTTTATTTAGTGCTACGAATGTTTATCAAATGCGCCCGTACGTAGCTCATGTCCAATCGTTTCAATTACATCCAGGGCCAGTCAAATTTAAGACTCTAAGACCTTTTTATGACCATTATGATTTAAATTTATGACCTGCACGAATTGCGAAAATAAATAACTTTAAAAAAAACATTATTGACTTTAATTAAAAGTAATAAGATTCATTATTTAAAGGTTCCATTTTCTTAAAGGTTCTATTTTTTTAAGAGTAACAAACTGAAGGCTCCCTTTACTAAAGTATCAATAACACAGGAACAACACTTAATTACCACGATAATATATCAGTCAATATCAATAATTATCACTGATAAATGTCAAATCCTAAAGGCAGATTTTTGCTTCCAGCTGAAAGTTGTAGAAACCAGAGCGTTAATTGTAGTTTTAAACTACTCTTTATTGTCAGAGCTTATGACAGACAAACACAAGAACATTTGCCAGATCTGAGGTAGAACATTCAAATATTTGTCATTTTTCCTTAGTTTCTGCAAGTGCTGAAGGGGGATATTGTTTCAAGTCTTGAAAAAGGTTTGTGTTGCCTGATTTTGATGGCTTGTATCTTCATGAAATGTATGAAAAATAGCCTAAACACATTACTGTAAATGGTTCTAAATGGTTAAGTCATTTAAATGTACACAAAGGAATCGATCATTGTAATTCAATAACAAGTATCCAATTCCTAAGCTTAAGTATTCGATTCCAGAATTGGAATACATTTTTGATTCCCAACCCTACACACCCCTCCCTTTATTGCTCCGGCCCAAAATGCAGTGCAAGAGTGGATATATAATAAAATAATGCTTTGCAAAAAAAGATGACGAAATTATGACAAGGGGAAAAAAAACGAACATAGAATACATGAGAGTATATACAAGCAAGAGTTGGTTGTTAGTCGCCAGCAGTAAAGGTACTCGCGTATGGAGCAGGAACAACACAACCTCAACATCTGTTTTCATGCCTTCCTGCTTATGTCTCTCCAGCGCTGTAAAGCTTTTCTAATATTAAAGGGTTCTAAAGCTCTTGCCTAATCAAACCCCTTCTTTTCCCAGTGATATTCTTATGATCGTTTCTCTTTTGTAATGTCTCCCAGCCATCTGTCTTTCTACAGTCTTTCTTTAAATCTCCCTCTTGCTGCTCACTCTCTCCTCCCCATCATGTGTACACACCTCCTAATGCTGATTGGCTAAAAGTGTTGTTGTGGTGCTCTTCTTTCAACAGCATTTCTCTGAAATCACTTACTAAACCTTAAAGTTGACATGAAACAACATGAAACATTATTTACAACCCATTTTACTCCCTGTAATGTCCAACATTTCTGAATGAAACCTTATTCAACAAGTCAAAAAAATACTTGGGAGTTGATTTTACCAATAAGCAGTAAGGCTATGTGTTGAAAATAGGGCATTGCATATCAACCAAGCAGGAAAATTAATTCACAGGTGGAGCCTCTGAGGAGTAACAACATTTTGATATATGATGAACAAAATCACCCCCAAACACACAACTGAATTATTGTTCACAGATTGTTTACAATAAGACCACAAAAGAGTATTAAAGATAAAGTATTTCGAGCTAAAAATAAAACTATATCTGTATCAGAATGAAATGAAAATGAAACTATCAGATATCTATCTACTTTCTGTGGAAAAGAAAAGTTTTTTTGCATCCCAAATCACATACTAATGCACTACTCTATACTGAAAACTCCAAAAGGAATAAATTGCAGTTTCAACAACTAGTGTGGAATGTTGTGCACTACATACTCTCAGCTGATAATGGATGACAAAATAACTTTATAAAACTAGATGCTAGTGTTAATGCGCCATTTGGGACAGTTCAATGTTATTTGTCCATACAATGGTCAACATTACTCAAAATACCTTATTTTATGTCCCACAGAAAAAAGAAAGTCATTCGAGTTTGGAAAGACATGAGGGTAAGTAAATGATGATTTTTAGGTAATTTATATAGGCTAGTTTTTGATTTCATGCTGACTTCAACACTCTTTCAAGGCTGTCATTCATAAGCAAATGAAGCAACAAAACTCCACCCATCAGGACTAGAATCGTGTCAGAGAGAGGCAGAAAGAGGCCAGGCAATATGAGTAGTGAGGTGTGGCTGCACTTAGACACCGGAGAGCTCTGAGTGGATGAAACTGGTCTGGTTAAGACGAAAGCTGAGCTTAGCTGCTGGCCTGCGACATCACCGCAGAGCTCAAAGACTGCCTCCTGCCTAAATACTCTCATATGCTCTGTATGGAGATAATTGACTTTTATCGAAAGGCAGAAGACGGGTTGATGGAAAAGAAGGTTACCAGGGTTTTGTTGATGGGATTATGATGAACCCCAGAACATTGAGCACCTTTACTTTCACTTTCCACCCAGGATGTACTCTTTCCAATGGGACATTGTTTAGGATTAAAACAGAATTTAAAGATCTGAAATTAATTTGTGGCAGTCGACCTATAAGCTTGCATCAGGATCTGTTGGTAAGATCTGTAACTAGCAAATATAGCAATGTCACTGCCACTGTACGGTCACAATTACAAAAAAAGCAAGGAAATGACAATGCATTTTGTTCTCAATGTTTAGCTCCATGTTACAAATACAACTGCACACAGACACAGACACACCAAAGTGACAGTAAAGCAACATTGTAACAATATGTAACAATGGTGTATTAAAGCCATAGATAAAAAGGAAATAGCAACCAATAATTTCTTCTATATTCTAAAGTACATCCAAGCGTAATGGATTATTTGGAATAAATTAGGTTGGCACTTGGTTCTTTGTCGGTTGTTGATAGGAATTTAAGATGGCAGGTTTAAGAGGAATAAATGATCAGAAGTAATTTTCACTGGAATATCGAGTTATGACATTAAGATATGAGGACAAAACATTTTAAAATAATGCAACATGCACAAATAAATTGTTCACAATAAGATTTATGACATGCACTTACAAAATAGAAAGAAGGAAATTAGAAAATCATTTCATGACGAGTTTAAAATCTGACCATTGTTTTAGTCTTCACACTTTAACATGCTTCACACATTAAAGTTGGCATGAAACGGAAGTTGCAATAGTCTTTTCTTTCATATTGTGATGCATTTCAGAGAGCAAAGAATTCTCAAAACAAGAAAAAAATGGCAGAACTTGATTTTGTCCATCTAAAATTTTATTTTATAATTGAGGTTATCGTAAAAGTTGTTTTGATAAAAGATTATGAGGGAACCATAAATAATATGCATTATGAATAATTTATAATAACGACTGCAACATTCCCAAAAAAAAAAAACCAAGCACCAAGAAACTGTACCGACTATTTTAAAGGTGTGGTAAGCATTATTTTGAAAAATGCATTTGGAAGTTAAGTCACACCGACACAAACAAACGTGTGTAGCCAATCAGCATTATAGGGGGTGTATGACAGTAGATGGAGAGAACAAGCAAGAAGGAGATTTGAATATAAAGAAGTGATCAGGAAAGAATTTTAGGGCCTGCATTAATATTCAGAGTAGATTTCCAGCACTGGAGAAAGCTAAACGGGAAGGCCTGAAAACAGATGTGGACGTTGCTTTGATTCTGTTCCACATGTGAGTAACACTGGTTTTGAGTGTCATTGATCGTCTGGACTGCAGCTGCTGTGCTGTTGGCAACTAACAAACTCTTGTTTGTAATTACTATAGTATACTGTACGTACATTTTTTGTGGTTCATTGTCATTTGTTTATCATCTGCACTTTACTTTCCATGAAATATTATTTTGTTGCACTTCTGCTATGATAAAGACATCCACTCTTGGACTGTGTGCGGAAGTGAGGCCAGCTACTAAGAGTCGCACTGACGAACTCCTAGTTAGATGCCGGCGATTGGTTTTGAGACCAAGGTGGTTAGGAGTGGATGGTGAGTTTTGAAGGTGAACCAATGAAGAGAGGGGTGTGTTTATCATTTCAAATATTAACAATTAGTATTAATGCTGTCCAACAGCATTTCTGAAATATCGCTTACCCCACCTTTAAAAGAACACACTTAAACTAAACACAGTGAGACCACCCACTTCAACAGCTGTAACTATAAGCAGTTACAGACACCTGGTTACAATCTGAAGAAAGATATTGATATGACCAAGATCAAAACAACTGCTTTCACTTCACTTGTGCTTAATATAGTCAAGTAACTTTTCACTTTTAGCTACAAAGTCCCTGTGGGCACATAATAGGGTAGTATGCAGTGCACTAAGGTGAACCATTATGAAACAGGTGGAGATATGGAACAGTGATCATCTGTGTCATCAACAAAGCCGGTACACATAACTTACATAGGAGATTCAGCACCACTACTATACAACACCACCTGAATATATAACGTCAGGCGGACAGTATTAGACCTTCTGATTAGTTCAACTCCAGGCTGGTTTTCCATTCATGCATTAGTAATGGTTTTGCTCAAAGACACATGGCTGAATAGTAATTCGCCAGATATAAGCACAATGAGCCGTCAGGGTCTAGACATCATTCAATTTATATGCTGTCAAAATAGGCAGCTTTTGACACATCGATATGGCCTTTTTCTCCGGGTGACTCAGGACCGTGAAGCATGAGAAACCTGAACGGGCTGTTCAACGAGAGTCCTGTCGCGTACAGGTGTTCAAAACATATAACGCGATTTTTTTATTTATTTTTTTTAGATCATCTCACCTTTGGCTTCGCAGTCGGCGCAGTACTTGTTATCATCCTCTCTCAGCATTTTGGACAGAATGGCCTGATGCTGCTCGTTCAGTTTCTGAGCCTTTTCCCTCTCCGATCGAGTCGTCATCTCGGACCGTTTTCTGTCAACGTCTCTGGATTAAATCACCGATCTTTCCTCCGAGTCACTCTGTTCAGTTGGATCGTTATAAATGAAAGACCATCCCCTGTGAAATGAAACTATGATGGGCTGAAGGCAACAGAGCGGCGACTGGGTTGAGAGGTAGAGACTGAGCGGCGGAATATGGCCGATTGGAGGAACTGACCGGAAGCGGAAACTGAGACGAAGTACAGTGGGATAAATAAAAATAGCTTTAAAATACAGTGAATGGGGAACCGGGAGACGATTTAATAATATTAAATGAAATATTACTGTTATGCCTTTTTAAAAGTCAAACCTTTGCTTTGCAAAATCCACATTTTGAGGCCACTGTGACTTTTGCGTCATTAATGACGTATGTGTGTGTGTGTAGGAAGGTTGGGCAGCCGGTATGACGCGAAAGGTGAAGTTATGATTATGTGTAAAACATTGCTAAGGTAATGTAGAATGTTGTCATTTGTTTAAAACCTGATAAATACACTATCATTTACTTCGGCCAGGACAGGAAGCTTAATAGAAAATAATAATAAACTATTACGAATTAAACCTTAAAAACTACATTCTGAAATCATACCAATTTTTCTAACAACAAATTTTACAAATACAACGTTAACACTTTAAATAAACATAAAAATTAATTAGAAAAAACATATCAAATAAAAAAACAAATACATTGGAAAAATTCCATTACAATTATAGCATAGCTGTATGATTTTAATATTTAAATACAATCTAATAAGACCTTTCATAATGCACAGGCCAAAGGAGGGGTAAATACTATTTTTCACGCTAAATTAGATGGTAGTCATAGAAAAAACACTTGAGACATCAAAGAAAGATGTATTTGTTGAATGTGCTTTGAATTATCCCCTGCAGCATCTCAGCCAAACAACCACTGTTCAGTTTTGTAGTCTTTGCCTGCAGCCATAACAATTAATGTGCAGATACGCAGGGAAACAGTATAGTTTTTTACCGTACAATTTCAACAAGACATCTTCATTGGATATCTGGCTATATCCAATGTTTAGATCTGTAAAATAAAAATGGCAAATTATATGATACTAAACACATAAATGTACTTGTGACTAAACTTTGAATGTTTGAAATGTGACAAAATAAATTAATACATTTTATGGTTGAATATGTTTATTCTTCAAAGAGACCTTTTGGACACTTTGTTACCCTCTTTCATCGTGTCACATAAAACGCAATATAAAAATGTAACAATATGTATTGTGGATAGTGACAATATAGGCTATCGTGGAAGTTCACCCAAAATCAAATTATTGCGTGAGAAAAAAGTTTTCAGATATAAATATATATATATATATAGTTATTTGGCTATTATATTTGTGTAAAAAGTGGCCTACATTATTTTAAATATATCTAGTCAGTTAGTCAGTGACGGAGTTCAAGCATATTCATCTAAAATAACTCTATTTTCAGCTTCAGAATAATGATTACTTGTATCCTGGTGTCACCATTGTCCGGTGCATTTGGGTTACCAGCACCAAGCCCAAGCCTATTCATGTACACCCTCAATGTAATATCAAATGTATATTTTTAATCAACAGTACATTTTTTGTTAACCTTTTACCATATGTCTTGGAGCAATATTATATAACGAGTTCAGTATTGTGAAATGTATCGAACCGTTACACCAGTAATATATACAGATTCGTATCACAATGCCAATTAAAGACTACACAGATCCATTCAAGTAATTACTACTTTTGCACACTTACATACTACTACATAACAGGCCCATACAATAAGTGGAAACGAACATAATTTCTAGGTTCAAAAATTCTTATTTATATCTGTATACAGAATTAATGATTACATTCAAATGACTCAAATGGTAAAATAAATAAATCTGAGTATTTTAACAGGCCAAATCTAAAAATCAATACAACGACCTTTCCTTTCCCAGTCACCAAATCGTGTCGGTTCAGGGCCTCTGGGCCCACCTTTCTCCTTAGTTTCTGGATTCACATCATCTGGAAATCCTGTTAAAGGAGAAATTTAACCAATTAAACAAACGTTTTATGTCATGATTAATTATACACTTTAAATATGTAATCTGATTTAAAAGCATCTGTAAAATTGACATAGACCTAAACAGTTCCTATCCTTCCTTATGCTCTCTGTCCTTTATTTAATTTATTCAACGATCATATTATAACCGTATAAACAGAGTTGTCGTGTGTTCTTACTTTTAAGGACATCATTAGATTTGGGCTCATTTTCGTCCATGTCAAAGCGTCCTTGGGGCGTTTTTGCTTTCTTTAAAGGTTCTTTATCTTTGGTCACCCCACCAGAAGCATATCCTGCAGTCCTTTGATATGCTGTAGAGACAGCAGTGCAATGTTTCAACAAATCTGTCGCTGTTCGTAAGACTCACGATTCTCAGTAATCAATATAAAGAAGGTTGAAAATTATATAGATTAATGTGACATAAGTAACGTTACAACTAAGTTAACGTTAGACGCATATTGGGCAAGCAAGCATTATATAAATACTCACCAGGATAAGTCGACTCTAAAAACAATCCTTTCTTAACAAAACCTCCAGCTGTCGAACAGCAAACACGTAAAAGAGACATCTTGCGTTATATGCTGTACTGTTGTGAATGTGAACGTTTCCCTGGTCGTTGCAGAAAATTACACAACTGAAGGATATTTAGACGACGAAAAATGACGTGTCTTACGTCATCTTTTAGGGACACTAAATGCACTCGAAATGGTGGAGGCGGCGCTAAAGAAGTGCAGAATCTAAAGTTATGCGCACATTTGTATCTGCTTTGCATGCAGCTGGATGCTATTGGTTTTTTTCCCAATGCGATACTACGAAATAATAAATTCCTGTAAGACATGGAAATGAATTACTATTAATGTTACAGAACATACTCAAAAACTACAAAATTGCCTTTTGTGCTGGTGAACTCGGCTTAAATGTCCAGTCAGTTATTTTATGAAAAAAGGTTTAACAAATTGCAACAGCAGCAAACTCAACCGATTTTGTATCCTCAATGTGTCCTAATGAGAAAAAAAGCCCCGAAATTAACTTGGGGAAGTTTCGAAAAAGACCCAAATAGATAGCCTATTCAGTTGATTACTAGGCTATAGACAAACAAAAAATGTATTAGGCCTACAAGTTTCAAATTGTTAACATGGGCAAACGGTGCAAGATTTAATTATGCATGTGCTGGTTCAACACAGTCTCATGAAAATGCGTATCAATACCACGAATGTCATTTCTCGTGGCATTTATACGCCAAACGTAATACGTTTTTTGTGCACATGCTACGCACTAAAAAACCCTGGGGTATAGGTTTAGGGAGGGGGTGGGGATTTCGTGTGTATTAAAGCGCCAAAAAATGCGTATCATATGCACGCGAAAAATGCATACCATATACACGCAAAAACTTTTTCGGCGTATAAATGCCACGAGAAATGACATTCGTGCTATAAATACGAACTTTCATATAACAGTAAAATATTAATGTTACGGTATGAATGGAACTCATGAGCACTGATACAGCCACTAAAAAAACACCCTTTATTAATTCTTATTGCAGAGGTGGGGTTTGGGGCTGTGTCTGTGGGACTGTTTCTGGGGGATGAGTCTGAGGGATGAACAGGAGACACTGGAAAGGAGAATGCAGAAAGCAGGTCAAATAAAAACAAAAGGAAATCTTTCTTTCCAGTGACAGCTATGACAGTTGAGTGGACCTTGAATTAATGACTGAATCTCTGCCCCTTATGGTGACATTTGTTTGCCTCTATAGTTTTTTACTGTAAGATTTCAACAAGATTCAACAAGACATATTCACCTGGCTATATCCAATGTTTAGATCTGTTGTGGTATTTATGCAAACGAGAGGTAATTATGCACCCATGTTGACAAACAGTTAAAAAAACTTGTTAAAAAAAACTTGTAATACATATTTTGTCTTGATGCAAGTAATCCACTCACTATAATGGTGATATCTAAAAGGTTAAAAAATTACCCAATTTACGTGAGAAGAATGAGGGCGGCTTATAATATTGGGTCTTTTTCGAAACTTTCTCCAAATGGAATTCTTCAGGACTTTTTTTCTTCCTTCCTCAGGACATAGTGAAGATACAAAATCAGTTGAGTTTGCTTCTGTTGCAATTTGTTCTAGGTTGACCCTTATTTTGGCTTGAAATTACTGAACTATTATGTTCCTCATAACTTTAGACAATTGGAAACTTTAGTGCACTATAATAGCAGTTGGTTCTATAGCCTAAATTTCTAATTATTTACCATATTGGCATAGCCAATGTGAGGCATATGGCTTATGCCCAAACAGCAATTGTTATGGATATATTTGTTCTAAAAAGGCAAGGTCTCTAGGAGATTGTATCTGCCGATTTGAAGATAATGTGGGAAATCCAGCCAGGAAATTGAGGTAGCACGCCATATGATCGGGTTGATTGCGGGGACGTCATAAAAAAATAAAAATAAGAATAACAAAAAAAGAATGTTCCATCTTTATATGTTAAAGTGGGCCTAGAGTGAAACTAGAGTTGTAATGCTCTCCTGGCAGGTCTTCCAGCTTGCTCTTTCAAACCTCAGATCCAGAATGCTGCAGTAGCCTATACACAATGCTTGCCTACAGGAAGTGGCGTAGGTTTGATTATGAAATTGGTGGGGACGGGGACATCAATATAGGCCTATACATATATTTTAAATTTTGGTCGAAATTATTGCCAGGGATATACCAGTTTCCCTGAATATTGGTAGGCTATAGGGACACGTCCCTAGCAGCCCTACGCCCCTGCAGAACAATCACTGGCCCTGCTCTAAACTCTGAACGCTAGCGTCTTGTGGTACCATCGCAAAGATATCTCTTTCTCGGACCACCATGACTGTTCCCTATCGGTGGAATGACCTGCCCAACTCAACCATAGCTACCGAGTCAGTAGACACTTTCAAGAAACTGCTGAAGACGTTTCCTTTTAGACAGCACTTGATCCAGTAATACTAAACAATCTCTTTTTTATTCTATTCTAAAAAAATAAATAATAATCCTAATAAAAACTGCGTTTAATTAAACTAAGAGGGGTCTGTTGTCCTTCTGTTAGTTTAACTGCTTCTATTGTTCTCATTTGTAAGTCGCTTTGGATAAAAAGCGTCTGCTAAATGAATTAATGTAAATGTAGCCTATCTCTTCGCATGCCATTATTTCCAGTCGTGGAATTAGATATTTTAACGAAGGTAGGCCTACTGTTACTGTTATATTAGTTAGGCTAATTGTCCCATGTTTCTTCTGCGCTGAATTTCTTCCATCTCTTAACATGCTGGAAGGTTTTAAGCGACACATTATGCGATTTCAGAAGAGATGATGAAACATTAGGCCTATTGGATAAGCTTCTGCTTAGTTTCAGAAACACCATCACATCTGCACATCGTCAATATCGCATACACACGCATTCTCTATTCTCCAAGGCACACATTTATCATGCAACCAAAACTGTCATTCACTTAGATGAGAGATATGACAAGCCATGTGTGGTGTTGCTATGGCTACTCAACAAAAAGCGCTAAACAGTTACAGAAAGACCCAGGTTGCGACATGACATATATAGGCTAGATCAAGCTACAGGCCTAATAAAATAAAGATTTTAAAGGTCACGCCATCTTCGAAGAAAATAAAGAACAAATAAAACTCTTGTATCACATAAGCTTATATTTTAATAAAAAATAATACGCATAGCTACAGTGCTACCAAGTTGATGTCTTTGAGAAACTGTTGGGTGCGTAAAATCAAATGTAACCTAGACGTGTGGCTACAGGAGTTAGGCTACGAACACTGATATTTCGGCGTTGTCTCTTTCATATCAGCAGGCTGTTAGAGCCTATCTGAACAAAATAAATGCTGCTTCTACAGGTTCCCGAGAATATATCCAGAAAGCTGAAAACATAAATGCACTACAAATAATGCAAAAATAATTACATAATTGACAACGAATAATTTTTCTGGACAGTTGCGACAACATATTTCTGCATATCAAGTGCTTTAATTTATTACGCTTCCGTCTTCACAGGCTATGGTGAAAAAATAAGTCTCACTTAGTTATCACAAGCATAAAAAATGAAAGCCGGACCATTAATCTATAGACTCATGGGCCCATTTTTCCTGTAGCTTAGCCTAATGTTTAACCCACAGGAAGAATTTGTTGAAAGTGTTAACAAACGTGCAAAAATGCAATCGCTCACTGCAAGCGTATAGGCCTACAATACAATGAAGAAAATAAAAATAATTGGTAACACTTTATAATAACTTTGTTCATGTTCATAAAATTAAGTTCATTAGCTGATTACAATTGGAAACAGTTCATTCAAATAGTGAGAATTAATCTTGATTGGCCTTAGCTATTCTCATTCCTCCAAGAAGCCTATAATTATGAAAGTTTACGACTTTTCGCAAAAGTGCACATAACATTAGAGCACCCTTTAGGCTACACGTTAAAGTCGGTGTCTTTTCATCAAGTAGACATATGTTGATTCAGGTTGATTGGGACACCTTTTCCATTTGGCAAAAACGTCCCACTCAACCTGAATTCACCCCATCGTTGCATCATGGATTAATCACCTTAAGGTTGCGTTATTTACCTGATGTTTTTCTCAAAGTAGCCTATACGTGCTTTCATAATGGTGACAGTAATTTATTGCGCAATATTCTGACTCTGATCGATGAGCAAATCTGTGCAATATGGCCAATCATTTTTTTTTCAGATGTCACGATTTTTTGCTATAGTCAGTAATAATTTATGCGGTGGATAATAGCTTTAATTGCAAGATAATTAATAAGGCTTGGGCGAAAAGTTAAACATTTTAATAGCAGACCAACTTAAATTAGACCGACTAAGCTTTTGGGAGCCCATAATTTTACGAAGATTCGTACGTTCGTTATGTGTTAACAACAGCCTATTTTATTTTGAGACTATTAATAGTTAAAAGTTATAAACGCGTTAGCCAACCACGTTATGCTTTTTGAAGTAGGCTATACAAATTAAAAATGAATGTTTGTGTTACGAAATATGATAGGTCTACCTAGGTTTTGCATATTGTTCATTATGAAAACGAAAATTTAAAATCCTTTAAAACAAAAAAAAAAACAGATTAGCTGAACGATTGTAGCCATTAAGTAGACACTTTTTTTACAATTTGCATATTGCAAATGAAAGACTAATTTTACATTAGAAAGAAGAAAACAATCTGATGTTGAGATATTCCTCTGTACACCCCACGTCCATAAAAGTCTGCCCATCTTAATCAGTGTTGGGAACACTACTGAGTTTCCCCGTGTTCTCAGTCCAGGGCTGGAGGTTCTGAAGTGCGAACAGAGAGCTGTTGTGAAGGCAGATTGGGTCGGGAGTAACAGGTTGGTTTATAGTCTTCTGAAAAGCTTCTTGCTGAAGTTGCATAAGAATTCGGTTCGCTTGTTGTCGCTCTGCTTCTCTCTCCTCTGCTGTCTGCCGCCTGTGGGACGTAGATCACAGTCATTAAGTCGCGGATTCGAGTCATTATTATAGGCTAAGCTGTTTTAGCAAGTGCTGCTTGGCTATACGAATATATGATCTTAATTACAAAGAATACATACATAAATATTATCAATCTTATTGTAATTAGGCCAATAACCTATAACGTGGATTTCCCTAAATAATTCTGACATTATACACTCTAAAAAAAAAAGGTTCTTCAGGGGTTCTTTGCGGTGGTCATGGTGCTATATAGCACCACTAAATCCAGTTTGGTTCTTCAGGGGTTCTTCAGTGGTTCTCTGGGGTGGTTAACATGCTCTATGGAACCTCTTATGGTTAGCACCATATGAAAAGGTAAGTGCTATGGCACTTAAAATGGTTCCCCTATGATTACGAGCCAATGAACCACTTTTAGTGCTATTTAGCACCATTTTTTTTTAGAGTGTAGCCTACGTCATACGTTCATGGTGTCAATCGCACCATTTTATTTCATAAAATAAGAAAATATTTAACAATTCATAAAAAATACATAAAATACATAAAAGTTCCCAGCATCCAAAACATCATATAAATTACATTTCTGGTTCTCAGATGTCAGACGTCAAACGCTTATTTAGCCAAATCGCAATACGATTTATTTTTCATGTTATAATATTTTTAATTAAATATTAAATAATTTTTGTTATAGCCTGAACATGAAATCATCATAACATCAATTATCCAGCTTCAGTTAATTACAAATACGAGTTTAGAGCTACATTTGGTTACAAAATTAGAGCATAATTTTTGTAATTTTTCAGGTCTGTTTCTATGAAGTTAGGTCTAACAGGATTTAAAAAATAGTAAGAGCTAATGCATTAGAAGTCAATAATTAAGTCTTGAGAAAGAAAAGGGACATTCAATTGTCATTTATCATTTAAATATGAATAGATCAAATTTAAAAAAATGTAC
Source organism: Hybognathus amarus (assembly GCA_030378365.1). NCBI lineage: Eukaryota > Metazoa > Chordata > Actinopteri > Cypriniformes > Leuciscidae > Hybognathus > Hybognathus amarus. The sequence goes on along the minus strand of JAQIUQ010001749.1, from coordinate 55,247 downwards.
CGATTGGATTGCTTTGATAGGTGAACTGCATGAACAGGCCTTACTACAAACCACGAATGCATTATGGGACTGACCCAACTGACCTCAGGGAGTAGGCTGCTATAAAAACAAAATACTTAACTGAGTTTAGTGGTTAGACGAAAAAGAATGCAGTACATGCGAGTGTAAAACCATGATTAGATCAGAAAAGCTCACCTCCATTTCGTTCTTCTGTTTTGGAACCATGTTTTGACCTGCGCATCAGTCATTTTAAGTGCTTTCGCTAAGGCTGCCCTCTCAGCTGACGCCAGATACTTCTGACGGTGGAAGCGTTTCTCCAGCTCGCAGATCTGGAGGCGCGTGAACGACGTCCGGGGCTTCTTCTTCTTCGGAGGGGTTCGGTTCTGATACGGGTGACCTATACGGCGTGTTACAGTGAACGGTGAGAGGGCCACTATTGAGAGACAGATTGGAATCAAGCGGAAGATATCAGCAAAACGCCAGAGCCAAGCAGTGTGAAGCAAATGAGACTTCCAGAGGAGAGAGGCGACTTATGTCCTTAAAAAAACATGCAACAATCACGAAATATATCGAATAAGTTCAGCCAAGCAAGCAGACAGGGATAGCCTATCTTTTTGGCATTTCCTCATGACGATGAAAAAAACAGAAACAAAAAACACTGTAATAATGTTTATCAAACAAAAAATATGTGCCTCGTTTAAATTGAGCTAAGAGATTTTATCAGGATCAAAAATATAATTATTTATTTTGCCTGAATCAAAGAGGGTTAAATCAATAGCACATTAAGGTAACAACTTAACATTTTCACAATTTCCAGTGTGTAATTATCTTACATAATAATGCTAAAACAATAATGGCAATGTAGAATATGTACGGGTATAAATCAACATTAACATCTACTATTGACATGTTTATATCGACTATTGATACGTCCCCATAGGGGAAACAATTTGTGGATATTTGTATGTGGCCTTCTCCATGAAATTTGCAATAGTCGATATTTGTAGAAATGCACGTTTATTAATTCACGAGACTGGTGGCTTACTAAACTTGAAACTTTATATCCAGTAGGCCTATTTTTATATCGAAAGTTGTAAAATGTCCTTGTTGTCAGAAAAATAGTAAAATGACTTTAACAATGAAGTCATTATAAATTATATTAATACGTGAATTTTCTGCGTGATCAAATCAAGCGTAGCCTAATTGCTTGCTTAAAATTGTAAGAAAAAGAAAAGTTACAACCTGCAATAGCCAAATATAGTTTTTCGACCTTAATTACTGATATTGTTAGAACTTGATGAAAACATTTTACAGTGTCACAAACACCACTGCGAGTTCAGAGTGATTTCTATTACCTGTAAATCTCTCTTTGGTATATCTCCTGTTACTCTCCATCCATGGAAACGTTAATCCCGTGAGATTGTTAATGGTGCCCATGCTTCCCATACTTGGCACCGTGGTAGCGCTGGTGGGAATGGACGAGTGAACGCTGCTCAGCGGCCGGTGCGCTGGAACTCGGATCACTCCCGAAGAATTAAGGCAATTCCCATTAACATTCGCGCCCAAGTTCATGTTGTACGAGCCGTTGAGGGAACCAACGCTGCACGAGTTTCCATTGTATCCAGCCGAGTTATTGACGCCGTAGTTGCCAGTCATGGTATTGTAGGCTGTGCTGACTATGCAGCCCAAACCGTAGTCCATGTCCTGCATTCTGGGGTTGGCGATCATGCAGCTCCCCTGGTCTGCATTGTTAAGAATCTGGTCGATCCCAAAACTGATGGTGTCTGCGTGCGTCTGGTGGAGATGCGCTCCCATATGATCCATGGTGTGTGGAGAGGCGCGCGCTCCTGCGAGCCTACAGGATCCTCCACGTCACCCCAGTTATCATACAGCGACTAAAACGCAGTTTAGTCAAGTTTGTCGTTATCTAATAGCGTTGACTGCATGTGTGAGAAAGACTGAACTAGACGATTGTCTTTTTTCCTGCCTCTCTTTACCCTTATAGCTATAGCCTGCCGGATGGAGCCACGGGAACATCAATCAAAATGCCAAAGAGGCTGGGTAAAATTAAGCCTCCAATTCTGGGGTGAGAGACCCAATTGGCTAAAGAATCCACGACGATTCTATTCAGTGAAACTTACTGGAATTCCCTCTTCAGCACAGGGTAGGCTAACTCAAAAGGGAAGATTTATTAAACCAAAACACAGGCGATTTTTTTTAACAAAACAAAACATTTCAATTAGCTACATTATATTGACTATGCATTCTATATTGTTAAGAAATCTTGTCATTGGATACTTTCAATACAACAAAAAAATATTGACCATGAACTCTAGATTTCAAATTAATTACAGTGATTTATCAGTATTTTAGAGACGGATCAATCCCACAACATAATCAAAACCATACTGTCAACGATAATACATTACATTGTGAAATTAAATCTGAATAAAGCAATCATTCTGACTGATCTGATTAATTGTCTTATTCATCAAAAATGGATGATTATTTAGATTGCAACAAGATAAGGACATTCTGGATGAAATGCGTTTTCAAACTATTTTAATTTATTTATTTTAAATGTTAGGACAGAATTTATTTTTCCACTTTCAAGATGCATCGATCCGTTAAGTGTTTGTGTTAACTTGCTTTAATTATTCATTTTATTTTGTATGCATTAATCTTTCTAAATCAAACAATAACCAAATGAATAAGCGATATTAGACGGAAAGCAAACACTTTCAGGTTATCGATTCCTTCTGGGAGAAAGGAGGTGATTATTTAACGTATAAGTTGCATTTAAGTATTAATATTTGATGGGGCTTCCAGATTAATGCTGGCCAAATGACCAACATGAATGTTTAATGAGGTATAATGGTGTAGGGCCTATATTTTCGCTAAAATTGTCATTTTTTTGTTTTTAGTGATGTAGACTTAATTACAACTTTAAAGTGTGCTGGTGCTTAAAAATGCACCATTAATGTGCATTGCACCTGGTAAACAATTGATTTCCATTACATAAAAAACCGTTAAGTGCTGGAATCTGAATTTGGGACGATATTATCAACATACCGCTTGAAGTCCGCATGAAAAGTGTAATTTATTGCGCGTCTGGTCTATGCACTTCATTCCTCTATGCTATGATAAATGTGACTGGAATCGAAATGATTTGCATTCAATTTAAGCCGTCTGTCACAATTCGTTCTTTGAATTACCAGATTTTAAAGTTTTAAAGTAATTTGTCAGTAGCCTATATTTTGGTGTGCGATTTTTTTAGGTTGTCTCTCTTTGCTTAAATTGTAAACGTTCTAACTTTTAGCTACTGAAATGTGTTAAAGGTTTGATATATGAACCGAACCTTTTATTTTGGCTTCCTCAGAGAAGACCCCCAGCATCACGTGAGCCCTAGTTTGTCCCCGATTTACCAGCACGTTGGAGCTCTCTGTGGTGCGGTAGACTACCTGTGTAATGCTCGACATCTGATCCATCGGCGCTCACTGGCGCCACTTCCATCAGCTGCATCTCTAAGCGCACAGCCCTGCTGCTGACAGCTTCAAGTACATCTACATTCATGCAGCACTCTCATCAAGACATTAGCCATTCACACAAACACCTCATATTAACCTCATATTTAAGTAATGTTCATATTCAAGTTATATCTGCATTCTGCAACAGCATCCTTCTAAAAATAAAAACAGAAATGTAGCAGCATCATAATGGTTTTTCATTTAGCTCACTATAGCTGTACATCTGAAATACAATTACAGAGCCCGACATATGGAAATCACTCATCTTTTGAGAAATGTCTGAAGGTTACACCTCTAACATATGACCAAAATAAAATACTCATTGATGTGAAAAGTAGCTATCTAATGCAGTTCTGATTAAAAATGCCAGGACCTCACTATAGGCCCACATTTGAACCTCACTATAGGCCCACTGTAGAATTACAGTTTTCACTTCTGTGATAAGGGAAATGGGCTTTTATTTTTGGAGGACAGAAGGTCAGGTTCACTGTCTTTAACCTCTGAAATAGATTGATTAACTCAGCAAATAGCTTCTTAATGCATTATGTCAAACGGGAAGGGACTGGGCTTCTTCTTTGAAAATGCATGCATTACATAAACCACATGAAAAAGTATACAATACACCATAACACTTTAAATACATCTAAACCAAGTGAGCAACATAAATATGGTTTCTATGGTTTTTGATCTATGATTTGAAATGATGGTATGAATCCATGCCCAAGACAGCTCCTCAAGGGAGTGTGCAAGCCAAGTGTATGGGCTCTTTTAAATGTGAAAGGTGCCGCACTAAGGCTGAGACAGAATATGTCTGCTGAAAGCAAACTGGAATGATGACCAAGCACCGGTTAACAATTGTCCAGATCAGTTGCTGAGGTGCTGAGGGACAGGACATCCATTAGCTTGTTGTGTCTCCCATGCTAATGACGTGTTTTACAGGATAATGTGTCTGTCAAAACATAGTACGATTATTTGACAAATTGCCCATCATTACAATATTTCTTACAGTCAATATAGAAACTAAATGCTTTTGCAAGGAGAGGATAACTTGACTAAAGATGACCTAGTCAAATTAATGTTCAAGTGAATAAGGTAAATTATTAAACTGGTTGTTTGCCACTACACCAAATTTAAGAAGTCAAAACAAGGTTATGTTATGACTCAGTTCAGACAAATAGGCTAATATGATGTCTTTCATGAAATAACAATGTTCTTTAATAAGGTTATTTATTCATTATCACAGCTAATCAATAATGATTTTGCACGATCTTAAGACGTATATGTGTCGTTATACAATATAATGCAATTTGTTGGTCTCATTTAGCCACTATGCCATTTAGTATTACAACAAAAGTTGTTGGAGATATTATGTTGTCTCTTAAAATACAAACTATCTCAACCGTTTTCAGGTTTGACCACTTTCACACTCAATCTTATAACAACACAACTAGTAAACGCAGCCCTTAAAATGCTTATTGCTGGATGCACAGATCGCTCACAGGTTGAATTGGAGTACAGATTTATTGTTTGAATCCCCACTCCCACAAACACATGGGAAGTCTCATTTCATACGGCAGGCACCATGTGGATTCACTCTGCGGTCTAATAGTGGATTTGACACCCATGACAGCGGAAGTCACTGGATGGTGTGTCTGTCCTCTTGAGTGTGGGTGCATCCTGTCGCCTGTTTCATCTAAGGGAGGCTGTTGAAGCCGGCCTCACTTCCCTTTTCCATTCTGAACGCAGTAGCCCAGCTGGGACCCGTTTACTTCACAGAGATGGATGGACTCATCCCACCAGCTACTGGTCATTACGTGTAAGATCAACACTATTGCTCCCCTTCCCAAACTCCACGGACCGAACAGGAAAAAAAATATTCTCTAGAAGTCAGTCTGTACCATTAGTTGCTAGATTGCCAAAGTGAATATCCATAGTAACTAAGAATGTTTTGATTATAAAAACATCAGAGGTCTCCCTCTAGTATGATTTGAATGGTTTCATATTATTACCTCAACAGATGAAAATGTAGCCTACTTAAAGGGATAGTTCACCCAAAAATGAAAATTCTGTCATTATCCACTCAAAAATTGTTGTTATTCTAAAAATATTGTTGGTTTTAAATTAAGTAACCTGGTTGCCTTAAAATTTTAAGTTGATTGAAAAGGAAAAAGTGAGTTAATACAATGGAGATTGATTTAATCATCATAAACTCAAAATAATAAGTTATCTGAACTAAATAAATTATTTAAGTTGATTTTACAAAAGAAAAAATGTTGTGATAACAAATCTTGAAAATATTTTTTTTTACAGTGATGTATTTATTCTACAGAACATTAGAAAAAGATTTGGATAAGATTTGTTTTAGTTTCATTGTATTGAATAAAACAGTATTCAAAATATTTACATTTAATGTCTTCAAAAATACTTGAATATTTGACCCAAAATGTTCTATATTTTCCACTTTTTGGTGAGCTATCCCTTTAAATACTTAACATATTTTATAAAAAAGAAAAATGAAAGAAAGCATTATAGAAAAGCTGAAAAAAAGTAGAACATATGTTTAAAAAATAATTTAGAAGAAAAAACAAACAAGCACAGGAGAGGGAAAAGCATAAGGGGAAAGAATAGATATTAATCCAGCAATTTTACAATAAACAGGGAGGGCATCATTAATCAAAGTTACATATTATATGTGACCTAATTTTTCTTTTTCATTATCTTCATTATATTCCAAACACTGCAGCATCAACCCTGAATACTTAAAGAGATTTTCATACATATATTCATGATCACATTGCGGGAAAAGCAGGCAATAGTTTTTCATTAAATCCCTGACTGCGATATCTACATGTATATGTATCGAAATGTTAAAAGATCAGTGAGTTATCCAAACAATGCCATTAATTTCCTTTATTATCAACAGCGCAGCACGAGAGGCAGCCAGAGGCATCATAATCTGTCATCACACGGTGCCTTCAACAGGTAGGCTGTTTTTGTGTTTATCTTTTCCTCCTTGTTCCCTCTCCCCATATCCCAATTATGCAGCTCGCTACACCATAACAAACAGGTCCACCAGCCCAAACCTACCAGCCAGAAACACAGCCACAGACTAGCTGGTGCCTGCACGGGCCTCGGGGGCTTCAGCTCACACCTAATGATCTGCTTTGACGGAAAGAGGCTGTGGGCCAGAGCTTAGCATCTCCCATGATACCCCACCCCCCACACAAACAGCAAGGTATGTGGCATCAGCTGATACACTGACGGTATGTTTACACGACAACGATGTACAATGTTGTCGTCTGTCTGTATATGATATTCCCGTTCACACGGATATGCAAAAACGACTAAAAATCCTATATCGTTCAAGCCAGGCCAGTAATTGGCGTAGTCGCTTTATACGTTGGCGTAATATGCGTGACATCACCATTTGCACATATTTCCCGTTTTTGTAGTTTACATGGAGATGATAACGGTATAATTTCATTAAAATTCTACTTTTAAAATAATATTTAAAGTTTGCATTTCATGCCCCAAAACGTTGTCGTGTAAATGAACGGCCAAAACGCATACGTTTTTGCTTTTAGTTGAAAACAGTCTGTCAACGGCCCCTTATTTAAAGGGATACTCCCCTTTTTTGGAAATAGGCTCATTTTACAACTGCCCCAGAGTTAAACAGTTGGGTTTTACCGTTTTCTAGTGTATTCAGACGATTTTTTGATATTTAGAAGAATATCAGTAACCAGACAGTTTCTGGCCTCATTGACTTCCATGGTATATTTTTTTCTTACTATGGAAGTCAATGAGACCAGAAACTGTCTGGTTACTGATATTCTTCTAAATATCAGAAAATCGGCTGAATGGATTTGAAAACGGTAAAACTCTGGGAGAGTGGTAAAATGAGCCTATTTCCAAAAAAGTGGAGTATCCCTTTAAGACATTGACCATTCCTTCAAAACTCCTTTAAAAAACCAAAACGTTGATATTTTCTGTGCATGTATACTGTCTATCTAAAGCTCTAATATCATCATAAAGCACAAAGGAGAAATTATGAATGTCTTTATATTTTTCACAGTTCAATCGCAGACTATTAGACGGCTCAAAAAAGAAAACAGACTGAAGTGCATATGAGACATTTATCTGAGCCTTACAGCGCGGCAGGACAGACATCACTCTCAGGGGTCAAAGGTCATCTCTAATTGGGTGGAGAAAAGAAAACAAGCACTCTTTCAGGGTGGTAGATCTAAGGAGGGCTATCACAACAAGTCAAAACAGAAGGGACTAAAACTTCAATAACTGTTTCAATCATAGAGTACTCCATGAAGTCAATAATGGTGAATTGGGGCATCTGTAAAAATGTTACACTTTCCTTCGTAACTCATACACTACTACATTTATATGTGCCAAAATAATTGTAGATATTAACAGTAGTTTAACACATTTTAACAGAATAAAGAAATACTTTCCATGGTAATACTATTAATATTAAAGAACAGTTTTTTCCTTTATATGGTACCAGAGTTTTATTTATTTTTTAAACATACAAATGCCCTATGTAGATGAAATTAGCATTAAAGGAAGGTAAGGAAGCTGTTTTCCATTATGAATCATAAATCTCATGTCTTTTCATAAATCTTTATTTATCCACATTGCCCAAAAAAGAGATTTAGAAAGTATTTCTTCTATCTGGCTTTATGATCAAAGATCATAAGATCATGATTTGTTGTATACTGTGCCATGGTTTATGAAAACAATCAATGATAATGATTTTTATCAACCTATATATATATATATATATATATATATATATATTGGGGCTGTGAAACGATTAATCGTGATTAATGGCAACCAAAATATAAGTTTGTGTTTACATAATATATGTGTGTGTAGTGTGTCTAATTATTTTGTATGTGTATATATATATATACAGTATATATATATATATATATATATATATATATATATATATATATATACAGCTATGGAAAAAATTAAGAGACCACTGCCAAATCAGCAGTTGCTCTGGATTTATTGTTTATAATATAAATATAAATCCAGAGCAACTGCTCGATTTGGCAGTGGTCTCCTAATTTTTTTCATAGTGTATATATATATATATATATATATATATATATATATATATATATATATATATATATATATATATATATATATATATATACATACTGTATATACACATGCATGTATACAATTAAGAAATATTTCCATGTATAAACATTATATATATTTATACTAAATTAATATTATACATAAATATAAATATTTTATATATTAACACATTTTTCTAAAGTATATACAGTACATGCATGTGTGTATTTATATATAATTATGCACACTACACACATATATATTATGTAAACACAAACTTTTATTTTGGATGCGATTAATCGCAATTAATCGTTTCACAGCCCTATTCATTTATTTATCTTGGTTTTCTATTGTTGGAAAAGTGAAGCTATTGCACTTCTTTGTCTCATGTACAGAGAACTTTAACCATGTGCTGAGTATGTTTCATCCCACTGACTTATTTGTGACAATTGTTACAATTACTCCTTGTTCTCCTAACCGAAACCATAATGTAAAACAAGTTACATCTTTAAAAAAGTTCAAATACACCCCCCTCCCCTCCTCATGGTTGACTAATGGTAAAAAGTTTCTCTAGTGAACACTCTTGAGTATCATTTCAAGCTTCATACCATAATGAGCTTTATCTCATTCATGTTCACTCCACCATACACAAGGGGCTCAACTCTGTACTAGTACGAAAGCCATAAATTTCAGAGCGCCAGCAACGGAGCACATTATATTGATGTCTCCACTCCATCCAAGCAAAATGGAAAGCTCTAGACATGTGCTAACTTGGGTCTTGTGGGATTATGGAAAATCATTCTTTCCCATCCCACAATCAATGTGTGGTGCTTTCTGAAATGTTGAGCTTTTGCATTCAGTGGCTACATACCTCTGTGATTCTGTTTCCTGAATAATACTTCCAAAAAAAGCAGCCTGGAAAGACATTTTCTCTGCATACTGCAACCTTGGAAAAGAGAAAATAGTGACATGATGAATTAGGTCACATAAATGTCTATCCATAAGCAATTCAGATGCATTCATCTTGCGCTTTAACTTTTTATTTATTAGAGATAGCACTTATTTAGTCAAGAAGAAGCTGTGAGAGGAGTTATGCTCCCTTTAGCTGGGTAATGGTCAGAGGCAGCTTGACATCCTTCAGCCCAGTAAACAGTGTCAGGTCCTAACATTGCGCAGGCGCCACTCGTCGGCCTTACGGGGAAACGCACTCTTCATTCACATGTCAACATGACCCATGATAGCTGCGTAACCACCACCAGTGGGGGCAGGGCAGGGGACGACAATAATCATGATGAGCTGCTTTTGTTGGCTTTAATTGAACAAACTTTTAGTACATCCCCAAAAAACAACAAAGCAGTCAATTTGGTAGCAATTAAAACGGACTCATGTTGGGAAGTCATACTTGCTTACAACAACTGCCTTTCCTGCTGACAGCCCGATGATTGATTACAGGTCCTGGGTCGTCTTTTATAACGCGATAAGCCAAATTAAACCCTTGACTGCGGGGGCCCATCTGAGGTCTGGCTGGGCAAATTAAATCTCCAGCACTGATGTCTTTCTCTTCCTCTCATTCTCTGTTTTCCTCTTTCCCACCCTTCTCTAGCTCTTTGTATGTCATACCAACAGACACTACATCACTCCGAAAAACGAGAGCGAGGAAAATAAAGGAAACAAAACATGGCACAAATGGCCTCAATCTCTCAGGCGGCTCTCTGGGGACCGGCATGCCAGGTGATCTGCAGCAGCAGGAGAGCTGAGGACATTAAGACATATTAAACGTACTAAAGACTTAATGAAGTTCAGGCAAGCAGTGGCACAGTTGACTTTATTAGTTTACACCAGATTAATGGGGATAATCATTTAAGTGATGGAGATGGATTACCCTCTGCAAGATGCTCCTTGGCTCTGGGCCGGCCCAGCCACAGACTGACGAGACTCCATCGCCAGAGCCAGAACCAAGATTGAGAGATGGGAAAAGTAAGCCAATCTCGCAATAAACTGCAGGGCTGACGCTGCAAAAAAAAAAAAAAAAATGTGTGACAAAATGTTAGTGTAACAAAAAACACAATAAAACTGTTTGGGGAGTGTGTATCTAGCGTCCTCAATAAAACAGCTGTACAGAGATTAAGGTCTAACCAATTCTCATGAGAAGTAGTAAGAATTTGTACAAAATGCATGATCTAGCCATAAAGCCCAAGTCATGAAAAATAATTGGTTAAAATTATTAAGATGCATAACGTTGAAAGAAGAAAAAAATGATAGGACATAAGGGAGATTTGGAACGAAACTCAGATTGCTTTGATCTGTGAAAAATAAGACATGGGTAGCATATCTGTATTTATTTTAATCAAAATTACAGTAAAATCCTTCAGAAATCATTGTAATATGATGATTTGCTGCTTAAAGCTACACTGTGTAACTCTTTTAGTTTATTCTTAGCTAAAAACACTTAGTTGTTTCAAAAATATATGTGCTCATTAATGTATATTTACTTCGTTCAAGTAATAAAGTATTCTCGTGAGTGTATAATATGCCATTGAAAATACATACGGGTAAGGGGTTCTAATGTCGGTCGCCATGTTGCCCCTCCATCTTGAAAGTACATTAGCCAAAGAGGGACATACCCGTTAATTCAAGCTTCGCCTTTCGCGTTTACATTTGCGTTAACACTCATGGACGAGGTTGAACTGGAAGCCATGTTAATCTTGGACTACATTGGCCACCGTAGGAGTTAAAACGAAATCGGAATTGAGAGGAACAGAAACTAATATTCACTGGATGGCCATATACCTTTTCACCGCTAGATGGGGTAAAAATCACACAGTGTAGCTTTAAAGGGTTAGTTCACCCAAAAATGAAAATTAAGTCATTAATTACTCACCCCCATGCTGTACCAACCTCGTAAGACCTTCGTTCATCTTCGGAACACAAATAAAGATATTTTTGATTAAATCTGAGAGCTGGATCACTCCTTCATAGACTGCCTAAGGGACTGGCTCTTGATGGCCAATATCGTCATTAAAGAAAATGTTTAAATATTTCATGTGCCTACAGCGGCTCAATTCTAAGTTTATCAAGCGACAAGACTACTTTTTGTGTGAAAAAAAAAACATAAATAACGACTTTATTCGACTATTCCATTACTTCCTTATGGGCGCATGCGCGAGAACTGAGATGAGGACGTTCTTCTTCGACTACTTCTTGTTACCGGCTGCTCACCGCTTAGGAGTATTAGTGCCACCTACCGTATAAGATGATGTGCTGATATAGCTGGAAGCGCAAAACTTTCTGTTTACAAGCAGAGGAAGATCTGCCCTGTACATACGCTTTTCAATTACCGTATTTTCCGCACTATAAGGTGCACTTAAAAGCCTTTAATCTTCTCAAAAAACGACAGTGCGCCTTATAATCCGGAGCGTCTTATATATATGGATCATCATCTTATACGGTAGGTGGCCGTAATACTCCTAAGCGGTGAGCAGCCGGTAACAAGAAGTAGTCGAAGAACGTCGGCATCTCAGTTCTCGCGCATGCGCCCATAAGGAAGTAATGGAATAGTCGAATAAAGTCGTTATTTATGTTTTTTCGCACAAAAAGTAGTCTTGTCGCTTGATAAACTTATAATTGAGCCACTGTAGGCACATGGAATATTTAAACATTTTCTTTAATGACTTTCTGGGCCATCAAGAGCCAGTCCCTTAGGCAGTCTATGGAGGAGTGATCCAGCTCTCAGATTTAATCAAAAATATCTTTATTTGTGTTCCGAAGATGAACAAAGGACTTACAGGGTTGGTACAGCATGGGGTGAGTAATTAATGACTTAATTTTCATTTTTGGGTGAACTAACCCTTTAAGAAACATTTTTTTAAATGTTTGAATTATCAATGATGAAAACATTATTTTGCGGAAATGTTGATTTTTTTTTCAGGATTAGGCCTATTATGTCTTTAGGGTCACTTTTGATCAATTTGATCTATTCTCTGATGAATAAAAATATTTATTTCTAAAACAACCGTTCAAAAACTTTGGGGTCAGTACGTTAAAAAAAAGACAATAGGGAAAAGAGCAATATTAGAGCATAAAATCAGCAATGAATGAAAGTGTTATAACAGAACATCACTCATAACCTTGATCGTTATGTAAAACAGTTCAACAGAAGTGAACTCAGGAACTAGTATTTGCTGTCAAGAGGGACACAATCCTTATTTTTTGGTTTGTTCTGCAGCTCCACTGATTATATACAGTATGCATTACTGGTAGCTTGAATGGTTTTTAAGGGAAGCGCTCACATTCAGCATAAATAATACTGTAAAATTGTCATTGATTGTAACCTTAACATCTATAAAACATTTTCAAATACCCTGCAATATAATCTAAAGCTAACACTGGCTACCAACACATGACACTGACAGGATATTGCATTTCTGACAACAATGAAAGTGTCAAGCCCCAATCCCCCACTCACCCACCCACAAACACACAGTGCTATATCAACCTTCCCAAGAAGGTTTAATTATTGTCTTTCATTGTCTTGCCTTCTCTAAGACAGATCTCAGTGTCAAAGTGTGTGACAGATGGAAGCACAGGGAAGGTACACTTTGCCACATAACCCACAAAATCAGTATCAACTAGCCCCCATTCTCACTAGCAGGCATCTACGCATCCAAAACATATGCAGCCTCTTTTTAATGGCTGTCTCTCACCATCTAATGTCACAAAGCTTCTACTGAGTAAGCAGGACTTCCACAAATGATGATGGAAAGTCACTTAAACATAAAGACTGAAGAGCCCCATGCTGTTGAGTAATAGGGCATGAGACTTAGGGGACATCTGTCAGAAAGACTGCAAGAATACATCCTGTGGAGGACAGAGTTCAAATGGATGTTATTTTGATGTCTGGCATACTGTAGTCTCATTCTGAGTAAAGTACATCTGAACCATTGCTGCACATTCCATTTGCATCCACTGTAAAGTTATAATAAATGTAGTATGTCTTTTGGAAGTGAACATCTTGCATCTTCTTATTACTGTTTTTTGTTATAAGATAATAACTTCTTATTACTGTTTTTGTGCAAACAAATATGCCACTGAATTTAAGAAACACTGCAATATCATCAATGGCAACTTTATAAGATTGTAACCCACAAGCTGGTTCTCAGTAAACCACATACATTTTGCTTTATAAGGTTGCAGGACACATGGCAAACCCTTTAAGCATATTTTGCGGCCAACAGTAATAACTGAGAAAAATCTTATATATATATATATATATTATTGCTTTAGAAATTAGATTTGAAACTATTTCGTAATTAAAGTTTATTACAATAAAATGTAAAAAGTTTAAACAATTTAAAAAATATATATATTTTATTTAGGGCTGTCAAATCGATTAATGGTGATTAATCGTATGCAAAATAAAAGTTTATGTTTACATAATATATGTATAATTATTTTGTGTGTATAAATATATATATATATATGAAGAGTTCAGATGCAAAAGCCTCTAAATGCCATTTGAAATTTTCTTCTAAAATGACCATTCTTATCAAGCTTGTATATTTAAGTTCAGTAATTTCACTTAAATGACAATTAATAGGTAATCTTCATTGCAATTTAAGTGAAATTACTGAACTTAAATATACAAGCTTGATAAAAATGGTAATTTTAGAAGAAAATTTCAAATGGCACTTAGAGGCTTTTGCATCTGAACTCTTTATATATATATATATATATATATATATATATATATATAAATACACACACATGCATGTATATTTAAGAAAAAAAAATATTATATTTATAATATAAATTATATGTAAATCTATATACAGTAGCCTACATGAAAATATTTTTAAATATATACAAGCATGTGTGTGTATTTATATATAAAATAACTATACATAGTGCACCCACATATATTATGTAAACACAAACTTTTATTTTGGATGCGATTAATCGCAATTAATCATTTGACAGCCCTATTTTTATTTAATAAAGGTGATGAATTGCTACTTCTTTGCTCAATTTTATGTTAGGAAATAACGAAACACAAACTATGATCTAACAGATCAATTGTCCAAATGTACAACAAATTAAAAAAAAACTTAACTTAAAAAAAACAGGGTCAACTTAAAAAAAAAACCTTATCATAACAGACACTGTGTTTTTTGCAGCAGCCCAACTTAATAAAGCTTCATATTCAGGCTCAAAAACAGGAATAAGACAGACAGGTGCAAATTTCACTTTCAATTAAGTGATCCATCATCCTGACATGCTACAGAAATTCAAAACAATGCACATATCATAAAATAATATGCAAGCCAGGGATAACCATTAAAATCAATGGCAAATATTGCACCAATAAAATTAATTTCAAAAGGTAACACTTTACAATAAGGTTAATTAGTTAACATTAGTTAATTACCTTGGTTAAACATGAACTAAGAATGAACAATGATTCTACAACATTTTATTAATCTTAGTTAACATTAATTTATTATTGATCTTATTGCTAATAAAACATTTACAAATACATTATTAAAATCAAATGTTGTGTTAACATTAGTTAATGCATTGTGAACAAACATGAACAAACAATGAACAGCTGTATTTTTATTAACTACCGTTAACAAAGATGAACTAATACAGTTCACACAAATGCATTGATCATTGTAAGTTAATGTTAGTTAATACATTAACTAATGTTAACTAATTAACCTTATAGTAAAGTGTTACCAATTAGAAAAAATACCTGAACAGTTCTGATTCAATTGGAATACATGGTATTATCACATGAATGCAGGAATACTTTAATTAAAATAGAAAATATACTTTTGTACAGCACTAGTTGGGTGGGCAGGTGAGCAAAGTTACTAAGAAAAGTAATATTTACTTGTCTAAAAGGTACACAGCCAAGACTTTCCAAGAGATACTATACATAACAGATTTTTTATATTCATTTATTCTTGCATGTACATTTTGAAATTGAACTGCAAACAAACACCTTTCATTCTGTTTAACTGATTGAATAAATATGCACAATATAACATCAATCAGACATAGCAAAAGTGTATGTCACATAAATGTAGCCTGTGCAGTCATTCTGTATTCAATTCATTCTGCATTAAGTGTATCTGAATCATATCCCAGCACACTAATATCATAAAAGTTTAAAGCAGACATCAACTGCATAGACATTTGCATGGCCTTGTTTCCAATAATAATACATGGAAATGCATATATGCAGCCCTTATATTACACTGGAAGTCTGATATCATATGTAAATTATTAATAGCATGCATAGTAAAATATAGGCTATGGAGGCAAATGAAATCTTGACTAAATGAAATTTATAGCGGTGAAAAACAGCATTTAAATATACATGACTATGAGAAAAAATCAAAAAGTACATTAATATCCATGAGATTATATGATGCAGAGGTGATTTTCTATCTTAAATATGAGCAAGAGATAAAAGAAAATCATTTATCAAAACCAAATTTCCACAAATGTTCATCTGCCCTCTAGTGGTAAGAACACTAAACCTCCACTAACAAAGTGAATTGGAAATATGCAATTAGAGGGTTATTACACCTAGATGTATATGACTTTCTTCTTTAGACGAATACAATCAAAGCTATATTAAAAATGTCCTGGCTCTTCCAAGCTTTATAATGGCAGTGAATAGAGGATGAGATTTTGAAGTCCAAAAAAGTGCATCCTTCCACCCTAAACGCAATCCACGCGGCTCCAGGAGGTTAATTAAGGCCTTCTGAAGCGAAGCAATGCATTTGTGTAAAAAAATATCTTATCCTATCTTTTTTAAATATAATATCAAATATTTTGTAAACTAAAATAACTAGCTATGACAGACAGCCATATGCATCGATTTTACGGTGAAAGAGTTACCCCTGACCTGTTGCA
The DNA here is from genome assembly GCA_030378365.1 of Hybognathus amarus. Taxonomy (NCBI): domain Eukaryota; kingdom Metazoa; phylum Chordata; class Actinopteri; order Cypriniformes; family Leuciscidae; genus Hybognathus; species Hybognathus amarus. Next base: position 38,691 of record JAQIUQ010001749.1, on the reverse strand, counting down.
TGCTTACACTGTAAAAACGAATATGCTATATCTAAGCAATAAAATTGTGGCAACAGATTACAAGCAATATTATTAATTAAATTTAACAAATTGAGTAATAATTGATCAAATGAATTCCTTAAAAGTTAACCAGTAATGAGTAAAAGTTAACCAGTCAAATGATTGTGAAAAAATTATTATGTTAAAACATAACCAACACCACAGATAACCTTTTCTATTTGTTCATCTGACTGTTATAACTCAGGTATATCAGCCAAACAAAACTTAAAGTAAATGACTTAAGGGTCAAGAGCCCAACTAAAACAGACATTGATCACCATAATGGTGACTTACAATTATGGTTTTCGCAACATGACATGATGACTTTTGGGTAAACATACGCGCCACTTTCGAGTCAAGTGGCACGTTATCTCTACGCATTTTGAGCTATCCGCGTGTATCCGCGTGTATGTCTACGCCATTAACGTTCGCATCATTCGCGTGTCTGTACGCCGTCAAATGTCCGAGCTGAAACGAAGCAAAATGTAGATCTACATCTGGGGAGCTATCCTTTTCTTTCCTAAGGGAACAGTCATAAATGCCATTAACCGCAGTGACAGGTAGGTTTAGGGACGGGGTTGAGGTAAATATTTATATAGCCTATACAGTAATAACGTTAAGTCAACGCCGCCCATAAACACGCTGAAAAGCGATAATGTGTGTTGATAGCACGCTAAAAATAGAAATACGAATTGGCATGTCATTTCTTCATTCATCTTTGACATCTAGCCTATCTGTTATTCAAGATAATTTCGTTAATTTTTTGTGTAAATTTGACTAATTTTAAATGGTTCACTTTTAAGGAATTAATTAGATTAATTATTACTAAGTTCTAATTTGTTAAATTGAATTAATAATATTGCTTGTAATCTGTTGTCACAATTTTATTGATTAGATATAGCGTATTCATTTTTACAGTGTATTGTCAAACATGGAAGCAGAGGATAGAGCACACAAATTAGAAGTCTAAAACGAGAAATGTCAAAGAGAAATGTTGAAAGATTTCAATATAAGAGAAGAGGTGCTTGAGTTTGTTGTCTGAACCACAAGAAACTTACACTACTCCTGCATCACGTCAGGATTTACTCTTTTCATCAACTTGTGTATGACATCTGCCAGAAGCTAGTTATTTTAGTTTTTAAAGTTTTAAATATGGATATTTTTCTTACAGAAACGCATCTTCGCTTCAGAAGGTCTTTATTAACCCCCTGGAGCCGTATGGATTACTTTTATGATGGATTAATGCACTTTTTTGTGGGCTTCAAAATCTTATTGTGCTTTCACTGCCATTATAAAGTTGGAAGAGCTAGAACAATTTTAATATATCACTGATTTTGTTCGCCTGAAATAAAGTCATAAACACCTAAGATGGCTTGAGTGTGAGTAAACTATGGGCTAATTTTAGCGAGTAATTTGGGGTTAACTTTCCCTTTACTGACAGGCTTATACTCTCATTCAGAATGTTGTGATGTCAGTCAAACCAGTTTTGTTGGTGAAATAACTAACAGCAATTAGTGCATGTGTTACATCTATTGTGACGTAATCTATGAAGTTTAGTTCATTAGACTCATGCGACCTCTCTCACTCTAAAAGGCCTGTTTGAGGTCATGTCATCAGAAGCTTTTACTTATCAGGGTGAGTTATGGGCTTGTCTGCAGTAATGGCATGTCAGACATCTCTCTGCCTGCTGTTCTGTTTTTCTCCTGTCCTTCCTCTCTTCTATCATGCGTCAGCAGGGCTACCACTGACCAGCACAAGACACACAAGTCCTGTGTGTTTCTATTATTCTATCATGCATCATATTACTGGATACCTTCATAATTGATTCATTTTTAATAAATAAGCTTATTGTTCATCCTAATTTTGTACTAATTTTTATATTTGATATATTACTGTTTTATATTTGTCATGTCAACAAAATACAAAAAGTTAATTGGAACTGAAAGAGTGCGCAGAAATGATGCAGTTAATACAACAATGTAGTTAGATTATATGTTATTTGATTGCATAATTTATTGGAATAAATTATGTAAAATTCCATAGCAATTTACTGTATAACAATATTGTGAAGAAATTCAGGTATTTACATACAGTGAGGAAAATAAGTATTTGAACACCCTGCTATTTTGATAATATTTGGTACAGTAGCCTTTGTTTGCAATTACAGAGGTCAAATGTTTCCTGTAGTTTTTCACCAGGTTTGCACACACTGCAGGAGGGATTTTGTCCCACTCCTCCACACAGATCTTCTCTAGATCAGTCTAGAGGGGCTGTCGCTGAGAAACAGGGAGTTTGAGCTCCCTCCAAAGATTCTCTATTGGGTTTAGGTCTGGAGACTGGCTAGGCCACGCCAGAACCTTGATATGTTTCTTACAGAGCCACTCCTTGGTTATCCTGGCTGTGTGCTTTGGGTCATTGTCATATTGGAAGATCCAGCCTCGACACATCTTCAATGCTCGAACTGAGGGAAGGAGGTTGCTCCCCAAAATCTCACAATACAATGCCCCGGTTATCCTCTCCTTAATACAGTGCAATCGCCCTGTCCCATGTGCAGGAAAAATAAAACCCAAAGCATGATGCTACCACCCCCATGCTTCACAGTAGGGATGGTGTTCTTGGGATAGTACTCATCATTCTTCTTCCTCCAAACACGGTTAGTGGAATTATGGAATTATGACTCATCTGACTACATGACTTTCTCCTATGACTCCTCTGGATCATCCAAATGGTCATTGGCATACTTAAGACGGGCCTTGACGTGCTGGTTTAAGCAGGGGAACCTTCCGTGCCATGCATGATATCAAACCATGACGTCTTAGTGTATTACCAACAGTAACCTTGGAAACGGTGGTCCCAGCTCTTTTTAGGTCATTGACCAGCTCCTCCCGTGTAGTTCTGGGCTGATTTCTCACCTTTCTTAGGATCATTGAGACGCCACGAGGTGAGATCTTGCATGGAGCCCCAGTCCGAGGGTGATTGACAGTTAGCTTCTTCCATTTTCTAATGATTGCTCTAACAGTGGACCTTTTTTCACAAAGCTGCTTGGGAATTTCCCCATAGCCCTTTCCAGCCTTGTGGAGGTGTAATATTTTGTCTCTAGTGTCTTTGGACAGCTCTTTGGTCTGGCCATGTTAGTAGTTGGATTTTTACTGATTGTATGGGTTGGACAGGTGTCTTTATGCAGCTAACGACCTCAAACAGGTACATCTAATTTAGGATAATAAATGGAGTGGAGGTGGACATTTTAAAGGCAGACTAACAGGTCTTTGAGGGTCAGAATTATACAGTAGCTGATAGACAGGTGTTTAAAGACTTATTTGCAGTATGATTTCTAAGTGAGAGAATTTGCAAAATAGCAGGGTGTTCAAATACTTATTTTCCTCACTGTATAGTACTATTGTCAGGTTTCCATCCGCTTTCACGATCCTCCCTCTCAGACACTTCCCCTTCCACAATCCCGACCTGACGAGAGGAGGAGCTGGGGATGGAGGAGGGTAATTGGCTCCTGTGAAACGCAATACTCACTGATACTAGTGAAGGGGCTTATTTATGGTTGATGTGATGGGCGTCGTAATCCAATAGGTAGACGTGGATCAGCTCAGAGTCTTGACTAACGTGACCTACCAGAACTAATGCAATCGCACATACACACATATATATATATATATATACATATATATATATACATATATATATACACACACACACATATTTGACTAGGTTTGTACACTCTAAAAAATTGACCCAACTCTGGGTCAAATATGGACAAACCCAGCCATTGGGTTACATTTTTTTATTATATTTTTAGCCCAATGTTTGGGTTTGTCCATTTTACCAAAGTTGGGTTAAAACAACCCAGCATTTTTAGAGTGTAATGTCTTTCCAAAAGTATTGAATTAATTCTGATTCTTATATTAATTAATAAAAGTATACCTTAATTTTGCATGCTCGCATTTCTACTCCTGCTCTGGTTTCCCAGAAGTCTTTCTTTCCCCATGGGCAATGTCTCTCTCTCAGCTGTGAATGCATCTCTGATGGGTCCAGACAGCATGCAGGCCTCGATCCTCTCCCCGGGCACTGAAGCAGCACTTCCACACACCCACAGGTCACTTCAGTAAGATAACAGAAGGCCAGAGGTCAGGGATCGCTTGTATTCATCCACTGCCTTGGTCATACTTGAAAACATAGACATATAAAATATTTAACTTACAGATATTTAGGTCACCAACAATTGATTGTACAACTCTGCCTAAGCACACAGACTGGAGTGCATATAAGTGCAGTAAACCAAAATCAGGATTACCGGTGACTTATTTTGCAAAGCGGAAGTAAGCTGTTCCTGTGAATGCGCAAGACTTCCTATTAATTAGCCGCCCGCTAACAGGCCTAAGGGGTAACGTTAGGCTAAGTTTACACGACAACGATATGCTTAAAACAGTTAGTTTTTCCATTGAGTTTTCCGAGTAGAGACGGATGCGCGAAAACTACTAGCTTAACTATGCTGTAAATAAAATATCATTCACAATTGCCATTATGTTACCTATGTTTAACAGTTTATAGATTTCTGGAAGTCCTACGGCACACAAACATAATAATCTATCTGAAATACTTTTAAAATAAAACACATTTTCTGATATTTACATCTTTCATAAAAGTGATAAACAACGACAGTATGCATGCTTGTATGTGAACCCCGATTTTGAGAAGCCTAGTGTTGCTATGGTTACAGTTTCTCAGGTAAGCTAATTGACTTCAGTTTATCATTTAGTGCGTCCTTCTGACTAGGTTTAATTGTAATCCAACGTTTGTGGTTATTGAAATGTGGAAATACGAATGAAACGTACAAATAAGTGTAGGTAAAAGCAATATATATTTTAAAACATTCAAGTTTAATAATCTACCCCGATTCTCACCTGTAGACTACGCAGCGTCTGCATAAGCACATGCGTGTTGAATGTGTTACATACATTTCACCACTAGATGACGAGACAAGACCAAAAATACACTGCATGATTTGAGAGCTCAGGGAAACATGAATATTTAGGCCACACGATGGCACCCTTTCTTTTAACAAACCCCAGAGAAGAGCCGTTTTTAACACTGGGCCCTGTCGAAAAACAAGCCAAAGTTTATGAAAACTCATTGCTTAAAAGTCATTTTTATCCTTAGTTATTTTTTTCAAGAGGCTACTTAGCTACGTTTGCATGAATCAATTATCAGTGGCCTACGTTCATATTTACAATATGAATATGCTCTTAGTAGTAGGCCTAGCCTAGTCTCTCTAATTTCGTTTTCAGATGCTTTACCGTGGCATAAAGTAGACAAGCTATTTTTTAGGCTACGTATTGCCAAAATATTTTTAGCTTTGACGCGTGCCATTATAATGACGAGAATCGAGCAAAACATCAACAAAAAAAGAGCAGGAAAGTATTATTGATAAATAAAAAGAAAAAAAAATCGCATTAAATAAATGACTTTACAAGTAAAAGTAAATAGGAGTGAATTCAGGATGTGATTTTGACACTTTTTGCCATTGAGATGACTTGGGAAAAGTGTCCCAATCAACCTGAACTCATCTCTAGGCTATTAGAATAATACATGAAAGGGCATCTGAGGCAGAATAGACTGTTTGGTTTAACGTTGGTTAGCCTATTTTTCGGTTTCGCTTATGTTCGTTTTTTCTAAATGCTTACAAAATGTGTTCAGAATCTTTTTCCGTCGGGTGTTATTTCAGACTTTATTTTTTGCAATTTATTTCAGAACTATTTTTAATTTATTGTAGCCTACACCTTTTTAAATTGCATTAGACCTATTCATAATTGTAATTATAGCCTGCATAGGGTAAAACATTTTATTTTAAATATTTAATCAATTAACTAAGTGGCCTTGATTGCCAATGGCAATAATTTGGCCACTGAGATCACTATCCACAAACCTTACACTATAGAGAGTTCGTTGGGTTTTTCTTTCATATTTGTTATAGTCAGACAAAAACACCTAGAAAGATCAAAGGACAATAAGCACTTACTGATTTGATCATGTTTAATTAGAATGAACTTCAATGGTATCCCATCTTGTGCGCAGACAAATATACAAGCTCAGTACTGAAAATATAAAATGTGTGCCATTGTTTTCTTTAGTTCAATATGCTAAACTCTTTTCTATTGGCAAAACAAAAAAATATAGCAAATTTATCGGAACGCGTTTCTTCTCATTTTCCTCTCATGTTGAGAATGCAATTACAATATCCTGATGTAGCAGCAGATGAGGAGAGTCCCTCACTAGACAAAATCAATACAACTATGTTGTGACAACTTCTCAATTATAAGCTGAAAATAAAAACAATGAAATATACACGTAGCCTACCTGCATATTAAAAATGAAAAAGAGGCTTAGGTGAAATTGCGCTTTATCTCTCTTGCGCTTAGGGTAAATTTAACTTAATTATAAATTAATCAATAAAAATAGTTATTGTTGTAAATAATGATAACGAATAATAATAGCAAAAGAAATAAGCATATGCTGAAATTCTAAATATTAGTACTAATCATGCATGCTTCATAGGTGGGCGATAAAAAGGGATTTTTGTGGCAAATTACACATATGAAAGCTTTACTCCCAGTGCTCTCTTTCAAACACAGCCTCTATGTTGAATAGGCCTCTTTCCCCTTTTAAATCTTAGACATTTTGACAGGACACATTAAGATCTGCCTGCTCAGCATGAACACATCATAAAACTGGACAGGCAATTTCTGTTTTCACCAAATAGCCAGGCTAACTCGTTCTGCATCTTTGGTTTTAATACACTAGACACGCAGCTTAGCAGCGAGGGAGGGGAAAATATCTGGCTTAGGTATATTTTTCGAGTTATGCCCTCAACTCCCTTAGATCCATTTTTCCGTTTGAATTATCAACTAGAATTTGATTAATATGCAAATTCGAGGCAAAAAGTCTTGTATAATTCTTTCAGTGGAGAGTAATTAATCAACAGTTAAAGAAAATTAATACATATATCAATTTTGTCAGGGACATGCTTAGTTCAATCGTCCGTAAAATTGAAGTTTGAAGTATTAAGGGGGTCCCACAGAAGCGTTATAACTAAAACACAGGAATCCACCCTTATTTAGTGATCAATCAAGCTTTCCCCTCAGGTTAATCTGCTTAATTTTTCAACTCGAATCATACACTTTATGACATAGTCTCGCATGCAGTCGATGAAAGGTTTTTTTAAACAACTGCATGGAAGGAAAAACCCATCTATCTATCTATAAAAAAATAAAAATATTACATTTTAATTAAGGCAGAAAATCTCTTGTAGGCCTATCTCCTCTTTTCTAATCAAACAATTAGCCAGAAAAAGATAGGGTAAATGGTTGGAGAGAGAGAGAGAGAGAGAGAGAGAGAGAGAGAGAGAGAGAGAGAGAGAGAGGGAGAGAGAGAGAGATGGGACGGTTGGGAGGGGAGGGAGGCTGCAAACCCCATTGTTTCAGCAGGGACTCATGCATCAAACTTCAATTTTCCGGGCGATTGAATTAGAGATTTTTTCTCTCTCTCTCTGAGCTGAAATACACTTAAGACTTTGGGATTAATTACCACGTTATGCTCTTTCAGATTGTAGTATTACTTATCTTTGCCACATTTGACAACACCTCATAAAATAAGGAACTGAACCCCACCAGCTCGCGCGCCCCTGATATATCAGCACCCCTTATATACATTTTCCACTTTCTGCCTGTGCAAACAGCGCGAAGAGAGAGGGACGGACTTACCCTGGATAAGGACATCTGAGTCTTCTCATTTGTGAGCTAGCCCTAAATGTGTCCCTCTGGTCTGTGTGTTTTATGTGGGCAAGATAACCACAACGTTCAAAGTTGGATAAAACAGTAAATCACAATCACATAAAAAGGTGTGTGACGATTCTATTGCAGCAAAGAGGCGCATGAGCAGACAGTGCTGGAGACTCTGGCGTCTGCTTATGTTAATGGAGCGGTGACAAATCTCACATTGTCCGCATATCATCTCTGATCCCGCTATACAGCCGCTTCATAGCCTACTTCTTTACAAATCTGCGACGGAGATCTTTCATTTTTATGATACAGAATAATTTGCTTACTTCCAAAACACGAATAATGGAATCAAGAATAAAAAACTTTTTTTTTTCACTCGACTGCTAGGCTATAGGCCTATCACATCTCTGCAATTCGACTATACGAAAAGCCTATTTGCCCAAAGTAGCTAGACTACATTGGAGCGGACGAGTAAACAAATTATAAAATAATTATGAGATTAATAACAATTAATACATAATATCCTTATATTGTATAAGTGTACTTTCATTACAAATATTTCAAAAATATTTTTTGCATGTGTATAATAACAATATTACACTATTGAGTTAAATGCATGTAAATAATAATTATTATAATAATAAAGTAGGCTAGGCTAAGAAATGTTTAAGAAATGTTTAAGTTTAATTTTAAGAATTTGTTTAAATATGTTTTAATATTATTACATTGTAAAGAAATGTTTAAATAAAATCTGCACGGCTAGATTAGAATAAATAGGCCTAGTTAATATAGAATTAATATAGAACAGATCTCATCTAAGGCACAAATGAAAAAGAAAAAAGAAACGTGCTAAAAAACATGGCCGATTTATATATTATATATATATATATATATATATATATATATATATATATATATATATATATATATATATATATATATATATATATATATATATATATATATATATATATAAACAAACAACTTCTAAAACATACACTGTCTAAAGAAATAACTCGGTCAAACCCCGTAAGGAATTTTGCTCTAATTCCAAACATAGTGTCACTCCAGCCATATGCTCTGTTTTTACGCGTAGCCAAAATGGTAACTTTATTATCTTAAGCCAAACACTCAAACAAACAAAGGCAGAAGACAACCTCTTAACAAGACGAGTCAGTATCATTGTAATTCATTGACTTGTTTAAAACAGCCGAGTGAAAGGAGAGAAAGAGGGGACATTAATAGGCCCAGATGCCCTCGCCCCTGTGCGCATTATTGCCTTTGTGAAAACTGAGCGAAACACTTTAAAAAGAAGGCCAGCTCAATCCATCAAATTGTCTGAAAATTGTGAGGAAAATTCAAAAACCATATGGCCTCCAAACGTTTGTGTCCTTTTTATTCGGTGGGACACGCTTGTCTCCGTATTGAGAGCCGCGGGAGGCAGAGCATGCTTCATTGTAGCTTGTCACATCAGGGAGACTGCTCATTTGTCCCCAGTTTTCACGCCTTACGCTAGAAATGACTGCATCTCGTCGCTTTGCAGGGAAATAGCGTCTTTCAACCGCGGAGAAACGGGCCAAAAACCCTGCGTTTTTGGGCATCCTTTATGCGCGCATTCATCAATCCAGATTCCTGTTTCTCACACACATCCATTGTGGATATTGAAACACATCGTGGGGACAGGAAAACATGTTAGGCCATTTTGAAAATCAAAAGCGTAAAATGTCAAATCTAAATCACATTCAATTCAATTCACTTCAAACGAGTGTTGGTGCACTGAAATAAAAGTAGGCTACAAATGTAAACAACAACAACAAAAACACGTCAAAATGCTATCTTACACAAGCTTTGTTTATATTAACGTGATTGCTTATTTCGAAAACGATAAATAAGACTATCAGACTAACGTCAAAAATTTAGAGAAAGACATTTTTATTTCATTTTAAATACATTACACTTTGTACACTTGGTTTAAATGGTTTCCTGGCTTAAAAGGCACTTACAGGCATACAAACCATAAGAAATATATTAAAATGTGACAATCCAGATTTAATCAGAGAAGTCGATTTGTTCCTGTGATATAGCTTTTGTAGGAAATGTTCTATAATACACTCTTTTATCAAACGATTTTAGTCATAGACCAAAAAGCACAATAGAGACACGCAGGGGGGCTGCGCGTGTGAATTCATTTTCGGGATATTTTGAGATATCTATATAAGATCTGCAGCCGTTTTAACTAAAATAATTTCGTGAAACAAAATAAAACATGCATTTGTAGTCAGAACCTGGTAAAAAAAAGTTCTGCGTTGGGGATCGTGCTATACGTGTTTGTGTACGTATGTGTGTGTGTGTCTGTTTATATCTGACTGAAATATTACACTCTAAAAAAAAATGGTGCTAAATAGCACTAAAAGTGGTTCATTGGCTCGTAATCATAGGGGAACCGTTTTAAGTGCCATATGGCACTTACCTTTTCATATGGTGCTATGTAGAACCATAAGAGGTTCCATAGTAGCATGGTAACCATCCCAGAGAACCACTGAAGAACCGCTGAAGAACCAAACTGGGCTTAGTGGTGCTATATAGCACCATGACCACCGCAAAGAACCCCTGAAGAACCTTTTTTTTTTAGAGTGTACCAATGTACTTATTGCTCTTCAGCTATCTGTTTAAACGAATAGGCTAAATGATTACAATACTGCCACTGCATAAATAGATCTGAAGAAACTGTCCCATGCTTGCTTTGATTTAGATTTTTTTTTCCTTTTTTATATTTGCTTTAATACAAGTCATTTAATACATTTGGTGCATTAATGGCACTTTCAACTAGGACCATCTCAGGAAAAAAGGGGTAACTAATACCGATGCTGTTCAAGAAAAATCAGTCATCGACATCAATTTCCTCGTCTTCGTCCTCGGAACACTCTTTGCTCGTTGTGTGGTCTGTAAATGGTGATGATGGTGACATGTGGAGTTTGTTGGTGCCTTCGTGCTCGTGATTAGACCGCGTTGGAGACTTGGCCCCTGATTCTCCGAGAGTGCCATTAACGCATTTCTCCAGGTCTGCTAGTTTGGCTAATTTCTCATAAGGTACAGTGCCTACTGATTTGGCCGACTCCACGTCTGCTTTCATTTCCTCCAGGTCTCTTTTGAGTTTGGCTCGACGGTTCTGGAACCAGGTGATGACTTGGGCATTGGTGAGCCCGAGCTGCTGAGCGATCTGATCCCATCAGCAGGAGAAAGATATTTCTGATACAGAAATCTTTTCTCCAGTTCGTAGATTTGGTGATTAGTAAAGGCTGTTCTGGACTTTCTCCGCTTTTTGGGGTATTCCTCTGACCGAAGAGTGTCATGCCGTCTCTTCCTAAATCGAATGAACAAAAATAATGCAGCGACATTAAAATGCATTCAGCGCCTGCTACTTGTCTTTAATTTCTATTCTCAAATACAGGCCTGTATTGATATAAATAGCCTACACTATCATTTCTAAAATGTCTTCAAGACAAGAGTCTTTATTTGTTTAGCTTCAATTGACAAAATAGGCCTGAAAAACGAATATCGTCTAGCCTACTTAAATCCTTTTTTTATTACACGTGCACACATTTTAGCCATTTGTTTTTGTATTTTAAATTGCATGTGGATATAGCCTAGCTATCATTTAACAATTTATTTTTAATTACACATGCACAAAATTAATCTCACATTTGTGTGCAATGTTCAGGTTATTTTAACAAATGAATTCGATAATGTTAAAAACAATGAAGCGTTTAAAAAAAATAAAACGTAAATATTATAGCCTAAATTTTACTTAAGCTTTGACAAAACATTTTTAAATCATTTTTAGAAATAGTGTCCTTAAAAATGATATCATAATGTGACAGCCAAAACAATTTTGCGGGCCTTTTGTTTACCTTCTGCCGCTTGTAGAACACTGACTTCCAGTCCCTTGAAGGTTTTGCTGGCGAGTTCCTCCAGGGCGCACAGTGGAGATGTCTGGGTGAGCAGCGCGCGGTTGGAGAGGGGATGGCCCGTGGATGGGTGCTTCTTCACCGGACGAGAGCAGGTGCGCCGTGCCGCAAATTGTGTAACTTCGTTTGACTGATGGTTTGTTTAAAATATCCTCTATGCTGAACGGAGTGAGGGGCTTGTTTGAGTTAGCAGGTGGAGGAAGATGGTCCAACGGACTGCGCCTTCGATCCTCAACCGAAGCGCCTTTTGCGTCTTCTTTGGAGGTCATTATTTGTCTTTTTAGCTTGTTTTAAAAATATGCTAGTTTTTTTATCGATTTCGCGCAACACACAACGGCTCAGTTTAAAAAAAACTACTGAGAGCAACTTGAATGAGAAGATATCCCAAAATCCGTAGAATTAGATGTAGCCGATCAGCAGCATGTTGTTGCTTTTGCCGCAGGGTTGGAGAACTTTAAGTCTTTCTTTAAAAAACGCCACGTCTGCTGTCCTCAGCTCCTGGATAACGGTTGAGCTTCAGTGAGAAGCAGCCTGACAACCTCTGATGCTTCAGTGGAAACAGTCAGCCTCAAAAGCAGCCAGAATTGACTATTACTAACAAGTTATTCTTGATAGCAAGACAATCAATTACATCCAGTGGCACTTTTCTCTCTCTCTCTCCCTCCCTCTCTCTTTCTTTCTTTCTCTCTCCCTCTTGCTCTTTGACTATGTTGCAGTCTGATGCAGACTTTAGCAGGAAAGGAGCCCCGTTAATTAGAGGGCATGGCCGGGAGGAGGAGCTCAGCCGGATTACACTTAACTCCCACTCTTTTACTACAAATTAATGATTTGTCGATATTCTCTTTGTTCTTATTTACACTTTAGTACAACTTTAGAGTAATATAGCACATTTTAATTTTGGGTAAAATATAGAAAGCACAATTACATATCAGAAAAATACATTCAGCAGGCTACAAGCTGTCGATGCTTGCAGTTATAATACATTTCTAAACAACAAAAAAGTGCTTTAAAAATGTATATTCTCTATGGTTTATTTACTAAATGTATTTTCAGAGTCAGGTAGTATATCACGGCTGATAATAGGCTACTTGTGGATAAAACAAAATAAGTGTGTGTGTGTTTGTGTGTACGTTCTAGTGAGAGAGAGAGAGAGAGAGAGAGAGAGAGAGAGAGAGAGAGAGAGAGAGAGAGAGAGAGAGAGAGATCTGTCCCTTCAGCTGCACCAAATCTTCTTTGCCATAATTCAAGCTCAAAGGGCCAGCTCACATCAGCAGTAAGATATTTCATCTCTAAAAATCGCCTGCTGTTCAATACCCGGTATTTTTGGCATTATGGGATTTTTCGTCCATTTACGCAGAACGGGGTAAACTTACAGATGCAGAGAAATGATACTAAAACCATGTCAAATAGGTAATTTTAACTTAATAATAGAAAATACAATTCAAGCATAACCCAATGATTTTTATTTTGGCTGCGTATGCATTTCATATAATTAGTGCATTGATTAAAGCGTCTAATTATTGTTTTTGCATTGTTTACCACTTTAGTGTAACGAGGCTCTCGGTTAAATTGGCAGAATAAGGCTGAAGCTCACGACGAGGGACGTTGGATAGCCGCGTATGTTGGATAAAGGCTTGATCTAGCATGAGAAAACAGTGTGTTTCGTTGGTTACTAGCCTGAGACTACAGCTCCATACAAAAAGTTTTTATTTCTTGCCGCTTTGTTATAGCCACTATTTGCTTTACCCTAAATGTCCTTAAAGTGAGTGTAGCCTATCCAAGGCTAATGTGTCAATATTTATCAACAATAATTCATATTTAATGGTATATTTTGCATTATAGTCTATTAATCGTAAATTAGCTATTGCAGCGAGTAGCTACGAATTCATAGATATTCGAGAAAAGCATTTACCATAACATTCCTACGTTATAACAGTTCAAATGAATGCTACTATAAAAACAACAACAAAAACAGCAATTTTGCGTATATTCAAACAAATTAATAGTCCACAGAAAATGAAAATCAAAAAAAACACACCAATATTGGATATAGAGGCAGGTGGTTAAGCTTGTGTGACATGATCATTTAGTGTTGTCTACAGTGAGAGTAATGCCTGCGTGATATGACGCAATGAAATGTCATGGAAGATACCACTGAATTCATATTAGCGTACAACATCTTACGATTATGCCGTTAATAATAATAATAATAATAATAATGATAATAATATACATTTGTATTATATATTATTATTTATTAGACCGTTAATAATAGGCCTAATAATAATAATAATAATAATAATAATAATGTACATTTTAGTATTACATTATTACAACAAAGTAATAATTATTAAATATTCTACAATTATCGAATAGTTACAACAAAGTAATATATATTAAATATTCCACAATTATCGAATAGTTACAACAAAGTAATAATTATTAAATATTCCACAATTATCGAATAGTTACAACAAAGTAATAATTGAGTATTCCACAATTGTCCTGAACAAATATTGAGCATAAGAAGCGTAGCTGTTAATTTAATATGGTGCACAATGTAGCCTATGCCAATTGTGTTTTACAATTTCAGTAGCCTATGTTGTAGAAAAGATTCGTGACAGCTAACACATGCAGCTTGATTGGGGATTGTCCATGCCTGAAGACTGACCAAACGCAAATGTATAAGTCATTTTTCATTGTCTACACGGGGCACGTGAGTAGAGGCTGTTCTGCATGCCTCTAATGACTCGGTGTTTTTTTTATTTATTTATTATTATTCTTTTTTTTACTGAGAGTAAAACGTCTGTCTTGGACAGTTTTATTTCACAATTTATTCTTCGCTTCCAAACCTGCAAGAAGCTCCGATTTCACAGGCAATATCGGATCTTTTCACTGAACTTTTATTCACATGACCTTTCTGGGGATTGTAAATGATCTGCCTACACATCTGGTAAAATGAAAATATAATGTTCCTGTTAAACTGGTAGAGACATTTTTCACTTTTCACGTGAAAAATGTATCATTTGACAACTATTTTATTAACATTTAATTAAATGTCAAAAGTTTAAATTAAAACTGAGCGAGAATTAGTTTTGATCCTTCGTTTATTCTCACATCTATCGATTGCAACCTTTAAGATAATATCAAACATTAATAAACAATGTAATATTTTCCATTTGATATTTTACTCCTTATAATTAGCCACTGATTCAATCAAAGTGAAATACTTTTTTTTCCTAAAAAGTCATAATAGACCGACCAGTCCAAAAACTATAATATAAACATAACATATAAATGTAACTGATGTAGCAGAGAGATTAATTGTTTACACATGTTCACATGTTCAGGTGTACTGAAAATAGCATGACACAAATGAGTTACTGTCTTTCCACAATAAGTTTCAGGCATGAATCACAACTTTCGTGGTTCATGTGCTTAGCACATGATCCATGCTGAGGAAAATAATCTATTCCTATAACCAATAAAACTTTATGGAGCCAGTAAAACACATTTTAGGTCACAAAACATTACAGTCTATAGTTCTGGTCAAGCGTTTCATTATTTTTATTTTATTTCACATTATTTGTCTGAGTTTTTAACTTGGTCACATACACTGGATTAATCCTAAAGGATTATTAGGAACACCAGTTCAATTTCTCATTAATGCAATTATCTAATCAACCAATCACATGGCAGTTGCTTCAATGCATTGAGGGTGTGGTGCTGGTCAAGACAATCTCCTGAACTCCAAACTGAATGTCAGAATGGGAAAGAAAGGTAATTTAAGCAATTTTGAATCTGCTCAGTTACTAGGATTTTCACGCACAACCATTTACATAAAATGGTGTAAAAAGGGGAAAACATATAATATGTGGCAGTCCTGTGGCGAAAATGCCTTGTTGATGCTAGAGGTCAGAGGAAGAATGGGCCGACTGATTCAAGCTGATAGAAGAGCAACTTTGACTGAAATAACCACTCGTTACAACCGAGGTATGCAGCAAAGCATTTGTGAAGCCACAACATGCACAACCTTGAGGCGGATGGGCTAAAACAGCAGAAGACCCCACCAGGTGCCACTCATCTCCATTACAAATAAGAAAAAGAGGCTACAATTAGCAAGAGCTCACCAAAATTGGACACTTAAAGATTGGAAAAATGTTGCCTGGTCTGATGAGTCTCGATTTCTGTTGAGACATTCAGATGGTAGAGTCAGAATTTGGCATAAACAGAATGAGAACATGGATCCATCATGCCTTGTTACCACTGTGCAGGCTGCTGGTGGTGGTGTAATGGTGTGGAGGATGTTTTCTTGGCCCCTTAGTGCCAATTGGGCATCGTTTAAATGCCATGGCCTACCTGAGCATTGTTTCTGACCATGTCCATCGCTTTATGGCCACCATGTACCCATCCTCTGATGGCTACTTCCAGCAGGATAATGCACCATGTCACAAAGCTCAAATCATTTCAAATTGGTTTCTTGAACATGACAATGAGTTCACTGTACTAAAATGGCCCCCACAGTCGCCAGATCTCAACCCAATAGAGCATCTTTGGGATGTGGTGGAACGGGAGCTCTGTGCCCTGGATGTGCATCCCACAAATCTCAATCAACAGTAAGATGCTATCCTATCAATATGGGCCAACATTTCTAAAGAATGCTTTCAGCACCTTTTTGAATCAATGCCACGTAGAATTAAGGCAGTTCTGAAGGTGAAAGCGGGTCAAACACAGTAAAGGGAATGGTGTTCCTAATAATCTTTTAAGGTGAATGTATTTCAGTGATTAATATTTAACTTTGCCAACAACGATTCATCTGGCAACAAGTTATGTCACACATTTTGTTTGTAGTGCGTTTAGAAACCATCTCCATTCATGACATCAATAATATACCGTTTCATAATGTGTGGAAAGATGACACATGAGCATGAATCACGCTAACCAGGCCCTGTATCTATTATTATCAACAGTAGCTTGGATTGCTGCCCAACAAATGTGGATTAACATTTGGCAAACACAGCACTGGCACCAAATGCCCTGTCATCATAATGTAAATTACCTTCCCTAAAATTATAAAAATAAATTCCAAGGTCAGTCTAATGTGATTAAGATATTTCTCTGAAGAGATAGTCACTCCTGATTTCCATGTCTGAAACAATTCTCTGATGTTTTTCACTTCTCAGTGGTGCATACTGAGAGCAAGGCATTTTTGGAAAGATGAAACATCTCAGAACAGAAATCAATAAATCATAACCAAATGAACCTATTTTCTAAAGACATTCTCCTGCATCTGAACACAAATTAATGTGTTTGCAAGCTCCTCAGGACAGCCCTAAATACTGTACTATTTTTTGGCTGAAGTCCATATCATGCTCCAAACACCATGGATGCCCCCTGTCTTTTTTTCACATGCCCTCTGGGCGCAGTACAGAGTAATGCAACACTACTCTGAGATGCTCTGCTCGCAGTGGCTGCAGTGAAAATAATTCTGGCTGGTTAATCTGCAGGGCGGCAGCACAGCACACAGGCTTCTACATCAATTAGGTGAGTAGTAGATGTGGAGCTGGCACAGGATCTGGGTGACACCAGAGCGGACGGCTTGCAGAAAAACAAGTGCAGAGTCAAGGCCTGCGTGAGGTCCATTTGGAAGGAGGATGCATGCTTTCGCTAAAACGGAGTAAATGTGAGGGAGGCTATCGAAAGTGGGAGTGAGGCATGAACGTACTGAGTCTGGCGACATTTCAGTCTGAATTGGAGGACCAGGCTTTGATGGTTAAGAGAAATGAGGATTAAGTGCAGAGCCACGCTAAAAGGAGCCATCATTACTTAAAGGGTAAGAACCGGGAAGTGGAAAAACGTTTCACTTCAAGTACAAACAATATGATTACTGACTTTAGGCATAACTCTTTGAATGTAATTATGGCCAATTAAGATCTTTGGATTGCCTACTTGAATACATGCAGTCTTGGAAGTAGGGAAGACAAGTTTTCCCAAAGTTGAGAATTTAACTTATGCAAATTTGTAGTATCACAGCACACAGGCAAAACGCTGTCATGTTATCTTGCATTCGGATGCCTGGTGTTTGTGAACAATCATGTGAGACACTTTCCAGGAGGTCATTATACCAACTATAGGACTAAACCCTTGCACAATGAGTCCGACATTTTTATATGCGTTTTTTTTTCCGCATTCGCTGATTTCGGGTGGGCCTGAATTGTTAAAAAAGTTTGACAATTCAGAGACTGCTTAAAGCTACACTGTGTAACTCTTTTAGTTTATTCTTAGCTAAAAACACGTTCTTTCAAAATATATGTGCTCATTAATGTACATTTACTTCGTTCAAGAATAAAGTATTCTCGTGAGTGTATAATATGCCATTGAAAATACATACGGGTAAGGTGTTCTAATGTCGGTCGCCATGTTGCCCCTCCATCTTGAAAGTATATTAGCCAAAGAGGGACATACCCATTAATTCAAGCTTTGCCTTTCGCGTTTACGTTTGAGTTAACACTCATGGACGAGGTCGAACTGGAAGCCATGTTAATCTTGGGCTACATTGGCCACCGTAGGAGTTAAAACGAAATTGAGAGGAACAGAAACTAATATTCACTGGATGGTCATATACCTTTTCACCACTAGATGGGGTAAAAATCACACAGTGTAGCTTTAATAAAGCATCACAAAAGTGGACCACATCTCGTGTGCTTTATTTATGAGAATTAATTCATTTGTATTTTGGGTAAACATTTTTTTAATGAATTAGTGGATTCAGTTCATGAATCATGTTCAAATTACTGACTTGAGGTGTTTTTCAAGTTCAGAGCGCTGAAAGCATAAAGGTCCAGCCAAACACCATTGCAAGTGGAGCGTACAAATGAAAAATTCATACAAATTTGTCACTAATTCGCCAAAACAAATCGAGTGTATACAAAAACGACATGAGGAATTATAAAAGATGTTTCAAGTAGGTTACTTTAAGCCATTGCCAATTAATAATAATTAAAAGATAACAAAACATACTGGATGTTTTTGGAATTTCATGTATTTGTGATACTATTAACATAACAGTAGTAAATAAGACTTGAATATATATATAAAAAAAATATCAAACCTGTTTTCATCCAGATGTCCCGTTTCATCCTAAATACCCTGCCAATATAGTTGGCAAATGTTTGGAATTAAACGCAAGCACAGCCACCCATCAAGCATCTGGCTGATAGTCCTAGAAAAGAGAGGGGAGAGGGGACATAGATAACAAGTAGCTCATAGTCAGACACAGCACACTTATCGCCTCTCACTTTCTGACAGACCCCTTTCTAATGCCACAGCCTGGAGAAGTTCTGTGGCAGACATGAGAAATAGATCCCTGTCGGAAAAAAGATATCGGGAGGACAAAGTGTGTCAGGTCAGCACCTGAGGAAAGCTGCCATGGCACAAGCCCAGCCTCTGCCACTGAACAGCATTCAGGGCCTCCTGCGGCAGACAGGAGAGAGCGATGACCTATCCCTTTGCCCCTGATGGCCTTATTAAAGACATTCACTACACACTGACTCACTGTATGTAAATAATTCAGATGTACAGTAAGAGCATCAAAACACAACAGCAACGTGTAAGAGCAATCTGGCATTTCATAGCATGGGACGTGTGGTAAATCACACGCACAAGTATTCATACTTGAGTCAAGAGCACAAATATTACACTTAAATATAATAATTCAGAGAAAGAACTTTTTTATATATTTTTAATATAAAATATATAATAAATATTTTCATGTCCCATTATCAAATGAAGACAATTCAATGTGATAATTCACTCATAATTTTATCTTAGTTTGTAATCATATTAAATAATTGTATACTCTTTATTACAGAATCGACTGAGTACCTATCATCAGAGCTAATTTGGGTGTGCAGTTAACACTTCCATAAGCAAAGAGAGTAAATGTGGCCCTATTAACGAATGCCTGCTGACAACAGGACAGAAATATTCTTCCCCAGCTGTGAATTATTCTTTTTTTCATCCAAATGAACATGTCATGCTTCACCTGCGTTACCAAAAGCATTGCCAAAAGTAAATGAACACATACACAAGAAATGTTGTTGAGCACAACAGAAGCTCTTATCCTTTGGGCTGCTTAACTCATTATGGTTTAATCTGTGGCACCCAACTGACAACCCTGTAGTAAAATAACTATACAGCTTTTATTCAATACTTGTACTCAAAAGTAGAGGGGAAAAGATTTTCGAGATTTTGAGTAGAGAAATGGTTCGCTACTGTGTTAGGGCCGTGGACAGTTGGGACAAACAACGATAAACGCAAATGAAAAAGCAACATTTTTGGATGGGAAAAGCAAAAGGGTAGGAAGGAATAGGAAGGAGAAAACACTTCCCATATTTTGTTGTTAACATCCAATAAATCTGCCACTATCCTCATCCATGAACAAAGCTATGCAAGGAAAACAGGAAAATACTCAGACTATTAAAAGACATGATGGGTATATGTGCAATCTACAGTTCAAAGGTTAGGGTCTCTATGGTTTTAATGACACATTAAATTGATAAAAAGTGATATTTATAAAGTTACAATAAGTAAATGATGTCCCTCTGAACGTTCAACTGTTTCCACTATATTAGGCAGCACAACCGTTTTCCACTTTAACCCTAAAACCGTATTCTGGACAAAATAATGTGGCCAAAAATAGTTATTTTTAAAAAAATACTTCCCTTGATCTGAGCGGTACAAGACTTGGCTACTTTTCCTAAGTTTGCCTCCTGAACACACACATTTTTTTGGACTCAATTCTACAATGTTAAGTGGGTGAAAAAAACTCCTTAATCTTGTATTTGGGTCAAAAATGGGCACCCATAGAAATGAATGGGAAAAACTGTAGTTTAGAGCATTCGAAAATAAGCCAAAATAAGACACCAGGTGACAGCAAAATAACTTCATCTTTAGGTTTTAGCTTTAAGAACTTATTGGAATGATATTTAAATGTAGTTAAAAAATGTAAAAAATAAAACATAAAAATAAGCATAATTTACATAGAAAATATGGTACTTTTTGAAGTAAATAAATGAAAAAATAACCCAAAATAAAAAATAAAAAAACACCATAAATGGATAGACAAAACTTTATCAAAGACAGTGATATAACATTTATAATAAATAAAAATTAGGATCACACCTGAGTCCCACATTTGTCCACAATTACAGGATTAAGGGCTATAAAGTGAATACGGTTTGAGGGCTAATAACAAGTATCAGAAAGAAATGTTTATTGAGCACCAAATCTACATATAATTACCCGATAGATCCTAGTCTGTGCTCATCGTACAAAAACATTAGTCAAGTGCAACTGCCCGAAATTAGCAGACATGTTCTTCTGACATTTAGCAACTATCTGGACAAAGGTTACAAAGGTATATCCTAGCCTTTAGTTGACTCTATGTCTGCAAGTATGCACAAAACAGCACAAAAGTACACCGCTCCAAAAACAACAACATGAATCTGGAGGCAGGGGAAATCTAGAGGCTCTGGGAGTGCAGTCCTCTATCAATCACAGGTGAAGAGGAGAGTGCAGAGAGATCTGATGTGCAGCACAGAGAGCGAGGAAAAAGAGAAAGCCATCGCTCACCTGTTAGAATTAGCCCTGGCCTTTCCACAGGATTAATTAAAACAAGTTTCTTTCCTGATTGAACCACGAGGATGTACCTGCAGGAGCGATATAACCATAGCCGAAGTAGAGATAAAGAACACAGCGATGCTCTGCGGATCCCGCTCTCTCTATTTTCCTTCTTCCTGATCCGTTGACCCTGGTGATTCAGCTTTAAGGCCTCATTACACAGCTCACTCAAACAGGATCACCCTATCTACCAAAGATTTATGAGATGACCTCTTTATGTCAGTGCGTGTACTGCAGATCTCAAACACACACACACTTTCTCCCTTTATTTTCCCTCTCTCTCTTATCTCTCTCTCTCGCAGGTATTACAGTGTCTTGTTATCTTCCGCAGTGGCTTCTTTGTTGCATTAATATGGCTGTGAGTTGCATTTCTCCACTACAGTAGGGAGAAGAAGGCATAGGAGGATAAGAGGCCTGATGAATATCTTTACCTGAGTGGCTAAAAGCGGAAAGGAGGGCGCGTGGACCTTGAGCAGCGTGAGGGGAGTGTTGGTCTTATGATGGATGGCGAGGAGCCGGGTGTGTCTGGATCAATGCTGTGAGCTCTGCAGTGTGGAACAGGTGAGAGAAAAGATGAGAAATGAGCGCTGGGGCCCGGCCTTGCTGTGCGGTTTGCCATTTCAAAGCACACTGATCATTTTCACACCTACACGTGTGCACAAAAACACACAAAATAAACCAACCCATTTGCATCATCCTCAATCTGTCTTCTCCATCCAAGCCGCATGAGAGCAGCTAACTTGGTCAGCCTTTCCTCACCCCTGGAAAGGCTGTGTGAGGAGCGGCTTGGACTGGACTGATATGTTCATTAGTGGTGAGTGATGCTCCTGGATGGGTCCGGCAGCTGCCCGGCCCTTTGCGACAGCAGAGGGGAGACCGTGTGAACCGAGCAACTAATCTTTCACTGACAGACAGCCGGACAGCTCTCAGATGACAGACTGGAAAAGTGATCCAGTTCTTCTTTAAAGTACAAAAAAGGCACTCTTTCTGGTCCTTACAATTACAGCATACAATCAAGTCTCCTTTATTTATATAGGGCTTTATAAAATACAGATTGTTTCAAAACAGCTTTACAGTGATAAAAAGGAAAATAATGATTAATGGTGCAATCTCAATTCTGCAGTAAAGCAGCTCTAAAAAAGACAAAAGTGTCATTATTCAGCTGAAGTCAGTTCGGTGTTGATTCAGTTCGGTTCAACAACTGTGTGAGGTTCATCAATTATTAAATTAGTCCAATTCAGCTGTAAAGCAGCTCTGTGGAAAATAGTGATGTCATCATCTATCCAGCTGTCCTCATCCAATAGTGTTAGTGCAGTCAAGTCAATAATATTGCTGAATATTAAGTTGTTGCTAAATGTAAAAATACTGTAGTTTTCAGGTAATATATAGGGAATGCGCGTGACGTCACCGTCCGGTCACGTGCCTGCAGTTCCTCACAGTGAGTGGCAAAAAGACTGAGAGGCTGTATATGTTTTCCAGCGTGAATGCCGCAAAAAACAAACACAACACATTAAAGTGGGAAGAGCTTTGCGATTGACTGTACAACTAGATTTGACAAAATTAAGGTATATTTTACAGACTGCTATAGAAGAGGAGCAGAATGGGATCGCTGCAATTCACAGAGACAACTGGAAATAACTGGATTTGCAGTTATCATTTGTGTCAATATGCTGAATTTAGCTGTGAAACCATATCCCCATATATTTTGTTTTGTTATATATATATACATTTACAACTTATCATTTAAATATTTATCATTGCATATTCTGCATTATCTAGATGTTTCTTAATAAACACTGTACCAAAAAACTATATACATAGTTTTAGGGCTGGACGATACTGATGATATATAGGCTATAAAGATACACTGATATAAGTGATTACCCAGATTTAGACCTACCTATATTGTATTTATATAAAGCGTTCACCAGCAAATCTTGTTTTACCGTTCAAGTTATATTGCTTTTATTTCCCCGGCGTCGAAAATCAGGCAAACATAAATGTCAGGCGACATGATTCCTGTCTGCATGTCAATATCCATGGATCACTGGATCTTTAGTAAGTTGTAAGGAACACTATATTGAGTCCAACATTTAGTTTAAATTGATAAAATTGTTCGTTTTAAGACGCATTTTCGCAGTTTCCCCTATTAAATCCAGTCACGCAGCAGATCTTTTGCCACTCAGTCAGGCTGAGGGGGTTGTTCGGGCGGAAAGTGTACGTCAATGCATTTCCTCTATTTATGAATTATAAATAACTACTCCCATATTAATATAAATAATTAGTCGCTGATGCTAAAAGCATTACAATTACTCCCTTTTACACAAATATAGATTAAGATGAGGAGACGATCAGTAAATTTAACTAATAAATAAACATCTCTTCAGTGTGAGTAATGACATTTAAAAATGTGCATGAATAATTCCAAAATACTATTTTGTTGTAGACCTATTTTAAAGAGGCTTACTTATATATTACTTAGTAACACTTGCAATGTCATGGTCTTGGGTTTGACTCCCAGGGAATACACAGATTTATCTGTGTAAGTGACTTGCATCACAGTGGTTTCTTGAATCAAAGTGGTTTCTTCTCCTGCCAATTTAAAATCACACTTAAATACTCAGAATCTTCTATCTTTATTTTACACTTATTTCACAAAAAATTACTACTGTGACCATCGAACATTGCAAGTGTTATTAGAATATGAATCTAAATGTTAACATTGACATGTTAAAATTGCTTAAAAACGTTCTTTTATGAGTTTCCATTCACAGGCCTAAAACAGGTAGTGCAACCCAAAATTTTCAAGTGTTAACATTCAGATTCATATTCTACACATTCTAGACCTTTCAAAAAAGTATGGTTCTGTTGGCGAGGTGGGGATCAGTGCGCAGTAGCATTATGAAATACAGTATTTCAGCATTATGAAAGATTATTACAAATTAAAATAACTGTTCCAGTCTTCAGAGTCAAATGATCCTTCAGAAATCATTCTATGCTGATTTCATGCTAAATGCATATCAAGTGTTGAAAACAGTTCTGTCAGGACAACTCTTGGAGGCTTTTTGTATGGTAATGGATATTACAAGGTTGATATGTTGGTGGAACAGATCTGCCACAGGACTTGCTCATTGCCAATCCATGTTTTAAGCAAGTAAAACATGTTGCTGCGGTACTATACATGAATTCCATTCAACAGATTTTTACAGGTGGAGCTGGGGAAGGTGGAGGGTTTCTGGTGCTACAAACTGCTACAGCAAATGCTGACCAAGTATTTGAAGGTTGAGTTGCGAGCTCATTGGCTACTGATACAGCAGGAACCAATCAGCTGTGCTCTATAAAGAATGATGTGATTGCAAGCAGGTTGAGTTAAGGACATAATCCTGCACCATCTAGTGTTTCATGACAGAACTGTGTATCTGTGCTGCTCAATATTTTTGTGGAAACCAGGATACACAAGATTCTCAGATGAATAGATAGTATCTATTTTAAGTTTATTTATTTGAAATTGTAATAATAGAAAATGTGTTTATGGTTACTTTTGATCAAAATAAATGCATTATTGCCATTAAAAGTATTAATTTATTTAAATAAAAATACCTTACTGAAAAGCAAAAATGTCAGGCACCAGCAATGCCAGTACTCTCAAAATAGTAATGATTAAAGGCACAATATATAGGGGTTTTTTTTCGCCACAAGAGGGCGCAGTTTCCAACAATAACAAAGGCGTAAGTTGATGACGCAGTGATGAGCTGAATGATGGGACTTGCTGTCAAGCTGTTGGATCTAATAATGTTAATGAATGAGTGCAAACATTGTGTTTTTTAACATTACAGTGGTTGAAGCAGGTCGCGATTGCTGAAGTGATAGATATCACATGCGAGTCCTTTGGATATAAAGGAATAAGGACATTTAAAACCGCAAGTGCTGGATTACTCACACAGATCAGTTTATTAGACAAATTAAACTTGAAGTAACGCAGCGCTGTTTCACTTGGTCTAACGTTAAACTATCACACTGAATGGCATTTAAATGTGTGTTGAAAATTACCGTATAATGTTATACTACGTGTTAGTTTGTTAGCTATACGAAATTAGCAGTAAGCTAATGTTAATATCAACATTAGAATAACATACTGACCACATACTAACATCATCACGTTGAGCTCATGTTATATAACATTGATTTGTTTTATCTACATTTGCTCATCTTTCTAATAAAGCTGTCAAGTCCAAGTTAGTCGGACGTGAAGCTCTGGCAACTCAAAAACGCCACGCTGATATTCGATCCTCATTTTAGTTCTCCTTGTTTGTCCCAAAGTCTGCTTGCCATGGTCTATGTTTGAAAGAAACAAGAACTGCGTGCCTCTAAACGTTACGCACTACGCAGCTGTCCACGTCTGTGGCCATGATTACGTTTAGAGTATGAACGGAAACCGAGGATAGCGCGGATATTGCGTCATTGACAGGCAACATTTTTTTCCGGGACGGCCACTTATTTAAAATTGGAATTTAAAATATTTAAATTTTGAAATAAAATTTTAAATTTGTTAAATTTGTTACTTTTAAAATTTGAAATAAAAAATCTTTGGAGACTTTTGGGATATTGTAAGTACACAACTACAAGAAATATATCACACTGTGCAAGGGATTTTGGTAACGCTTCCTTTTACAGTACAGTACTTACAGTGTCCTTTACAGTGTACTTACCTAGAAAGTACTGGCTAATATAAGGTAAGTACATGGAACAGGGGTAGGTTTAGGGGTATGTTCAGGGTTAGTACTAGTTATTACCCAGTAATTGTAGTTACTAAAATAAGTACATAGTATTTACATGGGTAACTGGACTGTAAAAGGAAGCGTTACTGGGATTTTTTGATATTTTATTACAAAATTCTTACATATTGTACCTTTAAGTACCATGTTTCAATACTTACACCTAAACACATACACAAAGTCACAAATATAGTGGAAGAGTGTCAGAATAAATAGGAGATGAGAGTGATACAGAAAGCTGTCTGTCGGTGAGAAAACATGAGACGAAGAGGGAAAAGAGAAGGGCTTGAGGAAGATGTACGACTCAGTGGCCTGCCACATACAGCAGATGTTGTTGCCTATTGAGCTGTTAATTTAACGGGAGTTTATTGAATAGTAATTAGGAGGAGCTCACTTACCATGATAGAGGAAGAGCCTGCTATGCAAGCTAAACTCGCCTTCACCCTCTCTTCCTCCTCGCTCTTCTTCACCTCACTTCCATTAGAAAACCTGCAAATAGTAAATACATAAATATTGAAAAAGTTCTTTTTAAAGGTTGTTATTCTAATTAAAATATGTTAAGGATAAGTCTGCGAGACTGTAGGTGATAATAACCGTTACTTGCGCTATGCAAGATGATCAAAATGCAATAATTCAAGATATTACTCAATGCATTGCGGTTCACCAGATATAACAAATTTTATTATTCCACAACGTTATTATTTGTGGAGACCTTTTAATGTCTCTATTTATCAGGGTGAGAGGGTGCCGAGGAAAATCAATGTTTAATCAGCAGTAAGCTGTTTGCACGGGCACCAAGAGTGAAATCCTGTAACCCAGGCACACTCTGTGATATAACTATCTCAGAGTCCATAATCAATCAACATCTACAACTCCCTAGAACACAATGCCAAAGTGCATATGATCCCATCAAAGATTACAATAGCCTGCCCACTAAACAAGCATACACAGAACTCTCTCTGTGTGCTAAATGGATAGACTAGCTCCAGTGGATCGGCTTGGGAGAGGTGTGTTATAAATCAGAGAAGTGTTACTAACAGTGTTGACTTTCCCTTTCGTCTTCGAGTGTGTGGGGTTCAGACACCTGGTCTCTGTCGTCAGTCTACATATGGACTCTGCCAGAACCATGCGCTCAAATGCCCACAAACATATGCTGCCATCGTGATGGAGATGAGCAGCGGGGATGTCTCCCGCTTTCTCTTCACTACGCAGCCAATGGGAGACCCCCGTGGAGGGTCGTAGGTCAAGTGGGAGGCCATTGTGATTGGTGGGCTCAGGGGAAAGGCCTTGAGGATGTGTGAATTAGGCTCATCAGCGTGAGGTCACGCGTGTTTGAAAGAGTAACGCCTGACCCCTCGTGTGTCTTCCAGCCCTGACAGCTTCATCAAGGTTGGGCCTTATGAATAAAAATCACAAGTCATGAATTTTAACATGCCCACAGGGCCAGGGAAGTATTCTCCTTGGTTAACAAAACTTAAAGCCAGTGAACTGTTTTCATCGTCTGTCACACACTCATTTGATTTGCACTGAATGAATGGGCATTAAATCAACCATTTTGATTCAAAACCAAGTGAGTTTTATTTATTTATTTAATTTTCTGTTCAAAAATATATATATATTATAAAATATATAAAATATATTATATATGATTTATAATATATTATATATTATTTATAAATATATTATATATTATTTATAATATATTATAAAAATATATAAATATATATAATATTAAAAAAAAGATTTCGGCAGATAGTTTATCAAAACAACTTTATCCAAAGTGCATTCAAGGCACACATATTTGCCTGTGTGTGCTTGGGAATCAAACCCATGACCATCAGTGCCATTTTTTTCATGCAGTATTCAGTTAAATCGATTTATTTTAGAAAAAGTACTAATACTTTTTAAAAAGATGTATAATTTCAAGTCCCTTGAAAGAATTTGACATATGTAACCCCTAATATTATAGTATCATAACATTGTGATTAAACTTATTTTCTCTTCCCCTTCTTTTTCTTAGTCCAATAATAATTACTAATAATAAAAATGATTGTGAACACTAATCACTGATACCCTCATGCTTTTAAAATATCATGTTTAGGTTCAGTTTCTTTTTACATTTTTTAAAGGCTCTAATGCTCATCACTGCTGGATTTAGATATTTAAAAACCAGTAAAAACTTTAATATTCTGAAATAATTTTACAATTTATGATTAATGTTTACTCTTTTAGTACATTTTTAAATGTAATGCACTGATGGCAAAGCTGAATTTTCAGTCTTCAATGTCACATGATCCTTCAGAAATCATTTTAATATGATAATTTGGTGGCCATTTCTCAACTAATATTAACAGTTTTGTTGCTTAATATTTTTGTGGAAACCAATCTTGTTTTTCAAGATTCTTTGATGAATAGGAAGTTCATAGTAAATGTTTCAGCACGACAACTTGACATCTTTAGGACAAATGTCTACGCAACAATGCAATATTTTAAAACTTCCAACAACGTGACAAGAGGTACCAAACGAGAGAGATGGAAACATAACAAAAACAAATTGCCACATAACAGTCAAAACTCTTAAGCAGGCTGTTCCAGGCTCAGCATTGATTTTAAATAAAACACTGGATGTCTGCAGGTACTTGGAGCACATTTCAAAATGTCACATTTCTGGCCTGTCGAGCTCCGCTGGCTTTAAGCTGTTTCAGCTGCTCGACACCACGAGAGCAGAGGCAAAAATGGCCTGCGTTAATACCACATCAGTCTCTCATTGATTTCATGTTAGTTGCTTGGACCACCTTTTCTTTTTGAATCAATTTGAAAATAAAAGAAAACCAGAGGCAAAAATAACTACGCAAGGTTGCAACCTTTGATCCCAGCATAATTGAAACGAAAAGGTCAAAGCTTATCACCACAATGCATAATAAACATTTCAACGATTTCTCATTGTCAAAAAGATTCATTCAAATTTACATATGTGCATTCAATAGTTATCAAAGTGAGCAGACCAATGCTGAGGGGGGAAACTGAAAGTAGCAAGCAAACTATTATCTTGCGTACATTTTTCAGTATTGTGCATGTATTTTGAAAAGAAGCTTTTCCAGTAATTAGCTGACTTTTTTGCGAACATTTTGCGATATAGTGCCAACAAACACCATTACGACAGCTAGGTAATAATCCCAGCAAACAAATTAGGTTCTGGGAACGTTAGTTTCTGGTTCCCAGAAACGTTCCTAAGAACTTTTCCTTAAGGTTAAGGGAACGTTCCTGAACATTCTCCTTACGTTATAAAAATGGAACCAAAAAATAACCTACATGGAACATTCCTATAACGTTCTTTGTTGGTTACCAAAAAAATTAACCTCATGGGACCATTCGGGAAACGTTCTGTGTTTGCTGGGATCAAACGCGCTGACCTAATTGGCTCTTCGTAGCGTCAGAAAGTCTGATTCTGAATCAGTTCATCATCAAGCAGTCAAATGGTTCAGCTAATCCTGATCCAGGAGGGCCACTGTCCTGCAAAGTTTAACTCCAACCCCATTTAAACACACCTGAACCAGCTAACCAAGGTCTTTCATTTTCCAATTTCCTAGTTAAAAATTGGACATGAATGCCCTCTCTAGTCGTTCACCATCAGAGGCTCGGGGAGAATGGGCTCTATGCACTGCGGTATTTCCGGTGAAGGTGTAAGGATGCTCGATAACTTCCGCCGATCAATGCAATAAACCCCATTAAAGAATAAACCCCAGCACTGAGAGTTAGAAACCTCCTTTAGCATAACTAAATGCATTCAAATGGCTTCCTGCACAAAAACAGTTTCTAAAGAACTTCATATCTGAGGTGACACAGAGACAGATGAACCAGAAAAGCTGCAATGCAGAGAGGCAGATGGGGGAGCAGAGAGCATTAATACGGGACAGTCATTTAGCTCTTAGACACGCACCCACAAATGGGAACTTGATGAATGAAATTCATCTGAAATGTGACGTTGAGCTGATGTGGTTAAATGTCAGTCGAGTGACTTTTAGCGGAGTCTTTCCCAGGCGACCAGAGGAGGCCACCCTGGCTCGCGGTCGGCCTTCTTCCTTTTCACAGCTCAACTGCTTGTAATGAATCACTGGCCAACACAATATCCACTCCCCTGAAAGAGCGGAGAGCCCCTTGAGCTTTAAAGCAGCATCCATCTGCACATAAGTCTCTTCCTGCCACCTCAACTGCAGCAAGTAAAACAAATGCGGTTGGCAATCACTGCCAGTCGTGCTTTAAGGGCCTGACGAGAAACGACTGCATGTCTCTCCCACCCTCCCCCAGCCGCTGGGCATATCTCTATTTCAGTCTCTCTGATCTGTCCCTGCCTCTCTCTCTCTCGCTCTCTTCTTTGCAGTGGAGCCCAGGCAAGAAATCACTCCCATTCAGCCAAGGACACAAACTCCCATCACACACACACACAAACACAAGCTCTCAATATAAATATCTCTAGCGCTCTGGATAGCTCTGAGATTTATTCTGCTGCCAAGCCAGCAGAAAATTGACTTGTTTCATGGAGGCAGGCTATTGACACACTACCGTTGGGGAGAGTTAGGGAGGCAGAGGAGGGATGGAGATGGCGAGAGAGAGAGAGTGTCTGCACGTGTGAGAAAAGAAAGAGAGAGAGAGTCATACAGGATGAAGCTAGCCCCTCCATTACAGGATAATGTAATCAGCAGTGTGGGAAATGGCGATGAGTAAAATGGTACAGCTGACATTTATATAAGAGGATATTGATGGCATAAGCTGAGGAGGCAGACGTCCTCCCCTCTGCTCCTGCGGATTGATAAGGAAGCTCATTTAGCCAGTATATCATTCTTTCCCCAGAAGAGCAGCGAGAACTGCTGGGCCTGGAGCGAGGCGTGAAGGCGGGGGTAGACAGGGAGAGACGGCAGATAAATAGGTTTAGATCTAACCATAACCTTTCCAGGCAACAACAACAAAAAAACATGACAAAAACGCACAGTCTTCTTTTTGCCAGTGCTGAGAGGCGAGGCAGATTACATGGGTGATATACAATGTGGGCCTTATGAGCCTCTCTAATCTAAGTGCTTTAGAGTCAACATGAATCAAAATTGACCCCAACATTTTGAAATGTGTGTTACTGATTGGTGCATGTTTTGCTTCCAAAGAAAAAGAAAAATGGGTCTTTGTTGCAAAAAAATTAACAACTTGCTCTTCCTTTGCAAATACACTACTAGCTACACTGTAAAAAAAATCAGTTAAATTTACAGGAAAACCCTCGCAGCTGTGGTTACCAGAGTTTTCCTGTTAAAAATACGGTAGGAACATTTTAGGTTTTACAGACTTTGACCGTATTTAATTTTACAGCAATAAATCGTATTTCATTATCTGATATAATGTTATTTTACTGACCTTTTGAAGTATTAGTATCTGTCTTGTTCAATTGTAATAGACTGATCATTTGACTCTCATTACGGCTGTGATTGTTGGCAGTCAATCAAAGCTCATCATAATCAGATCTTTCAAAAGAAAGTTCATACTATTATATAGAAGCTGCACAGTGTCATTCACACAAACATTAAACACCATCATGGTAACATGTTGAAATTTAAAAAATGCAATAAGTATTAATTTAACTGTAACATAAAACCCTAATGTACATAACTGATTAGAAAAAAAACTAAGAAAATTATGAAGAAACAGTTAAAATACATTAAATGTGAAGTGTCACGCAGGGAATAGTGGGAATGTCAATTTACATTTTTTCACTGTAAATTATACAATGACTTCTTCTTTTCACTTCCAAAAACTGTAAATTTAACAGTATTTTACAGTAAAATTACATTAAACGTACCATTATTTATATCACAGTTATTTACCGTATATAGTAAGGAAACTTTCTGTTAACCAATTAACAGTTTTTCTCTGTTTTTAAAATCACAATCATTTTTTACAGTGTATTTACACTACTGGTTACTTAATAAAAAGTTTTTGAAAGAAGTCTCTGATGCAATAGGTTAGTTAAAGTATAAGATCAGCCTCTACCCAAACACTCTTAGCACCCCTTAGGGATGGGAATTCTCCCTGTGGGAATTGTGCCCAATGTAATAATACACACAAGACATATAACTTTAAACATCCTAGATTCAATAAGATCTACAATGTGAAGGGCATTATTACATGTAAAACTAAGAATGTTTTCTACATTTTAAGATGTCCTTGTGATATGGTGTAGGTGGGAAAGACCACATGTAGTTTAAAACAGAGGATCAGTGAGCATAAAAGCCAGATTAGACGTGCTGACCCTAACTATCCTGTGGCCTGCACTTTACAGAGTGTGCTTATTCGGTTTCTTCTCTTCGTTTTCAGGGAATTAAGCAGGTTAAATTACCTAGAGGGGGCAATATTGATAAAGTGCTATGCCAAAGGGAACTTTACTGGATTCATACTTTGAACGCCTTACATCCTAAAGGTTTAAATGTGGACTTTGACATGAGTATCATGCTATAGTCACAGCTACTGTTTTGAAGTCTTGAATACTGCAGTTTATGAAGGTGTTACTGATGTTTTTGCAGTCTCCATGTACTTATACGGCAAGCATGAATGAATATGTGTATATTTTGATTACATTTTTGTATATCTGTATTTATGTCTGTTTTTATTGTAGTGTTTTTCTCTTTGTGGAGTTAGTGTTGATCACCCAAAAAACTACAACTCCCACCATTGGACTACAACTGGTCCTACCTGGCTTCTGCAGGTGTGGGTAAATCACTGTTGACTGTCCTGATGTGTTTGAACACAGTTACATGGAATGTGACATTTATTTTTTGCCCTGAGGATGGTCTTTTGATTTTATAATTTATTGCAATGCTGAGAAAGCTGAATTTAACTCCAGTCTTCAGTGTCACATGATCCTTCAGAAATCATTCTAATATGCTGATTTGGTGCCAATGAATATTTATTCTTATCAATGTTAAAAACACTTTTTGCTGCTTAATTTTTTTCTTCAGGAGCTTTTGATGCATAGAAAGTTCAAAGTTATTTCAACTAGCCTATTTATTTGAAATAAAAAAATCTTGTGTAACATTATAACTGTCCTTGCTGTTACATTTGATCAATTTAATGCATCCTTTGCTGAATAAAAGCATTAATTTCTGTGAAAAAATACTTTTGATTGGTATGGTTTCCCCAAAAATATTAAGCAACATTGATTAAGAACCAAATCAGCCTATTGGAATGAAATCTGAAGGATCATGTGACAATGATGTTATATTATATTACAATAGAAAACCTTTCTTTGAATATATAATAATATTTCACAATTAACGTTTTACAGTATTTTTCTTCAAATACAAGTTGCATTGGTGAGCAGAAGAGACTTCTTTAAAAAACAGGATTTGTCCAGTAATGTACACATTTAATGCCAACTTTCTAAAATGACACCATCTAAAATGTATTCAATATTATTTTATTCCATTTGAGTCTAAAATAATTCAGCTTATGGACGTAAAATGGGTTAGCATGTTCAAAAATATAGACAGAGCGCACACTTTTTGCATATCTGTAAATGAAAGTGAAAAGAAACAAAGCAGGAGAGAAATGAAAGAGTGCAGCGAGAGAGGAAGCATTTTTCCCTCTGGTCAGGTTTAAAAGAGGAGTGGAGAATAGAGGATGGGCAAAAGATGGTGAGGTGTGCATGAATTTTTTGCTTGAATCAGCATTCGCTCAGTCGAGTGAGGAGAAGTGTGGGTATATAATTTAGCCTGGGCACAGCTCAAGGCTCATGTCAACCCTAAACAGACACCCTGGTTGATCATTTGAGAGGCGCTACGCCCAGCAACTTCTCATTAGATACTAAATCAGTCTAGAATTACAATAGCATGCACCAGGAACTTTAGAACAGACCAAACAGTAAAGACAGGAGGTTCAAATGTGCGTTCTTCAGTTTCCTTTTCCTAGATGTGTTTTTGAAATTTCTGAATTTGCTAAACGGCTCAAGCATTTAACCTTCTTGAAGTCGTGTTCCATATCAACCCATGGAAAATGCTGGAGGAGCTCCACAGTATGTGGTCTCAGAAGTTTTTGTGAAAACATACTGCTGCCTCTGCAATAGTAATGCTAATACCTGCATTGGTTCTGATGAACGCTGAAGTGACCAGTTGATATACATGCACTCACACTACCGTAACAAAATTTTGGGGATTTTTCAATGTTTTAAAAAAGAAGTCTGAATTTATTTGATCAAAAAATAACTTTAGATGAATTAATAATATTAAATATTGGTAACACTTTACAATAAGGTTCATTAGTTACTACATTAGTTAACATTAACAAAGAATGAACAATACTTCTTCAGCATTTGTTAATGTTTGGTAATGTTAATTTCAACATTTACTAATACTTTATTAAAATCTTGTTAACATTAGTTAATGCACTGTGAACTAACATGCAATGAACAGCTAGATTTGTATTAACTAACGTTAACAAAGAATAACAAATACAGTAACAAATGGTTAAGTTAATGCATGAACTAATGTTTAATAAATTAACCTTATTGTAAAGTGTTACCAAAATATTTTACATTTAATTCTGATTCTGTGCTCAAGAAACATTTCTTATTATTATCAATATTGAAAAAACAATTGTGCAGCTTAACATCTTTGTGGAAACCATGATACACTTTGTTTCAGGATTCTTATGTAAATAGAAAGCCGTCACTTTTGGTCAATTTAATGCACCTTTGTTGAATACAATTCATTTATTTAAAAATTAAAACTTTTGAATGGCAGAGTATATAAAAAGGAAATTAAAACTAGATTAGCAATCAATATATGTGCACAGACCTGTAAACACCAATGTATCTAACAAACGTATAAAAAATGACTAATTTCACAATAGTATAGAACACTCATACCTTATGACATGGGCACTTGCAAACCATTTTTTTCCCACCAAGGGACCACCAGCGGCATTATTTTCCTGGTATTCTTTCCTGGTTTTAGGAGAAAAAAAATACTCATTAAGTAATTTATTTATTTAAGTGTAATGCAGGATAGTTTATAAGTATAGCTTTTATTTTTGCACAACATGCACACAAGATGTTCATTGTAAAGCCAATGATTTCCAGATCTCGAACTGGATTGGTCAAATCAAACACTTTTTAATCCACTATTTAAAAAGTCCCTTTCAGGTTGAATAATGCATGATGCTTCTGAGAGCAATAACAATGCATGGTTAAGTGATTAAAAATGGTCACCCTATGACAAAGTAAAAACACACTCTGCTCATAAGCTAATGTGGTATCAAATGCACATGCATTCAGGCTACTTCCCCATGGAATACTCCCTTGAAAAAAGCCACCAGGATGGATTCCGGCAATGCACCTTTCAAACGACCTCGGGTTTCCATCAGTGTGGCCAGTGCGTGGCCAAAGTGTTGCCACAGAGGCTTGACCTTTAGCTGCCTTTGTTGTAATTCAATAAGAGGCTCAGGGCTGACACCCTAAACCCAACACGGGGTGCAACACTACCCCACTACACCTCTAACAGGCATAACCGCAACTCTCTCATACCTACTCACAGATAACTCAAATTTATTGAAACCCCTTTTCCTCTGTTTGTCTATAGAATTTCCACGGGGACATGGATGACATTTCGCATGAATATAATTAATGGGCACAAGGCTCCTGAGATATTCTGTATTTTCCTTCAAAGGCACAGAGGACGTGTCATTAAGCCTGCATTTGAAGCAGATTAAAAATAAAATTTCACTGAAATTTTAAACTATTTAACAAGGGAAAAAAAAATAATAAATGGCCAAACATTCTGAATTTAGAGGAAACACATACATTAGCAGATTAAATAACTATTTTTTTTGTTAATATGTGAATCATCTCAACTTAAATTAGAAATAATTTAATAAACTTAGTTAACTTCAATAAACTATTAATAAAAAAACAAGTATTTGTAGGGCTAAAGTGAATTATATTTTAAATTCAAGTAATACTAAATTGCATAAACACACAAATTATTTAAATAAGGCATGTTTTGGCAGATTTTATAACTCAGTGAAGACCAGTAAAATGTCCAGAGCTGAGGACATTAGGCCCTCACATATATAGCTAAACCAGTACAAACACACACAGATTTATAATAAATACATATTTAGCAATTATTGAGTAACCAATTAAAGTGTTTTTATTTTTTCATCCAAAATATTTGCGGTCTGAATTCAATTGGCTTGTTTTTGAAGAGCATTTACCTTTAAAAACAAAGGCACAGCATTAAATTTGTCAAAGGAATTCATCCACGCTCCTCAGTTCGGCACCAGATGTCTTTCTCCTGACATGTGTCACCCAGTCTGCTCATAAACCCTTTCCCTGGGTACAATAATTCCTCCATTACTTTCATTTCATTCTGCTTATTATGACCACAGAGTCACATGTCATGTTTTGAGGTCAAAGCTCTTACACTGATGGACTTGAGATATTATGCATCAAACTACAGATCTAGATGGATCACTCACAGCTTAGCTCTGGTATTTTTAATGGTGAATTGCGTCTACTAATTTGCCCCTGACAACCTTAATAATTCCCTTGTGTTTCTGGAAAAGGCAAGAATAATAAAAGAGGCGTTAGTCTCAATACAGATTGTGTTATAGCAAATTTTCTCTGTTTCTTGGTGTTGGATCAGCTGTTCTGGTGAAGCCTCAGGGTCAGTCCTGACTTATAATATGGGTGCAAGAACTGTGCCATATTGACCTTGCTGTTGCGTTTGGGGGGGGGTTTAAGCACTGCAAGGTTAATGGCTTACACCAGATCAAACATCCAGATGGGCTAAAGAAAAAGGCAAACTGCAACAGTCTAGAGTTCTGAGACTAAGTCACTGAAACGGATCTCTGGTGCTCTGTTTGCCCAAACAGGAATGCGCAACTTCTGTGATTTTGTTCAGCTGACCCTATTAACCTCTGGACACAGAGCTGACCCTTCTCACTCCTGAGAGGGATCCAGCAAGCTGGGAGATCCTCTCATTCAAGATTTGACCCAACAATCTAAATTTTGATGACAGCTCTGACCAATAAAGGATTTTGAAGGCCGACAATCGACAAATATTTTTGGGTTTTAAAATCCAGATATTCCAATATATTGGCCTCAGATTTTTTATTTACATTTTTTTTTTCAGAAAACGCTTAACAAAACATTAACATATTTCCCTAACATTAGTTATTTGTAATTATTTATGAGTTTTAACTAAAATAATATGATAATGCATTTTAAAAGAAACTTTCTTTTTATTGTAACAACAGTACAGACTGATGATAGTGGCATTAGCTAGCTTTTTGGTTAGCTAGTCTATGATGAGCCATAATTTAGCAATGGATAATGTCATACTGCAAAGTGTAAAACATACATTTTCAATATAACAGACCAAGGAGAGATGATACGACTCATTGCTATAACTGTCACTCACTATTAAAGAAATACTTCAGTCACATTGTCAAAAGTTAAAAGGACAGTCAGTCAACTACACTGTAACAATGTAACGTAACTATTACTAAGCTAATTCCGCTTCACTCTCGGCTTATTTTACAGCAGCAAAACTGGACATGATGGTCACAAATTTTGTCATGCTTATTCGAGTTAAGAGAACTGATGCGGATGTTCTTTTAATTGTTATTCAAGCAATGTATGTCTCGTGACCAACTCAAACTGAGTGTTGCCAACAGGAAGAGTGTAGAGTGCCCTCTCGTGGACAAACTATACAACTCCAACACTCATGACATGGTTCAAGCATGTTTTCGCTGCGTTTTTATTTTATTTTTGAATATTCATTTATCGGCCATTATAACTGCCAATACCGATATTTTGGAAAGTGCCTAATATTCGGCCGATAATATCGGTCTTGGCTCTTATTCTGACATTACTTCAATTGCTCTCCCTAATGTCGTTCCAAACCTGTAAGACATTCGTTCATCTTCGGAACAAAAATAAAGATCTTTTTAAATGAAATCTATGAGAGTTTTCGGTTACTCCATTGAAAGCCTATGAAACTGCCACTTTCAAGCCCCAGAAGAGGTAGTACAGAACATCATTAAATAATCCATGTGACTCTGGTGGTTTAACCTCAATTTGATGTTTTGTTAGCGCAAAAAAAAAAACACACATACACACAATTTACCACTTTATTTACAAAATATCATCATTGGAGATTCATATTTTGTAAATAAAGTGGTAAATTATTCATTCTAATTTTTTTAAATACTTGTGCCGCTTCTAAAATTGAGTTTAAACCACTGAAGTCACATGCATTACTTTAATGACGTCTTTACTACCATATAGGGCTTAAAAATAGCTGTCAATGGAGTGAAAGAAAGCTCTCAGATTTCATTAAAAAGATCTTAGTTTGGGTGTACAAAAGACTCTTGCTGGTTTGGAATGACATGAAAATAATACTA
>JAQIUQ010001748.1:0-18347 GCA_030378365.1 Hybognathus amarus | reverse complement strand
TTTATGTACTTTGGTTCAGTTACATTATTGCTGAAAGATTTAAAGTTATAGATGCATATGTCTCTTTACTTAAGGCTAATATAGCTAATAACAGCACCACCTACTCTAATAATGTAACTGATTTCAAAACATTTTGGCATAAAGTTTTCCACTTGACAACACCAAAATTAAAAAAAAAAAAAAAATGTCCATAGTCATTTGTGTATAGTGTTGAAAAACATGGGTTCTGATTTTCACCAGCCAGTGGTACAGGGTTTTTAATTTAGTCTTTAGCCACTTGTCTATAATAAGCTATTTAACACAGTGTTTTTAGTTTCACATTTAGATGAAACTTGTCCTTATGTGCATGCAGCAAGTGATACCCAACATTATAATACTTCATAAAGATTAGCCACAGTTAATACATTTTCACTTTATTATGTTTTTTTTAGGCTATTAATAAATTTATTTACTGTTATGAGTTTTCTTTCTTTTCGTTGAGGATAGCCTCTTTTGGATTCTTATGGCCTACTCTCTAGCATTGCTTGACCTGAGATGTCTGAAGCTGTCATTCCCTAACGAGCAGGACCTGTTCTCGTTTATTGTAAAAGGCCACGACGTAAATTAAAGATATCGACTTAGGACTAGCCTACAACTAAAACAACAGTTAATATATATCAGCTATATATAGGCTACATAATGACCACCCTTAAAATACCATGCTGAATTGGATAATAATATAGTGATTCAAATTTCCAATAGTGTTTCCAAAGAGATAATCTTCGGAATTTTAAAGTTAGCCTGAAAATGTTTATAAAGTAGTATTTTATAATTTGATCCTTCAACAGTACAAACACAGTCATATAAAATCCAGTTAGCCGTTAACCCGTGACTTAATTGTCTTAATTTGCACACGCATTGATGATCAAGCACAAAGTGGTTAAAATTGAAACATCTTTTCAGCTATTTATTTTCTGGGACATCATGATCTTGTAGTCTAGTTATTTATAGTTTGTGGAAATAGTTGAACTCAACATTAGTCATCGCTGTTGACCACCACACCGCAGCCTATTATTTATCGTTGATTAGCAATGTTCTTTTAATAGGTTAAATTAACAAGCTTATTCATTTGTTACAACAAAAAACATTCATCACAAGTCTATGCCTAAAGTATATTTTTAAAAAAAATCTATTACTAAGTATTAGTAATATCCTGAATATATTTTTTAAACAACTGTGAAAGTTTAGGAAAATTGTGCTGTATAAAACAAAGCGATCTTCTAAAATAAACATTTTGGAGTATAATCGTTTTCCGTAAGCCTAATCCTAAATTTCTATTTATTAACCTTTAAGTAATTTTGACCGAAAATCTACGAAATGACAAATCACATATTTTCCACTAAACAAACATCTTTACTAAAATCTGGATAAATAAATGTACACTATTCCTAAAACTCACCAGTTTGTGACCCAACACGACAAAATGCACCGTTAAGTGGACAATTGCCATGGTTTGCAGCTTCTCACGAGAAAACAGCGAGTGTGTGTGTGTGGAGGGGGAAGGAAGGGAAGAGGGAGGAGAAGGAGGGATAAAAATGATGCGTAGTTGTAATACGTGCTTTAATGTGCTTAAAACAAAAAGTGCACTTTCTGACACACACACTATCACACACACACACGCACACACACACACACACACACACACACACACACACACACACACACACACACACACACACACACACACACA
Organism: Hybognathus amarus; assembly: GCA_030378365.1. Lineage (NCBI taxonomy): Eukaryota > Metazoa > Chordata > Actinopteri > Cypriniformes > Leuciscidae > Hybognathus > Hybognathus amarus. The sequence goes on along the minus strand of JAQIUQ010001748.1, from coordinate 16,618 downwards.
CACACACACACGCACACACACACACGCACACACACACGCACACACACACACACACACACACCGCACACACACACACACACACACACACACACACGCACACACACACACACACACACGCACGCACACACGCACACACACACACACACACACACACACACACACACACACACGCACACACACACACACACGCACACACACACACACACAGGGTTATCGCATAACTCAACAATAAATACTTAAAACCAAATGATTTAAATTGTAGCGCATGTTGCTGATAAACTGTTGTAATCCAGTAGTTCATCCTCAGTGGCAGTCAAATAAAGTTCTAGTCACTTCACCAGTGCTTTCAGTTCATTATCAATCTCAGATGCTTTGACCTATCTGGTTAAGGTCCATTCTGCTTTAAAGTAAATACATGTCAGTAGCCTAATGCTCAAATAAATCGGGATAAACTAGAGACATGTAGTAATGCTCACTCAGGCCATAATTATGATGTGTTTTAGCAGATGCGACAGAAACAATAACACAAGTGTAAAATGAGCGTTAGGAAGGAACTCAAGTCACCTTTATTTCTCTTTACAAATACAGATTGTATCAAGCAGCTTTACAGAGATAACCAAGAAAATAATCCAACAAAGTTTGTTATACTGCTACAGCAGATCTAGAAGATCATATCATATCAGTATGATCATTCAGATCAAGTAGCTTCTTGCTTTTTTTTTTTTTGTAAAAAAATTTAAAAGTGTTTTCTTCATCAAAAGGAGTCTCTCAACCACATAGTCATTGACAAATATTCATCGTGAAAATCTGGCTACATGCATGCACGATATGATTTTTTTGTGCATGTAAACACATGTCAATATTTCAAATGAATAAATGTATAAACATATAGGTTTAATATTTTATTTTCATTAGTGTGTTATTTTCCTATCAAAATGAGCTGAAGTGTTACATAACGTAAGAAAGCTAAACTAATTTAATATTTACAGCTTTTCCTTCAAATAAGATCAATGATCAAACATCTTTTCCAGGAAGGAAACAAGGAGGGAAAAGTGCATGCAGAGAGGAGAAAATGGAGGAACGGAAAAGAGGGATTAAGACGGAGGGATGTTCTCCTGCTCCTACTGTGACAGGTGGACATCATAAAAGGAACACACACACACTCTCTCTCTCTCTATGTGTGTGTGTGTTCTGCTCTTCAGTATATCTCATTGCATTGATCATTCTGCAGTCTACAAACAATCAAAAATGAAATGCTTATTATGCATAGTATTGTGAAGTTAGGCTAAATGTTGAACAAACATTGAAATGTTGAATGAAGTTGAAAGTCTTCTCTATTAATTTGAGTATAAAGGCAGTGGAAATTGACTCCAATATAAACATGGCCCTATTTCTCTTGCTTTAAACAAAGTGCAATGGTGCATGTTCAAATAAAATAATCAGACACTTACTATATTATCATCTTATCTCTATATTTACAATATTTTCTCATACACACTTCATAACACTGCACTAACACTGAGATAGTTAGTAACACAGATGCATTTACACGCATGAAGAGAAAGTGATAGTCGACATGTTTAAATCCTCAAAGCTAATGGAGCAAAACTGTGCAGGTGTATCTCAGGTGGAGGAAGGCGTCTCCACCTGACACCCCCATGATCCGCAGTCACCAGGCAACCACTGTCCCACAGTACAGAAACTACATGTGTGGGTGGCTATGCAACCATGGAGACATCTATTGCATCATGTCTCTTGACAACAAGAGACGTCCATGCAGCCATGACACCTCATCTCTCTTTCTCTTATTACACTTAGGCACGCATTCATCCTCCTCTTAACAATTCATCGCAGCCTTCTCTTCTGCTAAAAGGGTCTCGAAGTCATTGTAGCATAAAAACTGACAAACATTTAATACAGAATGAAAGATGATTGAGCCGTGCGATGAAGAACATTGATTCATTCAAGCATGTTGTGAGAAAATGTATTTGTGAAGTGTGCTGTGCATCTGCGTTATAAGTGTTCTTATTTCATTTGCACATGTGATTGAAATGGTGTGTGTGTGTGTGTAAGGTCTTTGCACACAGTGTGGAGTAGCTTCCTGCAGGAAAGGAAAAGTAAAACAGGACGTCTTCTGAATCCGCAGGGAAAAGGACTCAAACCTGCCTCAGACACATCACACTCACTCACTGTTATTTCACCACATCCCTCAATCGTTTTTCCAGACCATCATTCATTCGCTCGTCATCTCTGCTTTTCATGTTACGCTCTTCACTTATAAAGCTTCCAATATACCTGCTGTTCATTTAACTAGGGCGGACTTATATTGTTTTTGCATAAGGCTAATAATAACTAAGAAGGACAGCCTTGTTATAAATTGTGGGGAAAGTTCTAGGAGCTTTGCAGGTTATGTAGACAATATTGAAGGACACTAAGGCTACATACTTTCAAAAAGGGTTGAAGAGAGATATGGAGGCTGAACACATAAAAAGCAATCATAAATGTTAGTTCTGGGTAAGGGATTTTGACTAATAATAACTAACAATGATTATATTTGACCTTTATTTAACCAAGGAATATCTTCTTGAGATTAAAAATTTCTTTTCACAGGAGAGTCCTGGCACAAGAATGGACATCAGCAGTCATAATTTACAGATTGGAACAATATTAAAACACTTAAAAACAATTGCAAATCAATGAGCTCTTCTTAAAGTGACCGAATAATAGATTTAAAAATGTTCCATAGGCACCAGAGTTTAAATTCAAATTTCGTTTGGAGTAAATTCCATTCAAATGAAGCTGCGTACATAAAAGCTCCTTTTCCCTGTTCAGTTCTCACAAATGGAACAGAGAAAGTAAAACAATTATCAGACCGAAGGGAATATTTCCAACACTTTTCTTTTGAATTAAACAACCTAGATACAAAGGCAACAACCCCAGAATAGTTTTATAAATAATTAGATAAAAATGAATTTTCCTTCTAATAGACAAAGATGACCAGGATACTCTATTATACAATATACAACGATGAGTTAAAGGTTTACAATCTGATATAAATCTTAAAGCGCTGTGATAAAACAGCATCCAAAGAAGAAAGAAGTTGAGAGGAAGCAAATTAATACACCACATCAACATAGTCTAGTAGCCTCAAGCTTAAATGATCCAAGCTTTATTTTAATTTTTTTTCTTTAAATTAGTTATGTGAGACCCAAAAGATAATTTATCATCGATAGTGATGCCAAGATATTTATATTCTTTCACTAACTCAATCACATTACCTTGTGAAGTCTGGAGAGGAATAAAAATGTCTACTGCCTTTTTCAAGCTAGAGAATAACATGATTTTAGTTTTATCTACATTCAGGACAAGTTTAGGTGTATGAAGCCCACACTGAATAACATCAAAAGCCACTTGAAGTTTAAGCAAGGCTTGCTGTTTTGAAGGTGCACCACAATACAGAACAGTATCATCTGCATAAAAGTGAAAATTAACATCATGACCAATACTGTTAATGTAGATAGTAAATAAAAGAGGCCCCAACATGGATCCTTGAGGAACACCTTTAACAATCTCCAATAGTCTTGAATTTTTACCCTCATCCTGAACACATTAAGTTCTATTACTTAAATATTTTTTAAACCAGAGAATAACATGATAACATGATGAGAATAATAATAGAAAAAAAATAACAACAGTCTTTTACAGTAACAGCAAACACCATAGGAAATAACATGGAAACAAGACACCAGGTCATAAGTTTTAGTGTGCCGGTAGCAGAAGTCCAGTTATATTCCCAAGATATATCCCCATCCACCGATACCTTCAGAGAAGCGTTTGAAGGTTCAAGCGGACATCATGAACACATAGACTGGACGACATCCATGACATGGTTATCTCAATCTGTGTCTTCAGTGTTTGTAAATTAAAATGACCAAAAGCAGTATGTGTGAGTAAGTGAAGCAAGTGTGGGGTGTTTCTCTTGTAGAGTGATACTTTATAGAGTGTTTGTGTGAGTGTTTATATGTGTAATTGGGCCCAGATGAGCACTGTTTGCTGTGGACTCTTGGCAGACTGAGAGACATTAACGGGTAATTGTCTAATCCCTGCCAGTCTCTTTGAAATGGGGCTAAAGTTTCACTGGAGTGGGTAAATCCTGCCTGGCTCGTGAGTTTGCTGGATCAGGCTTTGGCTCTCTGCAGATGAGGATGATGAGGATGATGGTCCTATAGATATAAAGATAACATCCAGGGTTCAGCCCATTACTGCCCTAATTATTAAATAATTCAAACAGCAGTTCCATTTTCAAGATTTTTAATTTAGCTATTAATTAATTACACTTCTGTCAGTTTGATAGAATTTTTTTTTAAGTTTTTCACATAATTTTTGTTGTTGTTGCTTCAAATAAAAGTTTGAAATGTTGTTATTTACCTCATTTGCTGGTTGTTTTAGCTCATGGCTTAAAACTTAAACAAAGACTTCCCTATGGGAGAGGTGAATGATTTACGAACCGAAGAACCTGATTTCACCAAGTGCAACATGTTCCTGATTTGAGGGACAGGTTTATGTCAAGCCTAGATCCAGGGTTATGTGCTTCTACATCAGTGTTATTCACCCATCACTTCCCTCTGGATAACTTGTGCATTGGGTTGTAAGACTGGAAAAACTGATTAAAGAGAAAATATCTGACCAAGAAAACATCTGACCAATGCCCTCTGAAAACAAATGGCATTTGCTTGCAAATTTACATTGACACTCTACCCCTTTCTCTGAGAATGTACATCCTCTCTCTCTCCCTCCCAGTCAGTCAATGACACTGACAACTCTCAAGAATATATATATGTTTTTAATGTAAATGTGATAATCTTTAGGACTGTTTAGTCTCGTTTTGATGGTCTCAGGGTGACTGGTAATAATGTCTCATTCTCAAAGTAATAAAAGAAAAGGTAATAAGGATTTTAAGAAGTTTAGGAATAACTCACACAAAGGAGTGTGGCCTTTGAGTTAACACCTTCTGCCTTGTTGTCTGAATGCAAATTACAACTAACCAAATGGCTACATTCCAGTAAGTTTCCACTGAAACTTGCATATGAAAGGAGGTCTGATTATAAAAAGAGATGTGACTAGAGCTCAGGGCTGCGATTCTGTATCCAGATCGGCCCGTGAGGTTGTGTCTTCTAGACTCAGCTCATGTAATATGTTGGGTAAATTTCCTAATTCTTTGAAGCATTTAATGGTTTGCATTGATTATCTGGTGGAATTGTAATAATACCTTTACCTGACAATAAATTGTTATACTTGATTATTCTAACAGACTTTGACTATATTTTCATTAAGTTAAAAGGAATAGTCAAGCATTAACGTATTAAATGATGCACAGATATCATTGATAAACCCTTTTCATTTTATGGAGTCAGATGAAACGAATTAACACTTAAGATTAAATGTGATGCATTTAACTAAAATTCACTTTGCCATGGAAGAGACGGAACACGCTTGAAACCTTCTCCACGAATCGAAACCCTTCTTTGGATCGATTTCGTGGCCTTTTTTTACAGTGGTGACCCGGCGACGTGATCGCAAACAAATGGATTTTCGCGAGCAACGTCCTTTCCAGCAAAGTATGGGAATCTTAATCAACAAGAGGTTTGAACTTCTCTTTATTGTCACGGTTCATGAATCGGCTGTCTCATGCTGATGTGTCTGTGTGAGTGTAATTGTGTGGGTGTGGTTACTCGTTGTGCTGATTAGTGTCACCAGCTGCCAGTCATTCAGTTCCCTACATATACCCAGCATTTTCTCTCTCTTGTTGTCAGTATCGTTGTGGTTGTTATTTGGTGTGTTCCTGTGCTCGTGCCTCGTCCTGTTCCCGTCTCAATCTCTACAGTTCTTCGTGTCTCCTGGATTTTCGTCTGTTCCTTGTGTCTTCTGGATGTTCCACTTCCCTGGGTTTCACTTTAGCACCGCCGTCATCTGTTTTCACCACCGGATCGCCATCTCGTCCCTGCTTCACCCACCACCTGAGTGTTGTCCCCGATCTGTGCCTTACCATTGTTCATTCTGACTTGTTCATTAAACTGAGTTTATTTGCATCTTGCATCCTACTGTTATTTCCTCACAGAACGATCTGACCAAACCATGGATGCAGCAAATTCATCTCAACTCAACGATTTCATCACTCACAGTATCTCACGTATGGATCGACAGGAGGAGAATATCTCAGGCACAGGTTGTGCGGTGCAAGCACTCGTGAAGCAGGTGTCCGAGCTCACCCAACAGGTACAACTTTCACGGACTCCCACTGCGCCCCCGCGCCGCCCGTCCCCCACCACCAGCGCCTGCAGCAGCGGGAGACCTGAGCCACGCCTACCCACACCTGAGGGATATTCCGGTGAGCCTGAGTTTTGCAGAGCATTCCTCACAAGATGTTCTATGCATTTTGCTTTACAGCCACACACGTTCCAGAGCGAACAGGCGAAGGTGGCATTTGCATGTAACCCTGCTGTCAGGAAGAGCATCGCTTTGGGGGACGGCGGTGTGGGAGAACGGAGACAGCTGCTGCACCTCGTTCCAGGCACTCTCCGAGGAGATGAGGAGAGTTTCGACCGTGCAGCGGCGGGTAAGGAGGCGGCCAGATCACTCGCCGAACTGCGACAAGGAGATGGCTCGGTGGCGGACTTTCCTATCCGGTTCCGCACCCTGGCCCGCAGAGTGCCATTGGAACGAGGCGGCGCAGTGGGATATGTTCCTGCATGGGTTGGCTGACCCGCGCTCAAAAGGAGATTATATGATGGACTTACCTGAGACGCTGAATGGACTGGTGGAACTTGCGCTGAGAGTGGACGTCTCGACTGAATCGTGTGACCAGACTGACGCGCCCCAGCCGCCCACTGTTCAGCGCGGAGGATCACCAACCCAGGTGGTGCGAGCGCGGTCAGCCCCGTATCCGACCACGAACCCATGCAGGTGGGGAGAGCTCGGCTTTCCCGGGAGGAGAGGGAGAGGCGGAGATCCCAAGGACTCTGTCTCTACTGTGGCCGGGCGGGCCACTTCATCCACTCCTGCCCGGTAAAAGAGCAAGCCCGGTAGTAAGTATGAGGCTACTATCGGGTGGGATCTCTGCCGAGAAGACCTCATCTACATCATCAACCCTCCTCCCGGTAAGACTGAGATGGCAACAATCAACGCACTGCACCAGCGCACTTCTGGATTCGGGAGCGGAGGGTAATTTCATGGACTTCGAAACTTGCACGCAAACTTCAGATCCCCGTCACTCCCCTCTCGCACCAGATTTCCGTCAACGCACTAAATGGTCAAGAACTTCCCCGGATCACTCATGCTACTGAAGACATTACCCTCATCACTTCTGGAAATCATACTGAACTCATTTCATTTCTTCTCATGGACTCACCACTTGCACCAGTGGTTCTGGGTCACCCGTGGCTTTCCAGACACAACCCCCATGTCGAACTGGTGCACTAACACTGTTTCCACATGGAGTAACCACTGTCATGAGTCCTGTTTAGTGTCTGCCTGTCCATCTGTGTCTGGTTCTGTGTTTCAGAGTGAGGCAGCGGATTTGCTCTAACGTGCCCGCGGAGTACCACGACCTGAAGGAGGTGTTCAGTAAGTCTCGCGCTGCTTCTCTTCCTCCGCATCGTTCCTATGACTGTGCTATAGATCTACTGCCAGGTAAATCTCCGCCTAAGGGCAAACTTTACTCTCTTTCTATTCCCGAGAGGGAGGCCATGGAGAAATATATTTCTGATTCTCTGGCCTCTGGATTCATCCAGCCTTCCTCTTCTCCTGCGGGGCGGGGTTCTTTTCGTTGGGAAGAAGGATGGTTCTCTGCGACCTTGCATTGATTACCGAGAGTTGAACAACATTACGGTAAAGAGTTCATACCCTTTGCCGTTGATGTCTTCAGCTTTCGAGAGGTTGCAGGGAGCATCCATTTTCACGAAATTGGACTTACGTAATGCATATCATTTGGTTCGCATCAGGAAGGGGATGAATGGAAAACCGCTTTTAATACCCCCAGGGGGCACTTTGAATATTTGGTTATGCCTTTCGGGCTGTCCAACTCCCCAGCGGTTTTCCAGGCACTCGTTAATGATGTGTTGAGAGACATGGTAGATCAGTTCATATATGTCTACCTGGATGACATATTGATTTTTTCTTCGTCTCTCCAGGAACACGTTCAACACGTCAGACGAGTGCTCCAGAGACTGTTAGAGAATGGGCTTTTTGTCAGAGGCGGAGAAATGTTCGTTTCATGCACAGTCTGTTCCCTTCCTAGGGTACAGCATCTCCTCTGAGGGAGTGCGCGTGGATCCTGACAAGGTTAAGGCTGTGGTAGATTGGCCAAGTCCAGATTCCCGTAAGGCCCTACAGCGGTTTCTGGGGTTCGCCAATTTTTACCGACGTTTCATTCGTAACTTCAGCCAACTAGTCGCGCCTCTGACTGCCTTGACCTCCCCCGAACGACGTTCAGGTGGTCGAACACTACTGAGGCAGTGTTCAACAACCTCAAAAGTCGCTTTGTTTCGGCTCCCATTCTTGTCACCCCTGATCCCACACGTCAGTTCGTGGTGGAGGTCGACGCGTCAGAGGTGGGAGTAGGAGCAGTGCTTTCACAACGCGCTTCCTCAGATGACAAGTTGCATCCCTGCGCGTTTTTCTCATCGAATGATCGTCTGTCGAACGTAATTATGACATTGGTAATAGAGAGTTGTTGGCAGTCAAGTTAGCGTTGGAGGAATGGCGTCATTGGTTAGAGGGTTCGGAGGTACCTTTTATCTGTTGGACCGACCATAAGAATCTTGAATACATAAGATCTGCTTAAAGACTCAGACTCCAGGCAGGCTCGGTGGGCGCTTTTTCGGACGTTTCGATTTTGTTCTCTCGTACCGCCCCGGGTCCGAAAACATCAAACCCGACTCTTTATCTCGTATTTTTGATCCATCCGAACGCCCGGTGACTCCCGAGTGTATTCTACCTGAGAATGTTGTCATCTCCACTCTGATATGGGAGGTCGAATCGAAGGTCATGACAGCCTTAGAAGGGGTAGCAGCCTCCGCCTGGTTGCCCACCGAGTCGATTGTTTTGTTCCGGAGGGGTTACGGTTCCAAGCGTTATTCGATGGGGTCATTGCTCCAACGTGGCTTGTCACCCAGGAGTGACTCGCACCAGTTTTCTAGTTAAACAACGATTTTGGTGGCCATTGATGGCTCGCGACATTCACGAATTTTGTGTTGGCTTGCTCAGTCTGTGCCACTGAGTAAGACATCTAACCAACCCCCAGACGGGTTACTTCGACCGCTGTCTGTCCCTCGAGACCCTGTTCCCATATCGCTCTAGATTTTGTCACCGCCCTCCCGCCTTCTAATGGCATGACGGTTGTTTTAACCGTAGTGGACCAAGTTCTCGAAGGCGGCACATTTCATTCCCTTGCCCAAATTACCTTCAGCCAAGGAGACAGCGGTCACTGTCATAGATCACGTTTTCGGTTACATGGCCTCCCGAATGGACGTGGTCTCTGACAGGGTTCCAATTCATATCCAAGTTTTGGCAAGAATTTTGTAAATTGCTGGGGCTACAGGTCAGTCTGTCCTCGGGCTATCATCCCCAGAGTAATGGACAGTCTGAGCGAGCCAATCAAGACCTTGAAAGAATGTTGCGATGTGTGGTTGCCAGAATCCGTCGTCCTGGAGCCAACAGCTTTCTATGGTGGAGTACGCCCACAATTCATTACCAGTGTCATCCACGGGCCTCTCGCCATTTAAGTGTAGTTTCAGGTTACCAGCCACCAATTTTTCCGAGTCTGGAATCCGAAGTCGCGGTCTCCTCCGCTCACGCCGTTCGTCCAGAGGTGCCACCGTACTTGGACTAGAGCCCGTGAGACTCTGCTCCAAGCAGGGAGGCGCATGAAGGCCAAGGCCGATCGCCACCGGTCAAAGCCTCCCGTCTACGTCGTGGGTCAAAAAGTGTGGCTTTCTACCAAGAACATTCCTCTCTGCTCCGTATCTAACAAGTTAGCTCCCAAATTCATTGGCCCGTTTCCTGTCACCAAGATTATTAGTCCGGTGACAGTCCGCCTCAAACTTCCTCCTGCGTACAGGAGAATTCACCCCGCCTTCCATGTATCCAAAATCAAGCCCGTGTTTCGTTCTCACATTAATCCGCCTGCCCGGTTCCCCCCGCCACGACTCCGTAGATGGGGAACCCTCATATTCGGTAAACCGTATTCTGGAACTCGAGACGGAGGGGACGCGGATTCCAGTACTTGGTGGACTGGGAGGGTTACGGTGCGGAGGAGAGAAGTTGGGTACCTGCTAGAGACATCCTGGATCACTCCCTTATCGATGATTACAATCGACAGGTAAGGGAAGTCTGAGAGACGCCAGGAGGCGTTCTTAGGAGGAGGGGTACTGTCACGGTTCATGAATCGGCTGTCTCATGCTGATGTGTCTGTGTGAGTGTAATTGTGTGGGTGTGGTTACTCGTTGTGCTGATTAGTGTCACCAGCTGCCAGTCATTCAGTTCCCTACATATACCCAGCATTTTCTCTCTTGTTGTCAGATCGTTGTGGTTGTTATTCGGTGTGTTCCTGTGCTCGTGCCTCGTCTGTTCCCATCTGGATCTCTACAGTTCTTCGTGTCTCCTGGATTTTCGTCTGTTCCTTGTGTCTTCTGGATGTTCCACTTCCCTGGGTTTCACTCGAGCACGCCGTCATCTGTTTTCACCACCGGATCGCCATCTCGTCCCTGCTTCACCCACCACCTGAGTGTTGTCCCCGATCTGTGCCTTACCATTGTTCATTCTGACTTGTTCATTAAACTGAGTTTATTTGCATCTTGCATCCTACTGTTATTTCCTCACATTTATTCTGCGGCTCTGGTAAGTCAACTTTTTCTAATCTTTTGAAAAGTGTTGAGAAAATGTTGTTTGCCGTGTTTGCGGGGTTCGGAAAGCCCTCTGTTTAGTCCAGAAACTAAAATGTGAGGACATGAAAACGGCCGCGCGCGCAGATAAAAGAGTAAAACCCTTGTTTAATAGATTTTAAAGATATCATTGTTTGATTAAGCAAAAGAAAAGAAATCTAAATTTGAAATAACATCTTTCAAATGATTTTCGGGTAGACTTAACGTTACTCGAGGAGCGATAAACATTTTGCATTTGCATGTCTATCTTCATTGTTGTAATGGCTTTGTTGAAACAAACCAGCAACACATGAAGAGAATTGACAAACAACGGAAATAAAAATCTAAGTGTATTAACGATCGGAAAACACGTGATTTTATAAAAAGGCAAATCGATGCATTGTTTATGGAAGGAAAACTTTGAAAAATACAATGATATGATTTACAGGCTAAGACGCAATTAGCAGGGTTAAATGCTAGTGTTTTAAATGCTGTTTAGAGAAGACAAGGCTAAGATAAATGCTAGTATTGCCCATGCTGCAACAAGCTAATGCTAATGCCATGCGGCTTCTAGGCTAATGCTAATGCTAAGGACATGCTGCATTCAAAAACGCTTAACCCTTTGTTTGACCATATAGGCCCGAGGCCACATTGAATAAGATTCTATAATAAACATAAACTAATCTTGACAAACTTTATATTGCATTTGAAAGCTTCCACTGTAACGCAAATGGGATTAAAAAGCAATAATGCAATAGTTTGTATTTTCAAAATTTGGAGTTGTGCTTCACACAATATAACGCACTCAAAGAACACACGGTTTAGTTGTTTGTGCTACTACATGCACATAGGCTAAATGTAAGTTTATTCTTTAAATACAGGATTTACTGTAAGTGTTTTAGAGCACTTAGGTAAAGGCTGTTGATGTTGTATTCAAGGTATCCTGTGTGAACTGAATTAAACGTGTGTGTCTATGCTGAACGTGGTTATACTGTTATTCACAATGCACATTAATTCTTGAAAAATATGAGAGCAGACTGTGAAGGCCTATTGGATGGGAACTGATTTTCAGTCGGAAACAGAATACTGAAGAATCGTTTGAGACGTATGCAGAGAAAATGTTTGAACTGTTTGAGGAGTATTCTGGAATTGAGGGTGTTAACCACAACAATGTAACTTTGCTTGAATTACTCCTTACAAATGCAGGTCCGCGTGTACAGCAATCGCTCATGTATGGTGTTTCTCCAGCAAAAAATACATTCGAAGGAATTGTTTGCTGGGCAACAAGAATTGAATCACGAAAACAAATACATGGTGAGGTAGCTGTGCTAGAATGTCATGAAAATCCCCCATTTGCAGGAGAATTCAGAAAGCCACACGGTGGCAAACTGAGCAGATTCTGTGATTCCTGCCACAAAACAGGTCATGCAGAGGAAAAGTGCTGGTCATTGGGCAGAGGCAGACTCTCCTCCCTATTTCATAAAACGCAGACGACCACAGTCTGATGACACAAACCAGCGCTCTACAAGGAACCAAAGCTCAGATACATCTAAACCCCCCACTGAGCTAACAACTTTGGTCACTCAAGGCCTTCAACTATTAGCGTCATTTGCTAGTCGGGTAGCAGCCCAATAGCAAATAGCTTAATAGTTTAACATCTAAATTTAACGAACCTGTCATTTTTTCCCAGAGACCAGAAATAATAATTTCATTCATATTCTTAAATTCTACTATACATTATATTATAATCGCCAAGCAGGCATTAACTGGAGAAGTGTGAAATTAATCCTTACAGTTTGATTTAGTTGACCTATTACCCTGTGCCAAAAGGGGCGGAGGTGTGTTTTAATTCTTAAGTGTGGCACAGATAATTGCCAACTGACCAAGGAAGCAACGAGAGACCACCACTAACCAAATGTGTGAATGACACCTTGAAATAATTCATGCCCACAGATCTGGCTGTAATGAAAGCAAGTTGAAGTTTAAAACCCGAAGACTGGGATCTCTAATGCTGACAGCAGACTGTGAAGGCTGACTGCAAGAGCAGTGTTTAGGTGTCACACACTGAACCAACAACAGCAATATTTCAGACCTGGTCAATGAAACTCAGTTTCATGTGACAGCTGGAATTAAAATTTCAATGGACATGATAATGGAGCAAGCAAACGAATGTGTCCATATGTCTGGATTTGAAACTGTTGAAAAACATCAAAATTAACTGTGGTTCTCTCTGCATTTGTTTCTGTCAGGTTAACTTCTGCAATTCCTCGGAGGACGGACACCGGACGGCCGGACTTCATGATTGTTAGAACATAACCTGAGATTCGGGAGATGGGTGAAAGACAATTCGAGAGGCCTTTACATCTCACAACAGCACATCACTACATTATGGCCTCCCAGTTTAGAACTGGAACAAAAATTTGCAACACAATTGTTATACAATAGATTCCACCCATCTCCTAGACATGAACACTGACTGAACACACTCCTCCATCACAACACCCTCATGGCATCATCACCTGGAATAGATCAAATCTATCCAGACTGAACATTACACATCATAAGAAGATGAAGATGACATAGAGTCCAATAGTGTTACTTCACTAAAGATCTATTGTGCATCTTCACACTCACAGATCCGGATAGCTTCACACACATATGATGGGAAGCTGATTCCATGACATTGCACACGCTATTCACCACACCCTGCAAACTCATGGACACTGGAAAACATAGTAATGGCTACAGTCACAAATCAATGTAATGCATCAAAAAAGCAGTGGCAGACTTGCCATTAAATTTCTTAATTTTTAAACTTTCTGATTGTTGTTAGGGTGGTTGGAAAATCAGAGGGCCCCTGATTTCTCAACAAACCAATAATAACAAAAAACATCATAACTAAAGAGATCTGAAGTATGAGCGCTTCAATCATTTACAGAATTTACAATTCAACCCTTTCATTGACTGTGACTTAGCCAACAACAACAACACACACACACACACTCTTTCTCCTTCTTTCTCTCACACAAACACTCAAACTCTCACTCAGACGAAAAAACACACACTCTCACACACAGACGCACTCATACCCTCACACACCCTCACACAAACACACACTCTCACACCTGCTGCAAGGAATGAACAATCTCCATTCTTGAATACATTTAAGCATGTTCCAAGTCACTTCCTAGATTTGCATAAGTGGCTTGCATTGGAAGATTCCTGAACAAACACTGATTATTTTTATGTTTTATTGTTTTTATTACATGATTGAACATTGATCGTTTTTATTACATGACTTTTTATCATAGAATCTATTTGATTATTATTGAATACACTGACCTCTTGTTGCATTTCCTTTTTAGAATTCAGACCAAAAAATATATTTAAAAATTGGATATTTAATATGAGACATCATTACCATTCAATACCCTGAGAAAAATATGAGCACACTTGCTGAAAAGAGCATGGTATTTTACATTGAACATGACATGATTTTGTTTTGTTGCATTATGCGTTGCTATGCATTTCTTCTTGAGTTCAAGTTCATATGTGTTTCAATCGTGAAGTGGACATTTAAGATGCTTTTCAGACGTCTCACAGAAAGCCCATTCACCCACTGAGGTCTGTCCAGACAACCGCACCGCTGGAGGTGACAGGATTGGTCAAGAAGGGACAGATTATCGTTATGGGGAAGGTGCCAGGGAAACGTGAGTGTCTTCACGAAGGAACGACACGCCAACTGAAAGTCAAAAGGTCCAGATTGATTGTATGAACTTTGCTCACATCACCAGAAGAAAGCCCGAACGCCTCATCCACCTGCTGGACTTGCGCCTGATGAGAACAGGTGTTCTGCAGGTGAACAAAGCCCTCTGAGCTTCTACAGATGCCAACATTGCAAAGAGACAATTGATGAATTACACCAAGAATTACAACAGTCTTACTCTGTGACCCCTTAAGTGTCTGAAACTGACCCACGGGGTCAACGGGGGATTCTGTAAGACTGGAAAAACTGATTAAAGAGAAAATATCTGACCAAGAAAACATCTGACCAATGCCCTCTGAAAACAAATGGCATTGCTTGCAAATTTACATTGACACTCTACCCCCTTTCTCTGAGAATTTACATCCTCTCTCTCTCTCCCTCCCAGTCAGTCAATGACACTGAAAACTCTCAAGAATATATATATGTTTTTAATGTAAATGTGATAATCTTTAGGACTGTTTAGTCTCGTTTTGATGGTCTCAGGGTGACTGGTAATAATGTCTCATTCTCAAAGTAATAAAAGAAAAGGTAATAAGGTTTTTAAGAAGTTTAGGAATAACTCACACAAAGGAGTGTGGCCTTTGAGTTAACACCTTCTGCCTTGTTGTCTGAATGCAAATTACAACTAACCAAATGGCTACATTCCAGTAAGTTTCCACTGAAACTTGCATATGAAAGGAGGTCTGATTATAAAAAGAGATGTGACTAGAGCTCAGGGCTGCGATTCTGTATCCAGATCGGCCCGTGAGGTTGTGTCTTCTAGACTCAGCTCATGTAATATGTTGGGTAAATTTCCTTGTTCTTTGAAGCATTTAATGGTTTGCATTGATTATCTGGTGGAATTGTAATAATACCTTTACCTGACAATAAATTGTTATACTTGATTATTCTAACAGACTTTGACTATATTTTCATTAAGTTAAAAGGAATAGTCAAGCATTAACGTATTAAATGATGCACAGATATCATTGATAAACCCTTTTCATTTTATGGAGTCAGATGAAACGAATTAACACATAGGATTAAATGTGATGCATTTAACTAAAATTCACTTTGCCATGGAAGAGACGGAACACGCTTGAAACCTTCTCCACGAATCGAAACCCTTCTTTGGATCGATTTCGTGGGCGTGTGAACCGGAGCCAAAACTGCTGAAAAAGTGTGAAATTTTAAATTTACCACAAAATTTCTAATATCTATAATATTCCCATTTGTTGACTGACACCTGTCCTTATGTTTAGAGAAATTGTGTTCAGAGGTGTTGTGTGTGAACACGATGGTTATTGTAGTTATAGATAATGTGAACATGCATTTACTCATGTACAAAAACACATTCAGTATTCCTCAAAATGAATAAAAACAGTGAAATATAAACTCAGAATAATATCCAAACCTGCAATAATTAAATGTGGTACACTTTATTTGACAGTGTCCTTGTTGCATATGTTACATGTACTTAACATAGTAATACCAGTAAATTATCCATAATTGCATGCAACTAACCCTCAACCAAATCATAATACTACCCTAACCCAATAGTAAGTATATAGTTGCTTAATATGACTCAGTACTTACAGATGAGGAGAACAATAAAAGCAGCAAAACTAACAGTAGGATAACACTTTGTAAGTGTTAAACAGTTTTGTAAAGTAGTATTACTGGATCAAGATGTTGCCGAAAGAAGTGAAGGTCAGAGTCCAGGTGAAGGAGTCCAGATGAACGCCTGAGTCCAGGTGAACGCCTGAGTCCAGGTGAAGCAGTACAGATGAATGCATGAGTCCAGGTGAAGGAGTCCAAGTGAACACCTGACTCCAGGTGAAGTCAGGAGTCTAGGTGAAAGTCAGAGTCCAGGTGAAGGCCTGAGTCCAGGGTGAAGTCAGGAGTCTAGGTGAAAGTCAGAGTCCAAGTGAAGGCCTGAGTCCAGGGTGAAGGA
>JAQIUQ010001747.1:0-203862 GCA_030378365.1 Hybognathus amarus | reverse complement strand
ACAAGAGACGCAGTTTAATAACCTCATGTCTCAAAGCAGGGTTTGACATTCCCCCAACCTGCCAAATGCGGGTGGATTTCAGCAGTGGCGTGTAATTCAGTCACTCCAATACTAGCCACTTTGGCGGCTTGAATTTTATAGGCACACAATCCCACCCTCCCCTCACTCACTCATTTCATTTGTTCTGGATGAATATTGTTTGTGTTACAGGGCTTGAATTCAATGTGTAATTGACAGTATTGTACATAGTTTTGTGCTCACACCCAAAGTGTGCGACACACATAAGCCCCCTCTCAGTTCTAACTTGAGTTATTTTTCACTGCTTATATATTGTGTTTAAACAGTCAATTAAACACAAAATAATGTCAAAATGCCGGTCATGGCGAGTTTTCACAGTCAGTTAGCCTTTAAGTGAACATAAACAGTTGATAAAGATAATACATGCCTAATAGAGCCATGAGTCAAGACTTAAAGTGACAGCAGCCTAATTTCAAGCCCTGTCTCAAAGCACACAAAACTTCAATTATAATGAATGTAAAAAAAAAACTTATAGAGCTCTTACTTGTAACACCTGACTGCTGCAGCTTGTTGATAGCGTTGACAGATAGGTGAACCATGTATATTGTCACATTCAACCGCTCCAGACACGTCGACGAGCCCGCCATCTTGCAACGGTCTGTGTGTCGTCACTCACAGTAAAGAATCAATGATGCCACAACAGCATTCAACAGCTTCTGGTTGTGAAACTGTTGAGATTTAAATTTCCAAAGAAAAATGACCAGGATAACTAGCCTGGATGCCAGCCACAACATTTTTTGGTCGGGAAGTTCGGTCTGGACTCGAATCCATTGAGGAGTAATTATTATCAGGCAAAAATATTCGCACCAATCAAATTGCCAGGGCGGGCTTTATACGATGATGGACAGGTGATCTTCAGGGACGTAATCATCACGTTATCAAAGAGCAGCGCGCTTAACTGGTTCCCCTCAGAGATGACTGCAGCTGGAGAATTGAGATGTATACAGTAGATTCCACTGTTGTAAAATAAATCGACAGCGCATTAATTTTAATAGACAAACAGAAAACTGCAATCAAGGCATTTGTCGATCGGAAAGATATCTTTGCCGTCCTTCCTACATGATTCGGGAAAGCGCAACTTATCAGCTGGATCTGACGGTCGCTAAGAAGATGGGATGTAATAAAAAGCCTGTGGTTGCTGTGGTTTCTCCTTTGGTTCGCACTCATGAAGGACCAAGTAAAAGAAGCAACACTCGTTATTTTACTTCTAAAATAAGTACGTTCTGTTGACAACTGTGAAATGCAAAGTATTTGCCTTACTGCGTTGCTCTGATTGGTTGTAGGTTTACCGACTATTAAATTGAGTGCAGAGTTGTTGTTTTTTTCCTGGTTCGGTAAAGACACGCCTCATAATCAAAGCCCAATGAAGCAGTTAGAATATGAGTATATCTCAATAGAATATGAGTATGATGAAGTCAGGCTACAGGATAACCTTTAACAGGTGAGAATGCGTTGTGTTTATATAAACTTACTATTACAAGTTTTTACAATGCTACTTTTGATATTTGTACTATAAGGGAATTTATCTATGTTAGCTGACGCCTTTGTCCTGTTGTGTTGTTAGTTTAGCAAAATAATCTGCTGAAATATATATCAAATATATTCATACGTGTCTAACTATGGTTGCTCAGTCAACTTGCTTCCGAATGTTCACGGACTAGTTTTGACCGTTTCAATATGGCAGATGGTTTATGTAGCCTATGGCCCTGTCGCAATTTGCACACTTTATTAGCACACTCTGTCTTTTTAGACTTACACTGCCCCGTGTGCATGTCCATTAAGTCCACGATACAGTAGGGTGTCCCATTTGTCATTGTAGGTTTCAGAAGGTTGTTTCGCCCCTTTTATGGTCGATATGAGCCCTCGATGCTCACTTTTGCAGAGCTTGCACTGAAGCGAACTCTGCAGCAGACTCCTTCCCGACTGTCTTGCATCACGAAAGTACGAAATAATACATTTTTTTTGGGTGCCATTTGGGACAGGGCCACTGCCCATTGAACTAGGCACCAATGAGGCATCTATGACGTGAACAGCTCTGGGTAGTACATTCGTGGATTTCCATCATTTTTTGGTCATGAGATTTCCACAAAAGATAGGCTACATGTTTTAAGATTTAGATCACTTCTATGATTGATTGCTATCAGGATGTGAAGAGAGTTTCAACCTAACCTAGCCAACTTATAATAAAGAAGCTTCGACCACAAAAGACTCATCATTACAATAATAAAAACTAAGCTGGGTTGTGTCATAATCGCAGTAGTCATTAGATTGGCCCCTCCATTTTTCAAAATGAATTATAACCATTTAGCTAAAACTTCAAATAGATCAGGAAGTTGCTCTAAACAATGTCGGGTGACGTGACATGGCTTCTTGTTGACGTTTAAAGTATTTTCAAATAAAATGGAGGCTAGATAGACCCTCCCTCCTCCTCATCTGCACTGACCCCCCAAACCCCACCCCCAGGGCTTCTTATCAGTTATTGGCTGAAACAGTTTGTTATGTTTCGTGGAGCGGGTTGCCGCAGTGTGTTTTTGTAGCCATTTGTGGAGCCTTGTCTGCATAGACCGCATTTTTTTACAGTGTGTTTAGGGGACAGGCAGCTAGCGGATAGTGAGGAGATGTTTGCTGTGTGACAAAACATGTTTGGGCGTAAAGTACGTGTGAAATCGCTTAAAGCATGCGAATGTTATCGTGAAGATTGCAATGTTTAAATCAGATGTCTTAACAAATGTCAGTAGACTGGGAAGATTTTAAAATGAGCCGTTCATTTATTAATAAGCAAGATATGAAAATACAGACCGGAAGACGGAAGACAAATGACAACGAGCACAAAAGACAAAGGGGTGGGGCTACTACAGACATAAATCTGTGCTGTAGCAAATGAATACAAAAAATGCTGAATAAGAATTATTCAGCACACTATTGCTTCATACAAGAAATAATCCTTGAATTTAAAACAGAAATTAAGAACTTTAAAATAAATCCTGATTCACAACCTGTCTTAGTTTTGAGCAATTCGTCAAAGGCATTTTCCACTGCTGCAGTGCTTCAGAGTAGAGCAGCTTTATGACAGCTGTTGCTGCCTTTGAAGGATTCCCTGCATATTAATAGGGGAGTTCTGCATATGCTCTGCATATCTGATCACATTTTTCAAATATCAACTGGTCAATGTCCTCACATTGTTCCATAGATTTTGGGTGTTTCCCCATGAAGAATACAGCTTATAATCATACAGAAATAAGTTTATTATTATTATTTTTTTTAATGTAAATGCAGAAAATGTTCTGCATAGGGGATGGAACATAGTTTGCGTCTAACAATTATTATGACGAAAGTCTCCATAAAACATGGAAACTTGTGTGTGTGTCTTTTTACAGTCTATGGTGTGTGTCCCGATTAGATGTGGCGCATTATTAATTTCAGATAGGCCTACATTTGATTCATGTTATGCTCATTCATGGAGGAAAAAGAATCTGTAAGATCAAACTCTGCTGAGACAGATAATAGACTTCTTTGTATAACACAACTACATGATATTGAGGTCAATAAATGTTGTTGAAACTGCTAAGAAAAAGCTTTTTGCTACTCGATTAACCTCCGACTGTAACTCAACTCGACTTCGGTCCTTTGTCAACAGTTTCTGCATCCTGAAGCCTGAAAATACCACTACAGAAACACCACAGGGGAGAAAGTTCATTTAATGGCTTGAGACTATTGTCCTGGAACAAATTGAAACAGGTTGTGGGCAAAGAATGTGGGCTGACTTTCAATTGTGGGAAAACGCAAACATGGTTGTGCTTTTCATACTAAGATTCAGAAGCTAGTTTTTGAAATTGTTTTATCAAAGTGCTGCAATAGAGCAATAATTTACACATATGACGCCTAACTCTAAATAGCTGTGTGTGTGCCTGCGTTACTCAGTGCTATAAGCTAAGTGTTGTACAGTAGGCTATCCATGGGGTCAGTGCCAATGTCCTATGCAATTCATTAAAAAAAAGCTAGCCGCTTTAGTAAATTATGTTCTAGTTCCTTTCAACTCTCAAAGCAAATGTCAGAACTGAGATGATTTTTTATGGCAAAGGCAAAAAAGGCCTTGCTTTAAGCAAGGGTAGGGTACATATAGGTCTATATTGTGTTTTTGTGAAATGTAGTGTATTAGCTACATGTCTAAAATAGCCTACCTTTTGAAATCAAAAAAGCCTTGAAGTTATTGTAGTCATCAGAGAGTAAGTATCCACTCAGAAGGCACTTCTGGTGGCCGAATTATCGAAGCACTCTAACACAAAATACCTGCAGGGTTTAGGATGAAACAGTGCTTTCATTCATGAAGGTCATTGTGTTATAAGGTCTGATTTATTCATTCAATTCACAAGCTCCAGTTGCTGTTATTATTCTTGATGCTTCAATGTATTGATACATAGGCTAAGCTATCTATTTGACCTTATATTCCTTTGATATTCTCTGATTTATGTTATTTATTTCAAAGTTGGTGACTGAAATTAGAAGGGTCCAAAAGTCTGATATCACATTGCAAATCTGTAATCCAAAATTTTGAAACCTATAAATAATCAGAAATTGCAAAATAATACAATAATAAACTGAATGAAGAAATATTTATGAACACTTCTAAGTTATAAGTGATATTTAAAAGCGGCAATTTACCCTTTAAAGAAAAGAGAATGAACACAAAAAAATGCCTATTTTTTTTTACTGCACTGTTTTGCCGTTGGGTACATGTCAACAGAATGGATACAAGCGACGCTTCCGCGTATCTGTTACCACAGAAACATTCTACCCAATCACAATAGCCAATGTAGACGTGCCAGATTTTCAACCAATCACATAGACTTTTACTCTAGCGGCTAGCAGTTTGAAACAGGGCTTTTAACAGTAGAGTGGACACTTGCAGATTGAAAGCATTAATTGTGTTAACCGAGGAACAAATACCTAGCTAAGAAGGTAATGATCGTAGAGTTTCATCTCTTTACTGCACCCGATATGCTTTTTAGATTTAGCCTAGGAACTTAGTAAGAGGCTAACACTTATGAAGGTTTAGCAGGAACTTCGGTTGCATTTTTGCTTTAGCTCAGGCACTGGTTGACAGTCCTGCGACTGTACAATATAATATAAGAACATTATAATGAACATTAGCAAACATTGCTAAGTTAACCGTTTTCTTACATAACTTAGTTGATAAATCTCTGCTGCTCAAATAAACAAAAACGTTGCAAAGTTCGTTTGTCCTTCGCCTTTTTATGTAACGTTATAGTTATATAAGTACATGATTATTAACGGTAGTGTTTTGTATGGCAAGTATTAATTATTTGCTGATCGATTTAATTCGTTTTTTTTTTAAACAATGATATCGTTAGAGTTAGACAGGTTTAAAGTAACTCAGCTATAAAGTAAACAGGATTCGAGTCGTTTAATCAATTGTAAGTTAAATTAGTCATCTAAACATTGTCATATATCACAAGTCCTCGTTTATTCTGTATTTCAGATGTCATCAGATGAAGGGGAGCGCAATAGTCCAGATTTACCAAGAGATTCAGACAGAGGCAGCTCAGTTTCCTCTGTGCTTCAGGTGAGTTATTATATCCACCATTGCAAAATTCACAATGATAAGGGACTGATTTTCTGTCCGGTCTGTTTTAAGGACACGTTGGTGTTGTTCCTTCTCTTTCAAATTTTCAGGATGAATACGAAGAACTTCTCCGCTGATGCTGTTGTCACTCCTAAATATGAACCGAGTCTTCCATCACAGCTCAACTTGAGTACAACTCAACTCTCCAGTTCACAACATACTATTAAAAGAGGCACACCAGCTCAACCTTCTGCAGGTAGACTCCTTACTGAATGGACTCCTTACTAAAATGTTACGCATGGTTAGGAGGAGATAATAATGCTAGATCAAAAGCATTAAAAGATTAAAAGTGTGATTTCTGGAAATGGAAAAGTTGTGTTTTTTTATGAAAAATATAATTTATATATCAAATGTAAATATAGCTCTGCTAAATATTTAGTTGTGTAGAAATTGCTATTTATAAGAAAACAAAACAAAAAAATACTAGAATTGCAATGCAAGGTACAATTTAAACCATGAAGAATATTCAGTTATGGAATTATGGAGTTTATTTATATGGAAAATGTTGTCCCTCCTAGTTTTTGTAAATATAAAATTTTGAAAATTAGCATTTTTTTATAGTATATGTATCAGGAATATTTTGGTGGGGCTTTAAATATTGTCTTGGAGTCAAAAAGGTTGAGAAAAGTGGTTTCCTTTGTTTTATTTCAGATAGTGAAGGGCATCCAAACAACGGGGCTACACCAACTCCTCCATTAGAAGAATTCAGACCACCAAGTAGAACATCTGAGGGTAACATGAAGCCATTTAAAAAAGAGTTTCTTAGTCCTCTTTCTTTTGATTATGTCTCATTCAATCAGAATTTAGGGTGCTTTTACACTCGGTTTGATTGCCTGGTCTGAACCTAAGGTAGATTTATCCCCCCTCCACCTATCCTGCTGGACTGTGTTCACATAATCTAAACCATAAAGTGTTTGTATCATCAAAGCAGCAGCTGTTTACCAAATGTTTTCTTAGTAATGATAATGCAGGAGGTGTAACAAAATTTTTTTAACCGTTAGTTTTGTTTTCTAAGCATCAGCACATGACGCCATTTTTGTCTGTCTGCTGCTAAATGTACTGCAAATGTTCTAAAGAAAGGATAAGAGATCCATTCTCTCTGCTTGCAGTGTGTCGGGTAATGCTTTCCCGAAAGTACCCTTAAGAGTTCGGAACTATCTGATATAATATATTGCTTTTACTTCAGGTGAGTGCATGGCAGCCAGGTCTGTGTCATCTGAGGAAAGATCAAACATATCAGGACAAAGCAGTGCTGATGCTCTGATGATCACGTCATGACAGAGATGTTCATCTCAGATGAGAATCTGAACAGGATGGAGAAACATTTTGGACACCTGGAGCACAAAACTTAAGGTTTGTCTTGCAATTGTATGTTTTGTACCATTTTGCTGCATACCGTAATGCATTACAGGAACTGTTTTTTGGTCTGTGTGCAGAGTAATGTGATGATGGAGCTGAGGAAGTGGAAACTGGCTTGTGTGGAGCAGCACAGACTGGAGCTTAAGAAGGAGAGGGAGAAACATGCAGCACATATGGCTGCTGTAAATGCTGAGATGGATGGTCTCAAAGACCTAGTCAACACTTACCAGATCTCTAACCAGAGGAAAGATGAGGTGTGCACAGATATTGAGACAAAAGGCCCATTCACACCAAGGACGATAACTATAAAGGTTAAGAAGTCCACACCACTACTATTACCACGGCACAGAGAAACGATATTGTTGGAATCACACTCAATTTTATCCAGCTGATGAACGATAACTTTGACAGCCTATCATAATACTTCCTGCTTTAAAGAGCTAGGCATTTAAAGCGGCAGATGACAAAACTGCAGCATGCGCTTAGAATAAACAGAACAACATCGTCCACTGGTGTGGACTAAGCGGCAACCTTCTACCTTCTCTCTTGAATCCAAAACGGAAGTGACGTAACGGGATAGTTCACTTTGAAATTAATTTTTGGTATGTTTTAGCTTGCCTCAAGTGCATCCAAGATGTAGGTGTCTTCCGCAGTAGTTTCAAGTTTGATATTTTTAGGTCAAACCGTTCTTGTCTATCAGTCATATAATGGAGTTCTATGGGGTCCACCTCAAAGAGCATGGCTGTGGTTACAAGAGGTAAAATCTATGTAAATACTGTTCGTTTTCTCACACAAACCGCTCGTTTCTGAATCTTAGGCCATCAATGTGTATTAACATTTACGAGTCATTGAATCATGTTTAATTTGGACTTCTCTGTGCATGCTCTTTGAGGTGAACCCCATAGACCTCCATTATATGACTGATAGACATGGTTTGACCTAAAAATATCAAAACTGAAAATACTGCAGAAACAAAGACACCTACATCTTGGATGCACTTGAGGTAAGCTAAAACATACCAAATTAATTTCAAAGTGAATTATCACTTTAAACTGCCGCTAGAGACAGGCTACAAAAGAATAAATCCCATAGACCTCAGCATATTTAATGCCATGCGTGGCCACTTGAGTGACCGGTGGATTGCCGCTGCTATCACTACTAGCCATTTGTCTGCTGTCCGCTAGCCGTCACGTTACCTCTGCTAATCCCGCCTTTTGCCCGTTTTCATTTATTTGGAAGTGACGCGCTGCCAAGATGGCAACAGCTGGCTCTGCCCACTTTGGGCTTCAAAAACGCTCTTCAGAAACCTACAGGTGATGTCATGGACGCTACATCTATATTTATGTTTACAGTCTGGTGTGGAATGGTGTGGTTAGTGTTGTTCTAGTTATCATTCTTGGTGTGAACATGCTTTAAATCAGAGATGTTATTTATTGAAACTAATTGGCTAGTCCTGCAGTATTAAGCTAATAAACATTTTGAGATACTGTTATTGAATATAAGATGCGTGTTGGGTGGAACATTTTGGGAAATAGTATATGAAACCGCAACACAGAATTTGTCATTCAAAACATAAACACATGTGGCTCTGACAATTTTCAACAGGCTGTAAGTCTCTTTTTTCCAGTCTGTCATCTCCTGCTTGGCCTTTCCTTCTGCAGGTGATCGTGAATCTGAGCAGGGCGGTTGACAGGCAGAGGGAGAAGTTGGAGCTGATGAGGAGTTTCACCCAGTGGAGACTGCAGCAGTGTTCTGCCAGAGAGGAGGTGAGACGGCCGGGGCAGATCTGACTGACTGCACACACACGAGGCAGGCTGTTTTCAGACAATGCTGTTTACTCATGTCAGATTGAGAGTTAAGACAGGCTTGTGTTTTGTATTCATTTTCTCATTTCAAATTAGGGCTGGGTCAATAAAACAGATAACGATAATTATCGTCAGATATAATTTCTCGATAAACGATATCAAGAGGTCGATAAATGTTCAATAATGTTTATGCGCCAGAAGCAGAACGAAACTCATTTGAACCGCGCGCGCCACACGGAGCATTTATCCGCTCAGCTCAAAGTCCAAATGGCGGCGCACTGAGTGCAGCGCGAGCTCACGCACACTCGCACTCTGATCACCTCTCTCACGAGATCCAGTGAGAAGCGCTTGAGTTCAGTGAAGAACACAAATGTCAAGTTTAAACCAGTTTAAAGGCAGATGAAACACTGCCGACAAAAAGGAGAAACACTGCGTGCAGAATCTGAATTGATACTGAATCCATTTAGCCTATCAATGGATTTACTGTAAAGGCCCGCACACCCGGGACGATATCAGCACGTGTTATTCGTCGGCGTTTTCAATGCGTTTTGTGTGTTCATACCCAAGCGTTTTTCGCTGACGATGAGCCGAGTAAAACATGCAAATTCATTCCCTGACATTAGATGGCGCTTAATTTAAAACAGAAAAAATAATAGAACCCTATACTAGGGTGTTCATTTTCATGTCTCAACATGTTTTATTATGAGATATAAAAAAAATAACGAATGAAATAATGATAGAAATAATGTCTTCTGTTTTAGAAAAATAAATATATAAATAATAAATAACTGAAAGAAATGCCTCCAAAATGTAACAAAAAAATAGCTCTCACAAACTTACAAAAACGAACTAACAAAATCTATTTATATCTTTCGCTTTCATCCTCTTTATCCTGTTTTCTTCCTCACCTTGTTTGCCCATCTATTTTGCTGTAGAACCAATCTTTTCCAGGAGTTTTTTTTTTTTGAAAAAAAAAAACTTTTTTTGAAAAGATGTCCGAAACAGATGCACGAGAGATGAGAGTTGTCGTATTTCCCTGCGTTTAATAAAAACCAACTCAAACTTTACACTCGTCCTCATACATGGGGATCGAGCGAGAAAAATACAAACAAACATCCAACTCTGGTCACAATAGAAAAAGAAAAGAAAGAATACAAAGAGTTGGCAGAGCGGGTATCTCCTCACTTGTCAAAATCTAACTGACACTACTCACACTATGCGCAGTTCTCATCTCAACTCAGATTTCTATAAAGCACAAAGTTACACATGTCCCAGGAAAACAGGACTGTTGGTCATCCTATGATACTTTTATTACAGAAATATTAATATAAATATTTATCATAGCTCTTTATGCTCCAGACCAGCAGCTATGTTCTTCGCCGTATGTGTGCTCGGCAAGACCGTTTTGTGTTTGAGCGCCCCCAAGTTATGCTTTACTGTAACTTTAGAAGCACCAGACACGTGAGCAAAACCGCCAATCTCGTTGGTCGCATGGTTTTTGACGCGGCGCGTCAAACCAAAAAACGAACCCGGAGGCGTTTTTTTAAAAATGACGCTTTTACGCGTGGCGTTTTTCGCGTCAGTGTGAAACACTCACATTGGCACCCATTGTTTAGTCACGAGGCGTTAAACGTCGACGATATCGCGCGAAATTCGTCCGGTGTGAACAGGCCTTTAGGTTAGCCTAGTAATATTAACTGCACCATGAAATGTGGGATATACATATTGAATTGTATAATATTATTAATGTAGACAATGTATTAAATGACTAATGGAATATAAGTACAGTATTTAATAATGTATTTAACTGTTAGGCTATACTGTTTTTCATTCAAATACCACAGAAAGCATAAAGTTATGCCATGATAGTGAAGTGCTAAGTTATAGGCTATGCCTGGTTTTATCTGTTTTATCAGAATATTACTTTTTACCAAATAAAAATATGGTTGTTACATTTAAAAAAACAACAGATGTTCCTGCTTTTGTTAATGAACATAAATTTAAAGAAGCAAGTTTAAAACAATTAACGCTCTGGTTTATACACTTAGGAGCAAAAATCTGCCTTTAAACTCTGAAAGAAATAAAGATTTGACCTATATCGTGATAATTATTCAAATATCAACTGATATAAAAAAAAAAAATATCGTGATCATATTTTTTGGCCATATCGCCCTAGCCCTATTTCAAATTGCAGACTATCTGCGCTTTAAAGGGACAGTTCACTCCTAAATGTAAATTCTGTCAGCAATTTACTCACCCTCATGTTGTTTCAAACCCATAAGACTGGTTAATCTTCAAAACACCCATTAAGATAATTTGAATGTACCTTCATTGAAAGTCCATGTTACCAAAAATTACAAGAGCCAAGGCATCCTAAAAAGAATCAATGAATTGAGTGGTTTAATCCAAGTCTTGTGAAGAGATATGACTGCTTTATATGTATTTGGTTTAGGTCTTATGGATCTGAAACAACACGAGGGTGAGTGAATAATGACAGAATTATATGAACTGTCTCTTTAAAGATGTAAGGAACCCAAAACAACAGCAGTGATGCAATGAACATAAGACTTCTTCAAAAACAAGCCTTATTTCAATCTCATGAATCTGATCAAATGCATTTCTCTGTGTATTAGGCACAGGGGGCACACTGGCCGAGCAGCACTATCATTTGCAGCTCAAGAGGAAGGTGTGGGCAGGCTGGCAATCGCTTATCCAGAACAGGTGGCGGGAGCGTGTGGAGAGAGCGTGTTGTGCCAGAGCAGAGGACGTCTGCATGCAGCTCTCCACAGACTATGAGGCCAAGATGGCACAGGTGAGTAAAACCCACGTGAAAATTTTAGTGATAGGTCTTTTAAAAAATCTGAAGTGTTAGTGATTCCATGTTTAGTAAGTTACTGGATGTGGACATAACATGAAATGATAACACAAATATTGTTTGTCAGCATGTGAGATGAGCTCCAGAAAGCTCAAGCTGAGATCCACAAGGCTGCGACACGAACGAGAAGCTCTACGAGGACTCTATGAAGAAAGCTTTCATGCGTGGGGTCTGTGCACTCAACATCGAGGCCCTTAGTATGTTTAACACTGGAGAAGGGGGTAGACTGGACCGTGGTAAGACAATTAAGAGATTTAGTTCAATTAAAGTGGGAATGATTACATTTATGAAGGCATGATATAGCAGTTTAATATGATTGATTTTTACATAAATGAAGTGCGACAGAGTTTTGACGGATACTATATAGACACTATACAAAAACATTTTGAATGTAAAATATATATATAAAATATGCCGCAGATTTGTCGGCTGCACATCCATGATGCGAATCTCCCGTTCCACCACATCCCAAAGATGCTCTATTGGATTGAGATCTGGTGACTGTGGAGGCCATTTGAGGACAGCGAACTCATTGTCATGTTCAAGAAACCAGTCTGAGATGATTCCAGCTTTATGACATGGCGCATTATCCTGCTGAAAGTAGCCATCAGAAGTTGGGTACATTTTGGTCATAAAGGGATGGACATGGTCAGCAACAATACTCAGGTAGGCTGTGGCGTTGCAACGATGCTCAATTGGTACCAAGGGGCCCAAAGAGTGCCAAGAAAATATTCCCCACACCATGACACCACCACCACCAGCCTGAACCGTTGATACAAGGCAGGATGGATCCATGCTTTCATGTTGTAGACGCCAATTCTGACCCTACCATCCGAATGTCGCAGCAGAAATCGATACTCATCAGACCAGGCAACGTTTTTCCAATCTTCTATTGTCCAATTTCGATGAGCTTGTGCAAATTGTAGCCTCAGTTTCCTGTTCTTAGCTGAAAGGAGTGGCACCCGGTGTGGTCTTCTGCTGCTGTAGCCCATCTGCCTCAAAGTTCGACGTACTGTGCGTTCAGAGATGCTCTTCTGCCCACCTTGGTTGTAACGGGTGGTTATTTGAGTCACTGTTGCCCTTCTATCAGCTCTGAACCAGTCTGGCCATTCTCCTCTGACCTCTGGCATCAACAAGGCATTTCCGCCCACAGAACTGCCGCTCACTGGATGTTTTTCTTTTTTCGGACCATTCTCTGTAAACCCTAGAGATGGTTGTGCCTGAAAATCCCAGTAGATTAGCAGTTTCTGAAATACTCAGACCAGCCCTTCTGGCACCAACAATCATGCCACATTCAAAGTCACTCAAATCACCTTTCTTCCTCATACTGATGCTCGGTTAGAACTGCAGGAGATTGTCTTGACCATGTCTACATGGCTAAATGCACTGAGTTGCCGCCATGTGATTGGCTGCTTAGAAATTAAGTGTTAACGAGCAGTTGGACAGGTGTACCTAATAAAGTGGCCGGTGAGTGTATATTCAGCCTTTATTTTTGTGTGTAGATGTTCCACCTCCTGGGGACGAGCCAAGCACCAGCTCAATGGCTAATCACCCTCCACGTACAGTCTGCGTCTGGACGGCTCAGTCCAATCGTCATGGAGAGTCCAATACAGCCGGGCCCCTCCCACAGCAATACAGACAATTTAGAGGCGGTAAGACATGCAACAAACACTTTCGATTCTAAACATTTTCAATTCGAAAGATTTACTGTAAATGATTTCTTGAAACCAGTAAAGATGTTTTGTACACTGCTTTCATATTGATATGCAGTTGTATAGGATTCTCTTCATTTCAACATCAAGTTTGGAGCTTCAGTCCAAAATTATATTGTTTTTTAGTGTTTTTATGACAATTGACATTTACTCAGACTAATTTCAGCCTATAAAATCAAAGTTTGCATGGCCAATATTAATGCTGATGTTTATGTATAGATAATGATTGACTTTAAAATCATTATGAAATTAAAACTGACTTATTATAAAGGATTTTTCCATGTAAATTATTTTTCAAAATGTATATGCCCTCTGCGTAATCTTTAATCTCTTCTCTGATGACGTTTACTGGGCGGGAGGGCGCGTGACAACCAGTCAGTCACTCATGAGTATCACAGTAATAGTCAACCTCTACCATCCAATCAGTTATCGAATGGACAAAATCAGAGTCCCACCCTACATTTTCTGGTTCAAGTAACCGTTTCACTCAGATATGTCGTGATAGAGAGAAAAGACCATCACAACTTCTGTTTTATGCTGACTTCAAGGCATGAAACAAAAATATACACTACCGGTCAAAAGTTTAGGGTCGGTAAGATTTTTTATGTTTTTAAAAGAAGTCTCTTCTGCTCACCAAGGCTGCAATTTTTTGATAAAAAAATACACAAAAACACAGTAATATTGTGAAATATTATGACAATTTAAAATGACTTTTTTATGTTAATATATATTAAAATGTAATTTTTCCTCTGAAAAAAAGCTGAATTTTCAGCATCATTACTCCAGTCTTCAGTGTCACATGATCCTTCACAAATCACTCTAATATGATGATTTTATGCTCCAAAAACATGTATGATTATTATCCATGTTGATAACAGTTTTACGTTTTTATTTAGGATTCTTTGATGAATCGACAGTTCAAAAGAACAGCTTTTATCTGAAATGGAAAGCTTTTTTTACATTAAACACTACCCTTTAAAAAGTTTGGGGTCAGTAAGAATTTGTATTGTTTTTCGGGGGAAATAAATAAGGAATCAATATTCTATTCATCAAGGATGAGTTACATTGATCAAAAGTTACAGTAAAGACATTTATAATGTTAGAAAAGATTCTAATTAAATAAATGCTGTTCTTTTAAAGTTTCTATTCATCAAAGAATCCTGAAACAAAAATGTAAAAAACAGTTTTCAACATGGATAATAATCATACATGTTTTTGGAGCATAAAATCATCATATTAGAGTGATTTGTGAAGGATCATGTGACACTGAAGACTGGAGTAATGATGCTGAAAATTCAGCTTTTTTCAGAGGAATAAATTACGTTTTAATATATATTAACATAAAAAAGTCATTTTAAATTGTCATAATATTTCAGCAATATTACTGTTTTTTGTATATTTTTTTTATCGAAAAATTGCAGCCTTGGTGAGCAGAAGAGACTTCTTTTAAAAACATAAAAAATCTCACCAACCTAGACTTTTAACCAGTCATGTATATATCATTTATAACTTTAACATGACAATCTATCTTTGTTAAATGATTATTTGTATGCATTGCTATCTTTTCAGGATCAGTTTCTCTCTCAGCCTAGCTCAATCACAGGCCCAAGAGCAGAAACCCTTCTCTCCACCACAGTGGTGAAGCTGGACCGTTCCACCAGGGGGCAGTACAAGCTCCTTCAGACAGGTACCATCAATGAAAGCATATTTCTGAATATTTTATATCAGCCTGCTGAACCTGTTTCTGAGCTGCTTTTCAAAATGCTTGTGAAAACATTTATACATGTGTATTGTGTGTGTGTTCTGAAAACTTGCTTCTAAAACGTTCTCTTCTTTAGGCGAACGCACGGATAGTAATAGCTGGCAAGCAGAAAGCCTCTAAGACAGTAACTGCTCGTTTGACAGGAAGGGCAGAGCATAACCGGATGGGCCGCCCCCTACAACCTTGCATGTCATGGGTGTGGCTCCTCCCATGAGCTCAGTTGTAGTAGAAAGACACCACCCTGTCACTCAGGTATAAAGGAACATCCCTACAAATGTCTAAATACATGTAATGATATTAGAACATCAAACACAATATTGATCATTCCATTTCCCTCTTTCCCCCCATATACAGCTCACTGTTGGTCAGGCAACAGCAGCTAAGTTCCCCTCGCGCCGCTCTTCAGAGTCAGACTGTCTCCAGCAGCAAGAGCTCCTCCAGCCAGCCTAGAGGCCCCTCCTCCTCCTCCTTTCACATCCACTCCATCAAAGTTGTGGACTAACACACACACACACACACACACACTTACTCATTTATGTGTCAGGTCTGGATACTGTAATTCGTCAGGTTTAGAGGCTTTAAATTGGGTGCATACATTAAGTACAAAATAATTTATTTTTTATCATAACATGGTGGAAATGAAGGTAAGATGTTTATACTAAATTTGCCAAATGAGCACTTTTAATTGAAAGAAACATTATTTATTACGTGATCTGGTTTCTTTTATTTAATAAAAAATGTTTGTATAAGTGTCACCTTTTACTTTACAGTATAATGTTTTATAAAGCCATAATCAAAATCTGTAAGTTTCCTGAATTTTTTTTTATTTTATTTTTTAGCTTATGTATTAGTTTGGACTGTATCTTAAGTCTCAGGTTTTATTAAAGTTAGATGCGATCTCCATGCGTGAAATAAAGCAACATTTTTTCTGTATTAACTTGGATTCATGAAACTGTGCATTTCCTTGCATCAACGTTTGTTCCATCCATTCTTATTTTTTCTGGGGATGAGACAAAATATATGTAATGAGATTTCACTCTTTCTGCTATTTTTAATGTAAGGGACATTATAAATGACTGTTAAACACACTCTATTAAATGTACCATTTAAAAGCAAATATTATACCGTTTATTATTGAATGCGTCCTACAAGACATTGAAAACAAAAATAATGGCATACTGTAAAGATGAGTAAAAACATCCTACCAGCAATCTTTGTAATCCCAACAGAAAGCAGCCCCTCATACAGGCCTTTGGCTGGGTTGCTCCCTTCTATCATGACTCCATGAAGCCATATCAGAAGCATCCTGTTCCCATGCTCTTTGAAACTGTCAGGACCTAGATAAAGCAAAACAGGGTCTCTGAATCAGGTGCATCTGTAGTTTAATACATTTGAGATTTCAATCACTTTTGTGTCTGTAAATTGCCAATAAACTTGATTTGCAATGGGCGTTATAATTTTGACTGTGTGTGTGTGTATATATATATATATATATATATATATATATATATATATATATACATACATAAACACCTGTTCAATTTCACATGAATGCAATTATCTAATCAACCAATCACATTGCAGTTGCTTCAATGCAGTTTCGGAGTGTGGTCCTGGTCAAGACAATCTCCTGAACTCCAAACTGAATATCAGAATGGGAAAGAAAGGTGGTTTAAGCCAGGGGTTCTCAACTCCAGTCCTTCGCGACCCACTGCTCTGCACATTGTGCATGTCTCCCTTATTTAACACACCTGATTCAGATCCTCAGCTCAATAGGATAGACTCTGTCTATCCTCAAGCTGAGAATTGAATCAGTGTGTGTGATAAGGAGACATGCACGATATGCAGAGCCAGTGAGTGACGAGGAGCTGGAGTTGAGACCCTGGCTTAAGCCATTTAGCCGTGGCATGGTTGTTGGTGCCAGACAGGCCGGTCTCAGTATTTTTACAATCTGCTCAGTTACTGGGATTTTCACGTACCACTCCATCTCCACTACAAATAAGGATTAGGTTTCTTGGCACACTTCAGGCCCCTTAGTGCCAATTGGGCATTGTTTAAATGCCATGTTTATCCCTTATGACCACATGTCCCATCCTCTGATGGCTACTTCCCAGCAGGATAATGCCCCATGTCACAAAGCCTGAATAGTTTCAAGATTAGGTTTCTTGAAAATGACAATGAGTTCACTGTACTAAAATGGCCCTCACAGTCACCAGATCTCAATTCGATAGAGCATCTTTGGGATGTGGTGGAACTTGAAGCTTCGTGCCCTGGATGTACCCACAAATCTCTATCAACTGCAACTGATATATATATATATATATATATATATATATATATATATATATATATATATATATATATATATATATATAAATCACACACACACACAGTTGTAGTCAAAATGATTCAATGCCCATTGCAAATACAATGTATTGGCAATTTCCAAGCTCAACAAATAGAAACAAAAGTAATTAAAATTGAAAAAACTTCAACACAACAGATGTTTCAAGTAGCTCTCCCCAAATCAGACTTAAAATGCAACTTTTAATGACTTCTGCAGTCACAAATGTGTTCAGACCCCCTCTGAATAAGAATCCCTCACAACAACAGTGCAATATCTGCAGAACAGCTGTTGTCTGTTTTAGCAATTGTGCTACTCTGAGGATTCTGCTCAGCGAGTTTGAATGATTTTGGAGACTGCATTATATTATATTCATATCTGAAGGGATAGGCTTTGTTCCGGTGTCATGTTTGACTGTATGTTAATGGAATGATGCATTCTACCAAGGCATCACCTTTGACCATGCTTCAAATATACAAGGCTTGCGCCCTTTAGCCTCAGTTACATGACGCGATCCTAGGCGTCATCAAACTGACGCTGAAGGGCGCCTAAAGCGTCAGATATTGAAGCATGGTCAAATGCTTGTCCCAAGGCGTCAGTTAGGTGACGCCTAAGAGAAGATATCATCACCCTACACAAACAAGGAAGTCTAGTCCCAGACTGCCTGTTTGAGCCAGTTTCTACCTGAAAGCAACTGTACAGGCATATCTGAAAATATGTCAGTGCGATTGTTTTGTGTCCAGATATATTCTGTTTTTCTGCAAGTGAGATGAGTAAATGCATGTTCACATTGGTCTAGAATTACAATAACCTAATATCCAAATACACAACACCTCTGCAACTTTCTACCAATTTCTCTCTTGTAATGCATAACCCCCCAACACTGGTGGTAGTGTACATTTAAGAGTAATATTAGTTTCATTTATCAGTTATAGAGAGCCTAATTCCCTCCCCAGGACCTTATTTCAAAAAAATATTGTATGGTAGTCAATGGCGAGAGACAATGGCAAATATTTGCCACTTCATGACTTTCAAAATTATCTTTTAAATTGACAAACATCATATGTGTAATTCAGGGCACAGTTCAGACGTAATAAAAAGAGAAGTTGTCTCTCGCCATTGACTACAATATACTTTTTTAAAAATAAGGTCCCATGAACCGGAAGCTGAGGGGAGGGACTTAGGCTCTCTATTAGCCTAATATTGTCTGTTGGTGTTGCTGAACTCCCTGTTCAGGGGTTTATTTGAGGCTTTTCTGAACATAAAGATATGATTATATAGAAGATCTGATGGTAAAGCATCTCGCTTCTGACCTGTCCACTGCTCTTCGATGGCAGCCACCTGATCCTCTGTGAACTCCCAGAGCTCGGCCAACTTCTTCCAGTCACTGCGCTTAAGGTGTTTGTATGCAAGCTCCCATATCATATCACGCAGCGGATTCCGTGTCAGGGGAGTGATCTAATTTAAACGTCAATGGTGATTCGCTGTGAAGGCTCTCAATGGCATCTGTATTATTCTGAAAGGGTAATCAAATAACATCAAGCTCTGAGAAAGGCCAGATTCGCCAGGTGCTGAAATTAGCACAGGTATATACAGCACACTGAATATTATTACTCCATGTTCGCTGTTGTTAAGATGATCATTTTTGACATATGCAATCTTTGTGCAAATAAATGGCCTGTGGTGACCTTTCTGAATGGAATTATACATGCTTTAAAATTGCATTACACTTCCGGCACTGGGTTTAATAGAGAGTGGCTGAGGTGCAGCATGTGACATTTACTGGAAGGAAAATGTTCGTCCCACTCTTTTACAACACACAATAACATTTATTTCATGGTTTGCTTTGACCAAATTGGAAATCTGAATACCCACCATTTGATAATTGCACTTCCATCTGAAATATCTCTCAGCTTTGATGATCATGTCCACAATTATAACCATATTCCCCCTCGCCGCCACTCCAAGAACTGTTTTATTTTGCTGTAAAGGATAATAATAGGTTAGAAAATAACTTCTCCTGAATTGCCTATTCTCTACCACATATTTAAACCTTTATCAGGCACTGTAATATGTCAGATACGGTCTGTCACCCTGTCCTGAATCTCCAGATCCACCTCGGCTTTCAGAATCATCTCGACCACATCCACCTTCCCCATCTCAGCAGCGATATGGAGTGCAGTTTGTCCCATCTGAGTGTGTTAAATGAATGAAAAAATACTGAAACATGAATGCAATGACAAATATCATTACATATAAGATGGATAAAAGTAGGTGAGTAGACGCACATGATCTGTGATGTTTGGATCACAGCCAGCCTCAAGTAGGGTGTGGATTACGGGAAAATGACAGTTCTTCACTGCTAGATGGAATGGAGTTTGCATATGCTGAAAGATTGGAAAAATTGTATATATATGTGTTATATGTGTGGGTGTGTGTGTGCTAATATTAGATATTGAAGTAGCTAAAAAAATACTCTTTGTTAATGTTCATATAGATTTTAAACATTTCAAGTTAAAAATCAGTTAATGTTTTATAAAATGAACATTCAATGGTGTTTAAGTAACATTTCTTGTTATTATCATTAATGCTGAAAACTGTTATACTGATACATTTTTGTGTTGCATTATTAAATGTCTAAATCTGATGCATCCTTGCTGAAAATTTGTATTAATTTCTTCCTCTACCCCGAATTGTTTAACAATAGTGTACATTAAAGCTATTTGAAGTCAATCTTTATTTTACTGAAAATAAAATATACTGTTCAGTTATTGAAAGCAGATCTCTTCATCTACTTTAATGACAATGTTCATTACACATTTGGGTAACACTTTAGAATACTGGTTCCTTCGTTAATGATACACAAGAACCAATGAGTAACACAATATTAACAATCTAGTAACAATTATTAACTAACAGGAAACTCTGATTAACAAACTATAAGTAATACGCGCACAGATAAAAGTGTTAGTTCACTATTAACTAATAAATAACTACTTTTTAAAAATACTTCCCAGAGAACTACTGAAAAAAGTTCTAGTACAATCTACCACAATCTAGTAACTATTATTTACTAAAAAGAAACTCTTATTATGAATAAGTAAGTAATAGTGCACAGATGAAAGTGTTACTATACTTCTGTTGGAATATCTAATTATTTGGATCCGTATTATAAAGTGAAGATCATTGGAACTCGCGACCCACTGCTCTGCACATTGTGTATGTCTCCCTTGTTTAACACACCTGATTCAGATCCTCAGCTCATTAGGGTAGACATAGCGTCTATCCCAATGAGCTGAGGATCTAAATCAGGTGTGTTTAACAATACACAATATGCAGAGCAGTGGGTCGCGAGGACTGGAGTTGAGAACCCCAGGACTAAAGAGTTACTACATGATCTAGTCATGATTTGTGCAACCAAACACTAAAGTCATTTCAAGCGTTTGAGATTTTTGGTGAACTTTAGTATACTTTTAGAAGATTTCTTTAGTAACATAAGTCATTACTAGTTAGTTCCCATGGTCTTCACTTTTATTATACGGATCCAAATAATTAGTAATTCCCACAGAAGTATGTAGTAACACTTTCACCTGTGTACTATTGCTTACTAGTTCAGTTAATCAGAGTTTTTTTAGATAATTAAATTGACTAGATTGTTAGTAAACTTTTTCAGTAGGCTAGTTCTCTGGGAAGCATTGAAAAAATAGTAGGCCTAGCTATTGATTAGTTAATAGTGAAGTACCACCTGTGCGCTATTACTTACTCGTTAATCAGAGTTCCCTGTTAGTTAATAATAGTTACTAGATTGTTAATATTGTCTTCCTTATTGGTTCTAGTGTAATTATCATTAACGAAGGAACCGTATTCTAAAGTGTAACCCACATTTGAAATAGTCTCATGTAGAGATTAGTGTGAGATACAGAGATGAATGTGAATAGCATCAACAATTTCAGGCAGTAGAAAAAAAAAGTGAAATGATATTTCCAACCTGGTCCTGAGCGTTTATTTGGGCTCCACTATTCAGGAGGAGTTTTACAATTGGAAAGTGTCCCCTTCACAGACTGGATGCAGAGGGCTGCTTCTGCTCTGAAAATCATCACAAATAACCATCCTCTAAGAAACAATGCTGAATAGGTTTTATATTTCATGGTTAAATTAATTAAATCTCAAATAGTCTTAGTCTGACATTATTATCCAGTAGTAGCTTATCAAAAGGAGTGTTTAAAATCATCCACTCAGTACATACTAATGTAAAGATGTTTGGGTCACATTGTGCCTCCAGAAGGGCTTGTACACAGTCCTCATGAGCTCCATCAGCAGCCAGATACAGAGCGGTCTGCCCTGCCTACACACACATAGCAAAGAAGTCATCAATGTGTCTCACTCTCATGCATTTTCTGTGTAATTCTGGAACAAGTGTTGATAATGCCTTAAGGACAGATTATTACCTGGTTGACATCATTGCGAATGTCAAAGTTGTCTAGAAGTAGCTGCAGTGTTTCATGTTGACCGTGCTTTGCGGCCAGATGCAGAGGTGTGTCTCCAACCTGTCAACCAGAAAGGAAAAGAAAATATGTGAGAATTGCAGTCAAAATAAGGTCCTGCTATAATTAAAATAATAATAAAAAATACATATAGGTTTTGACATTGTATTTATATTTTACACCGTCAATTACACTGTTGACCTTTTCCCTTACCTCTTAACCCACACAAATATGTTCCCAAAATGCTACAACATGCACTTTTTTTTTATTAAAAAAACCATCTAATAAACTAAATGATTCAATAAATGAACCTTATTTTCCTCCATGGTGGCCATGTTGTACAGGTTCCTCCATCAGCATCTGTAGCATGCGAACACAGCCGTGTGCTGCGGCCAGGGCAAAGGGTCTGTTACCATACTGACAGAAGAACAACACACTTTATCTTTGTGAGTCTCTAATAGGGACATTATCTTTATATCATCTAACTTTTTTTAATCTATATTATTGTTGTTTTTAATATAAGATGAGCTGCTGTTTCCTTACTTGTTCTTCTTTGTCAAGTTCTCCCATTTGCAGGTCATCAACGATGTACTCTACAATATCAGTGTGATTGTTCATGGCAGCGCAGTGCATCATGTTCAGGCCCTCCTGAACACATCATGATTTACATTAAGCTCTAAAATGTCCTAAATGTTTACCTTCATGAGTAAGCTGTATGAGATGTTATACAATTGCAATGACACATGTTGTCTCTGACTTTTAATTACTGTTGCAATGTATACAATTCCAATGTAAAACAAATATGGTTTAAAACATTTAGAATAATATTTACAATATGTAAATATTGCTGAGTAAAGAAAATTTTCCAGATAATAAAAAAGGTAAACATTTAAAAGTGAAATTAATATGAATTTATTTAATAAATCAATTTATGTTAATTCACACAAATTCATGTGTGAATTATACACAGCAATATAATTATTACACACACAAGCTTTTATATATTTAAGAAATACTGTATTTTCATGTATATACTGTACATAGATTTATATATAATTTATATTACATATCAATATTTTATATATAAATAATATTTTTGTCTTAAATATACATGCATGTGTGTGTATATATATATATATATATATATATATATATATATATATATATATATATACACTCACCGGCCACTTTATTAGGTACCCCATGTTAGTAACGGGTTGGACACCCTTTTGCCTTCAGAACTGCCTCAATTCTTTGTGGCATAGAGTTCAACAAGGTGCTGGAAGCATTCCTCAGGGAGTTTGGTCCATATTGACATGATGGCATCACACAGTTGCCGCAGATTTGTCGGCTGCACATCCATGATGCGAATCTCCCGTTCCACCACATCCCAAAGATGCTCTATTGGATTGAGATCTGGTGACTGCGGAGGCCATTTGAGTACAGCGAACTCATTGTCATGTTCAAGAAACCAGTCTGAGATGATTCCAGCTTTATGACATGGCGCATTATCCTGCTGAAAGTAGCCATCAGAAGTTGGGTACATTGTGGTCATAAAGGGATGGACATGGTCAGCAACAATACTCAGGTAGGCTGTGGCGTTACAACGATGCTCAATTGGTACCAAGGGGCCCAAAGAGTGCCAAGAAAATATTCCCCACACCATGACACCACCACCACCAGCCTGAACCGTTGATACAAGGCAGGATGGATCCATGCTTTCATGTTGTAGACGCCAAATTCTGACCCTACCATCCGAATGTCGCAGCAGAAATCGAGACTCATCAGACCAGGCAACGTTTTTCCAATCTTCTATTGTCCAATTTCGATGAGCTTGTGCAAATTGTAGCCTCAGTTTCCTGTTCTTAGCTGAAAGGAGTGGCAACCGGTGTGGTCTTCTGCTGCTGTAGCCCATCTGCCTCAAAGTTTGACGTACTGTGCGTTCAGAGATGCTCTTCTGCCCACCTTGGTTGTAACGGGTGGTTATTTGAGTCACTGTTGCCCTTCTATCAGCTCGAACCAGTCTGGCCATTCTCCTCTGACCTCTGGCATCAACAAGGCATTTCCGCCCACAGAACTGCCGCTCACTGGATGTTTTTTCTTTTTCGGACCATTCTCTGTAAACCCTAGAGATGGTTGTGCGTGAAAATCCCAGTAGATTAGCAGTTTCTGAAATACTCAGACCAGCCCTTCTGGCACCAACAATCATGCCACGTTCAAAGTCACTCAAATCACCTTTCTTCCCCATACTGATGCTCGAGTTTGAACTGCCAGGAGATTGTCTTGACCATGTCTACATGCCTAAATGCACTGAGTTGCCGCCATGTGATTGGCTGCTTAGAAATTAAGTGTTAACAGAGCAGTTGGACAGGTGTTACCTAATAAAGTGGCCGGTGAGTGTATATGTACTCACCGTATTTTCAGACGCTTTGGTCAGCTCCACCTTGAACAAGTAACTTGAGGATTTCCAAACTCCCAAACCATGCTGCTAAGTGAACAGCAGTCAGTCCATGCTGCAGAAACACAGTATGAGTACCAGTATTGATCTAAAGGGTAACAGGG
Organism: Hybognathus amarus; assembly: GCA_030378365.1. NCBI lineage: Eukaryota > Metazoa > Chordata > Actinopteri > Cypriniformes > Leuciscidae > Hybognathus > Hybognathus amarus. The sequence goes on along the minus strand of JAQIUQ010001747.1, from coordinate 179,237 downwards.
TAAATCATTAATGCTTGGGCAAACATAGGCTACCTTATCTTGTAAATCTAGTTTGGCTCTCCTTCGAAGGAGCATATCCACAACTTCCACATTTCTGAAGGCCACGGCATAATGAAGAGCAGTTCGACCATGCTAACAGGAGACACAAGATTCATAAGAACCACTCCGAGAAGGTGAACAAACATATCTGTATTTGCTACTGGTAAAAATTGCACACCTGTGTAAGTTAGATGTTTATTGACATACCACATTCTTGGCATTGACATTAACGCCTCTCACTAGAAGCTTCATGCCCTCCACGTCGTTTCTCTTTGCTGCTTCTATGAAGTCTTTCTCAACCTCCAGCACTGTATGGGTCAAATCATCAGTTCAATAGTACTGACAAGTACCATGGTAGAGTGATGTAGGCTATTAGATGGCATGATTATCATATTTATATTGGTTCAACATTTACATGGTATTTACACTGAAGTACAATGGTACTGCATGACACTTTTATAGACTATACAGGAAATACAAGTAAACTTTTAAAGCATCAACTATTATATTTGTTGGGATGAGTTAATATCACTTTTTTTATTATAAATGAGCAAATACATCATGAATTCATTATCTAAGCACAGTTTTTGTCTTATCCTGAATCACTATGGTACACCTACTGTATAATACAAGTTTATATTCAGACTATTTTAGACTGGTTCGAGGTCGTCACCGCTGTGGAGTAGCCCAGCAGCAAAAGTAACAAAAAAAAGGAAGTGAACAATGGCAACTTTTGGTGTTGGCCTATGTAAAAGCAAATGTAAAATGTAAATGTTAATGTAAAACAATTCTACTGTTCGAATTCAAAATCTTAAACTGTTTAAGTCATTATTTTACAAGTAGTTTTAGACTTGGATTGTCAAGGCAAGAAAGTTGCACAATTGTATATAACTATACACAGAAAAGGTAGATTTTTTCCACACTAAAACATGATAACACATACTGTTTATGACTTGTTGTTATACTATTGAAACAATGAGCAATTTAACTTCACAGATTGGTCCTATAAATCCCTCACTGTAAGATTCAAACTTCAAATCAAGTTTTATGATTTTACATGTACCTCATTATTTTGAAAACATAGGCTATTCAGATCAAATACAAAATTGTTTGTCAATTTTCTTGACAATTATTAACATGTAAATTCAGGACATTTTATCAGCTAATAGTACAGAGGAATCATCATAAGTGTAAAACAGAAAAGATATAAGGATATTCAAGCAGGATGGTCTATACTCACACATCTCCTTACTATCATAACCGCCATCTTCAACAATATCCTTTGGCAAAATAAAGTCAGTGAAACCTTTGACGTGGTCTGATTTTAACCATGTTTTGGGATTAAGGTTCTCCTTCTTCCAAACAGGCTGCTTCTGTATGTAGTCTTTTAGGGCTTGAGCTCTCCTCTCCATAGTATTGTACTGGTTGCACAAGCTCTTTGCTTCATAGACTTGTGTTCTGTAAAATACATCAGCTGGATGGTTTTGTTTGCATTGAGAGCTCACGCCCAAAGATGTGTGCTCTCACCCAAAGGACACACAGTTAAATAAATGGCTTCAAGCTCTGATTGTTACAGTATGTGCAGCTATAGGGAATACGAGGATATGGTTATGTATATACACGACTGTTCAAAGGTTTAGGGTCAGCAAGAAATTACAGAAATTATAACTTTTTTTCAAAAGTGACAGTAAACACTGTGGCAAGGGGCGTGGTCTTCACGAAGTCTGTGACAGGAGAGAGGATCGGGAGACAGGTGCGGCGTGAGTGGTTGGGTCAAGTGCAAATGATAAACACCTGTGTCTTATTTCAGTGACTGGTGTGGAGAGACTGCATATAAGCGAAGGGGAAACATTGTTCAAGAGAGACACCTGGGAGACTTGTGGGTGAGCGCGCGTGTGGAGCACCACGTCAGAAACGATTGTAAAAAGAGAGAGAGAGCATCGAGTGCGGGAGTGCGAGACGGCTTGAGGTAATGAACCCTTTATGGACTAGAAACCCACAGTCTCTCAAGCTGACCCTGTCATCTTCCTTCCCTACATATTGAACCTTACTACACTGGTGCCGAAACCCAGGAAGGAAGATGGAAACCACCGCCAGCCAGCCGACGTCGTCAACGTCTCCACTTGTGGACGCCCTCCACCACGAGCAGCATCTGGCCCTGGTGGGTATGAGGAGCGACATGGAACCTTCGTTTGGAGCCCAGGGGCAGCGAGAGGACCACGAGAGGTTCCACAGCTAGATAGACCAGGAGGTTCGAACCGAAGCCACGCCACCACCGGTTAGAGCTTCCCCTACCTTTCCATGAACAAGATGGGGTCCCAGGATGACCCGAAGGTCTTCCTGGACCTACTTGAGAAAGCAGCAGAGGCAGGTGGGTGGCCGAAGGAGCATTGTCCAGATTGGCTCATCCTAGATTGCTGACGTAGTCCGGTTTGCTGGCAGAATTTGCCAACGTGTTCTCGGCCCTACCCGGTCGAACCAATCTTATTCAGCACCATGTTGAGATGGAGCTGGGTGTAGTCATACGCTGTGTGCCCTATAAGTTACCTGAACAAAAAAAGAAAGTGGTAAAGGCGGAATTAGAGGTGATGCTCAACATGGGCGTAATAGAAGAATCCCACAGTAACAGGGCGAGCCCGATAGTTACCCCCAAGTTAACCCTGTGTTGAAGTTCGATGCGTGCTCCAATGCCGCGGGATTGATGAACCGCTTGATCGGCTGAGTACCGTTCGCTTTTTCTTCGACACTGGACATAACGAAAGGATACTGGCAGATCCCCTTTGTCCAAAGAAAAAAAGCCTTTACCATGCAGTTTGGGTTACACCAATTCATTACACTTCTTTTCGGGTTGTTGGGCCTCCAGCAACGTTTCAGCACCTCAAGACCCATACTGCATATGCCACTGTCAGAATTGGAATGATATTGTCATCTATAGTAACAACTGGCTGAGGCATAATTACTGGAGCATGTGTGCACTGTCCTGAGAGTGCCGAGATTGGCTGGGCTCACGGCCAACCCAAAGAAGTGTGCGGTTGAGCGGGTAGAGGTCAGGTATCTGGGCGTCCACTTGGGTCATGGGCAGGTTTCCCCAAATCGATAAGACAGCAGCCGTTGCTACTTGCTCGAGGCCAAAGACAAAAAAGGAGGCGAGACAGTACCTGGGGTTGGCGAGATATTATCAAAGGTTTGTGCCTAATTATACAGACCTCACCACCCCGCTAACTGATCTCACTAAAAAGGAAGCACCGACCCGGTCTAGTGGATGGAGCAGTGTCAGCAGGCCTTCACTCAAGTAAAAGCTGCTCTATGTGGCGGCCCACTGTTACACTATCCTGACTTTTCTCTCCTTTCTTGTTGCAGACTGGTGGGTCGGACAGGGGGCTGAGAGCGGTCCTGTCCCAGGAGATAGAGGGTGAGGAGCGGCCGGTCCTGTACATTAGTCGCAAGCTCTCCAAGAGAGACTAAGAACAGCACCATTGAAAAATAATGTTTAGCTATCAGATGGGCCAACCTCACTCTCCGCCATTATTGCCTGGGACGGGAATTCACCCTCTGTTTGGACCACATGCCCCTCCAGTGGCTCCACTGCATAAAGGATACCAACACACGGATCACCTGTTGGTATGCTAGCTTTACAGCCTTTTAAGTTCCAGGTGGTCCACAGGCCGAGTGCACGGATCCAGGAGGAGGGGGAAGGCTACAGGCCAGACGACTTCCTGGCCTGAGTGCGGCAGTGGTGGTGTGTGGCAGGGGGGGGGCGTGGTCTAGTGAAGTCTGTGACCGAGAGAGGATCGGAAATACAGATGCGATGTGAGTGGTTCAAGTGCAAATGACAAACACCTGTGTCTTGTTTCAGTGATTGGTGTGGAGAGACCGCGTATAAGCGATGGGGAAACATTGTTCGAGAGAGACACCTGGGAAACTTGTCGTGTGGATCAGCACGGAGACAGGACTGATTTTGGTTCGTGTGGAGCTGGTTTGTGTGTGATGTGTCCGATTTAGCCGTGTGGCTGCGCACCACACACTGTACAACCAAAACTGTTAAACCAGTGATTTTTTTTATCGCCATTTGGGGGGTCTCTACAGGTTTGGAAAAATCTGCAGAAAATTAAAAACTCGTCCCATGTGAACCAGGCTTTAGAAAAAATCAAATTAAAGTTTGTTGTTTTGAACTTTATTCATCAAGGAATCCTTCAAAACACAAAACACCAGATTAAGCACAATTAATAAATTAGGACAATTTTTTATTATTAGTTTTTTGTTTATTTTTTACATTAATTTGATGTTCAAATAAGAAAATAATATTACTATTCTGAATGTGTACAATTATGATACTTTTGTATATATTTGTTATTTAGATGGTAATCTTGAGTCATGGTCTAAAAATTGCTTTGCACTGCTCATACAAAAATAACTACTAATTTGTGTTAATGTGAAGGATAAAATTATTTAAAATATATTTGAACCATCACTCAATGTAGAATTAACATCATTGATTTACATAAATACAGAAAGAGGAAAGTGCAAAAGTACACATATGCAGCATTTTTCTCCGCCACACATATACACATTTCTATAAATACAAAAAATACACAAAAGCTCTTCAGCTTTTGTGTCAAAGTATATGATGTCAAGGATTATCATGTCTTTTCTTCATAAATTAAAAGATCTATGATCTTTCTGGAATTGTAACAGAATTAGACGTTTTGTCTGGTGTTTCCTTTGAAGAACTTGTCGATTGTGTGTTTTGTGCTCAACACTTTGGTTTTCTTTGCGGGAGGAAGAGAAGATGATCCTTGCCTGTAGTTAAAATGGAAAATGTATAAGAAACAACAATAATAAGATACATTCGAGTTTGGGGTTGGAGTTTTTATGTTTATGAAAGAAGTCAGTAAACAGTAATATTGTGAATGATCCTTCAGAAATCATTTCTAATAAGCTGATTTGCTGCTCAAGAAACATTTATTATTATCAATGAACCAAACAGTTGTGCTGCATAATATTATACATTTATTTTTGTTGAAACGGCAATAAAAGTTTTTGTTTTTTTTTCAGGATCCTCTGATGAATGGAAAGATCAGAAGACACACTTATTAAAAATAGAAATCTGTCAACATTCATAAATATCTGTCACATTTTATCAATTTAATGCATCCTTGCTAAATTAAAGTATGTAATATATATATATATATTCAAATGATGTTCTTACAATTAAGTATTGCATTATCACCTTCTACAGTTAATTACCTTTTACTCTTTTCTCTCACTTTAGAAACTCTGCCCTGGTCCCCCACTTGGTCTGCAAAAGACAAAACAACAAGTGTATTATAATCATTTCTCTTGACTAACCATATACTTGTCATAGTATCATTGTTATTTCCATATGCGATTTCTTGCATTCTTCAACATCTGCTTTTGACTGACCTCTTACGCTCTTGAGTGCAGGCGTATCTGAAGGATCCACAGAAGGAGATCCTCTAAACTCCAGCAGAACTTCTTGGTTGAGACACATATCCACATGGCGGTTGAAGACAGCGAGGTCACCGGTGCTCTGCAGTTGACTGCACACGGGCACGTGCAAAGACGAGCCTTTCAAGTCAGGTGACAACTCTGTGACAACAGCCTCAGGATTGTGTGTTGTGTGTGAGTCTTTAGAACTAGATTCAGAAAGAGGCCTCTTCTTAGGAACAACTGAACGCTTTCATTTATTTTTGTCCTGTGACTAAAAATGGAGTCTTAAAATCATTTCCGTCATCAGTTTCCACCACTGGCAAAAAGATGCTAGTGGATGGCTTCTCTCCATTACAGGACTCTCTCATTTTGCTCAACTGCATCCAAATCGGTGTGTTCATTATCCATTGCACTGCCCTTCAGACATTCATCAATATGGTGATTGAAGGCTGTGAGGTTTACATCCTTCATCTCTTTGTTGCACACAGGGCAGATGAGAAACTGCAGAACTTGGGTTGAGATTTGAAACGATGGCTTTGAAGTTGCATGTTTATTTATGTATGCTGTTACGTCTGTCCCTGAGTTTGTGTTTGTTGATGTTGTGTCTGATTGAAGGTTTGTTATTGGCAGAGTTGAAGCAGCTGCGTCAGCACTATTGTTTGTTGTGTCTGTACCAGAGTTGATGACAGATGTTTGTTCCTGCTGCTGTTGAAGTCGTTTTGACTGCGCTCTTTGAAAAAAGGACTGCTGCTTAGGTCCTGTAGATTTGGGTATTTGCTCAGACACAGAAGGTACTTTTATCTCAGTGGACTGCGGCTTTAGGAAACTGGTACTATCACCGCCTCCTCCTGCTTTGAGAGCAGATCCAGAACACTGCGTGAAACTGCCTGTATCAGATCCACCTTTCTGAAGGAACCCCATTATACTCCTCTGAAGAGGCTTTTTATTTTCAACGCTGATAAAGCCAGACACTCGAACACCTGTTGAAAATCACACATCTCTTCATTAACATGAGCATTTCATAAACAGATTATGAAACAAATAGACAAAATTATATATATGATACATTCAATTGATCAAAAGTTAGACATTTATTATGTTACAAAATATTTTAAATTTTAAATATCTCTATAAACTGTCATCAAAGAATCCTGATAATTTAAATTCAATTGATAGTAACAAGAAAGCAGCACATCAGCAGAATGATTTCTGAAGGATCATGCGACACTGAAGACTAGAGTAATGATGCTGAAAATTAAGATTAGCCACAACGGGAATAAATGACATTTTAAAAATGTAGAAAACAGTTATTTTAAACTGTTCATCAATTAATCTTTTACTGTATTTTTTTGATCAAATGAACGCAGCCTTGATGATCATTTATTTCAAAACAAGCAAAAAAATCTCACCAACTTCAAAGATTTGAACAGTCGTGCACACACACGTTTTTTTAGTCTATATATTTTATTTTTCAGGACATTCCTTAGACACAATGGTTTTTATACTGTACAAACCGTTTTTTTTTCTATCCCTTAACACTAACCCTACCCCCATAGAAAGTTTTTTTTTTACATTTTTACATTTTCAAAAAACATCACTTAGCATGATTTATAAGCAGTTTTGCTCATGGGGACCAAAATATGTCATGTGTTTGTGGACATATGAGATATATATACATACCCATGAGTCTTAGCTTTAGTGGCTGAGGGCTGACACTGTCAATCTCAACTTTGAGAAGGTCTTTGGCAGCAGCAAAGATGTCCTCCTCCATACAGACAGCATACTGCAGTGTAAACGCTTTAGTCTTCACTTCAAAGTTGACATTCTTCAACTTTAACGTAACAGTTTTCCCCTATGACACAAATACATATGCAACTTATCACTGCTTATTTATGAGGTTTGATATAAAACTGTGAGAAGCAACTTTTACTTTAATTTAGCCCAACAAGAGGGTGAAACACAGGTACCTTAAGGCCCTCTCGCTGTAGGTCCTGTGCTAGGTCATGACAGAGCTCCCTGACACAGGGAATATTGCTCTTCTGCATCACTCATCTCCCCAACGTCCTGAAAAGAAAGAGTGAATACAAATGACACAAATTAAATAAGGGATGGATGAAATAGAATGTCGTTTCAAGTTTACACTAATGTTTGGGACTGATGCATGTGCTGAGACTGTAAAAAACATTGAGAAAATTACCTTTCAGTGCTCATGCTTTTTCTTTCTGAGTCTCTGAAATAAAAGACCAGATCGTCCATGAAACTTATTCCATATCCAACAAAACAACCACCCATGTAGTTTATTGATGTTACTTAAGTATGATTGATGCTTTAACGTATACATTAACACTGCATACCTCTCAATATATGTGGAGCCCAAACCCAAAGATATGTGAAGGAAATGATGCCAAGAGGTTTCCGAAAAAGCAGGGAAAGTAACGCCATCTGCTGGCCAAGTTGAGCACAGCTGACAATACCCAAAGCAGCCAGCATCTTCTCAGTCACCTTTCCAACACCAGACACCTGGAATAAAAAAGAAACAGTAATAATAGGCCACGTCAATGAGCTATAAAACAGGCAGGGATAAAAGGGGTAAGGCAGACCTTTCTGACTGGAAGATCCTTCATAAACTCCATCACAACTTGTCTGTCAGGAGGAATTCGGTACTGGCCATTGGGCTTGTTCTTGTCACTGCATACTTTTGCAAGCATCATGTTTGGGGCAATACCTACAACCGAAAATAATTAGAAATGACGTGCATACAGTATAAATACTGGATATACTTATGTTTGCAAGTTAAATGCACAGTGTGCAGGTTTCACCACAAGAGGTCACTTATTCAAAACAATAACATAAGATCCCAGACACTAACAGTAATCATCAGCTTTGACGCTATAACTCCTACTACTGCACTCCTACTACTAGCGCACTTCTTTCCATGGTTTCTACTGACAGCTGAGGGTAAGGGGAATATGACCCAATTGACAAGCGACACAAAGACACTTGCTGTTTCACTGGTTAAAATTGCGTATTTCTCTGGATTTAAACATTGTAAACACTTGGGATAATGCGAGTATATAAGTCAACAAAATATATAACATTGTTCTAGTGGTTTTTGGATATTTTAAAGGTGACATAAGTGATTCTCTACAGAAATATATTGTTGTTACGTTGGTTGAAAGTCTCCTCATATCCTGATAAACATATCTGAGACCCATTACTATATTAAGCGGTCTAAATGTATTTTTTATAAATGTATATTGCCTGTGGAAGGAATAGGACCATAAAATGCTTGTTCAAATGCATTCGGCCTGAATAAATAATAGCATGAGTTTCCTATCAGTCAATGTGTGTTTGCATACCACTGCGCATTCACATACACTGTAGACATGTATCTGAATGTGAGAGAGACAATGGCAGGCAAACAGTTTTTTTTTTTTACAATCATTATTGTAGTACTCACTTTACTGTAAAGTTTTCTCACTGTGGAATGACACCTGATGCAAATTGAGCGTTATTTCATTTCATCATGCAATACAATAACGCTGTCTATGGTCGTCTCAATTCTGGTCTCTGTGTGTTCATGTGTTTTGGAGGAGGCATGGCTTTGGGCGGCAAGTCGCAGGGACGGTGGATTCCTATGATTTCAATGCTAGCAGGCTAAAGTTAGCATTAATGCAAAAATCTTAACAGTAAAATAAAAAAACAAATAAAAAATATCCACTCCCTCACCTGCACTGGCAGTAAGAGACGTTTTCTGCTCGATACGGAAGCGCATCTCCCTCACAGCCTCCTCTGCACTTGTCCCAAACACTTCAGCTTTCCCTTCAGCTCCTGACAGAGAAGTCGAGGAGCAGGGACTGTCCTCAAACAGCACAGGAGACAGTCCATCTTTCTCCGTTTCACCCGCAAACCTTCCTGCATTATCATCTTTTCATCAGAATAAAGAACAAACATCATGCTAATACAATTGCTCATATTAAAAAGACATTAATACATAATAAAAGCTTTCACAAAATAAAAAGTGAACCTCTTTCAATCTTTTAGATGCCAACGACTCCCAAACATAAAAAAAAATACTATGGTAGTCAATGGGGATTGAGATCTGTTTGATTAAAACACATAGAGGTTTGGAAACAACAAATAGAAATTTCATTTTTGGATGAACTATCCCTTTAAATGCAAGTACACTGCAAAAATGTACACAATCACGCATTGTATAAATGATTAATTTAAAGATTAATAGTAATTAAAGACACTTAATATAAAGTGGGACCAGATTTTTATTTAAATTAGAAATCTGTGCAAAACATTATTTGGGGAAAATAAATAAATAAATTAAAATTAAGAAAAAATAAATTGTATATATAGGGCCCTATAATATCCGTTTTATTTTTTCCCAAATTCCGTTTTTTCCGTTTTAATTTTTGCAAATTCCATTTTTTCCATTTTAATTTTTGGGAATTCATTTTTTTACCCTTTATTGTTATTTTAGTTGTAAAAAGAGTGTGCTTTTTATTCCGTGATAGCAGAAATTATAGGGCCCTATATATATGTTAAATTACTACTTTTTTCTACTTCTTATAGTGCTATAATGTTTGTTTGTTTGTAACACACCTGTCTTGGCATCACACATGTGATGTGTTCGCAAGGTCTCCGGCCAGAGCTTCCGCTGCTCCAGATGCTCAGTGATGTCCAGATAGGCCTCGTCCAGACTCACAGGCATGAAATGAGGGTCATACTCAGAGAATATCTCCCGTACCTTAAAGACACACCCAGACATGAGGAAACGATAGCAGATATGACTACTGAATGTCGCCGAACTAACATATAACATACCTGGGCACTCACTGCTCTGTATTTGTCAAAGTTGGTGGGCATAATAACTCAGATTTGGACAGAGCTTCTTCGCAATGAACCCTGGCATGGCAGCACAGACACCAAACCTCCTGGCGTGGTAATTGGAGGTTGACTGTAATTGATAAAGACAATGTCAACACTATGGTCATGTGATGATTTTCTGTGAGGTTTGTTTCAGATTCTCACCAGCATGCTCATGGACCCCACTGCCATCGGTTTGTCCTTCAGCTCCGGGCAGTCTCTCATTTCTACAGCAGCATAGAACGCGTCCATGTCTACGTGAACGATCACGCGCCTAGAGTCTCGACCCTCTCCAGTTCACCTTTTAGTTTGTCCACCTATGGTGCAAAAACTCTTAAACAACTGAACAGGTATGTGGAACTAATGTAAGAAATATGTCAAACTATTAAGATTTATTGCATTGTGACAATAAAGAACAATGCAGTAAAATCACGATGCAATTATCATGACCACAAGGCTTAATTCACACAGTTCCTACAACTGCGTAAAACATTAACAAGACTCATCCTGTCCAGACAAAATTATTTAAAATAATGATTTCAAATTATTTTAATAATACACTCTTTTTCTTAATATAATAGCATTTCAGTAATAAAACTCTTTTTGTTTTTTCTTTTTCTCTTTTTAGTTTTGTATGCCTGAAGAAGGTCGCAAGACCGAAAGCTTGCAGATTAAATTGATGTTGCACAGTTTTTTGAGTGTGCGTGTGCAATTTTTACTATTTTTCACGATCATTTCATGCAGCAGCACCTCTGTATAAGACTTTTTTACGGATGAGCGGTGGTTCTTCTCAATTCTTGAAGTAATAAAACTCTTTGAAATTGAAATTGTCATAAGACTTAGAGTTGATTACCTCAGCTTGTGCTTGCTTCATCTGTTCTTTAGTGATTTTTGCTTTTTGCTCCATCATCTTTTCAATGCGCTGATTCACCTGCCGCTCCTTCTTAAGTTCATTCTCATAAAATTTAGATCCCTGTTATTCAAAAGAACAAGAACTGCATTATAAATGAGTCGATGTCAACACTGTTCTGAACTGTAACGTGCTACTAGTCATTTCATATAAAAGTATTTGAACATTTAATGAATTTATAATATTAACTATAACATTTGATTACATGTTATTTATTAAAAATGAATATGTAAATAAATTAAACAGAATAGCACTATAATGTAGCATTAACTTGATAGAAACTCAATGACAGGTCAAACTTCACCCATACATTTATATCAACTACATATATAAATCATATAGATAGTACAAGTATAATCATGTATAACTTAAGTAAATAAATAGCTGACCAGACCTTGGAGGTTTCCAAAATGACCTTGTTGATCTTGTCTCTGTCCAGTCCCTCCATGCCAGCCTTGTTATCATTGAGAGCAATCCTGGAGAGAAGATCTGCTCCAGAGCTGCTCACACTCACAGTATCCTGATGATGATCCTCCATTCCTGCTTCTTTCACTTCCTTTACCAAACTAACACCCAGTAAGCGACCTGCCATAACTGCTAAAGAGGTCTTACTATGATAGCAGGCAAAATAATAGTGTTGTTGTTTTTCTTCTATTGACAGCTTTTCCTGTGTTAGTTAGTCTAGATATCACTGAATGCATTTTACTCATTTGGTTTTAATTGAATTACGTTACTTGACTGTCTTGCAGATATATAGCTAAAGAGACCTAAACTAGTCAGGAATACACGGGTTTATAGTCAACTAAAAAACAAAAACGACATAAAAGCATTATTGTCAAGCCATGGCCCCTCAGTCCCCATTCTTGTTCTCGCAAAAGAACGAAGGTACGCACCACCATGAACATCTTTATCGCCACCTGCTGTACTGAAATGTGAGCATACACCATTTGGGGTTTCATGCACGTTTAAAAGGGTATGTGACATTTTGTTTATTGTGAGCGAAATCCAAACGACTTTGTTTGCGCCCTTGAAGGCCACTGCGAAAAAAACGCCATTTGTTGCGTTATTTATTAAGTTAGCTAGCAGCAAATGGGACGCGAGTCGAGTATGGGATTGTCTCGCTCTCGCGATATAATAATATAATCTCGCGTTTGACACGAGATCTGGTCCGGTAGGTGGCGGTAATGCACCTTAAGTAAGTTGGTCTGCCAATTGCCTGAAGAAGAAAGACACGAGAACTGGGCGAAAGCAGGAAAGACAGCCACTAATTGTAATATAACGCGTATAAACGGGATTTTAAAGAATAGAAGTAAAGAAATGGTAAAACAATTCTGTCGTATGTATTATTGAGTTCAAAATATGTTTAATTGTATTGTGTGAGAACATACGTTACTGAACTCAGTAGATACGCTGCATTTAAGTTACGCCGTTTACCGTAAGAGCCTAAAGAGGAACTAACCTTTGCGTGTTTCAACACGAAAACCAGAATGGCGCTTCAACAAAAAGCCCAGGTTTCATGGTGAAAATATGGATACAAAACCCTCGAAATGACTCGCTACCTTAACGTAGTGGCAGTTTTTATACTGACTATCAACATCGGTAAGGACTCAAAAGACATAATTTGTGCAATTGCAATATAAAACAACGTGTCGTTGCTTTCATGTCCTTAAAACAGCGTAACGTTATATCTGTTTTATTTAAGAGAGGACGTTTGGCTTAAAGCCTCCCCACGATGTCAAGATAGTCGGATCAGATCTGCAGTGGAAGCCTTCCAACGATGACACCGTGCTGTATTCACTACAGTACAACCCTAAACTGTAAGCAAACTATTTCAAATGGATAGTTCAACCAAAGTAAAATAGTCATCATTGTTTCAAACCCTTTTGATGTTTTTGTTGTTGTTGTTGTTGTTTACAAGAGTTGTACGTAATTTCAGTCACCGTTCACTTTCTTTGGCTCTTTTTCCATACAGTTAAAAAGGAAATGGTGACTGGTCATATCTCACTTACCCGCCTTTAACTTGTTCTGCATTTTTGTTTTGATTTTAGCAAATCAGAGGATGAATGGCTCAATGTGTCGAGCCATATTGGAACAAAATTGAGAACATTTCAAATCACTCCTGAATTTTATGGAGCGGTATTTTAAAGTTCGCACAGAGAAAGGAAACAACGTGTCAGAATGGCAGTATTCAAAACCGGTCCAGTGTGTAAATGGTAAAGATTGCTTTATGTGGTTATATGGACCTTCCATTTTAAATATGTTTGATTATCACCTTTAATATCTCTAACACAAATATTTATGGTCTTTGTGTTTCACAGTTGCGGTTTGTTTTCCTGTGATAAATCTGATTGTAAAACATGAAATAGTTTTCCTGACTATGACACATATGGACCAGAGCTTGGAAAAGAATATGGAGAGCACATTCAATTTAATATATCGTACTGGAAAGTAGATAACGGAGGATTTTCTGAGGTCACTTGCATCCTTCACAAAAAAAGAAAAATGTGAATAAACATCCATTCTATATTTCTGTGGGAAGATTAGTGTAAAGCTGACAAGAGTTTTTTGTTCCTACAGGTAGAAACTATTATTACGGATAGTAAGAAAGAACCCTTTCCTGAACTCGAATCAGAGCAAAAGTACTGTTTCCAGGTTGAATATTTGCTTTACCTTAAGCCTTATGGAAATGCTAGCGAGAAAATATGTGAAATCATCCCGGAAACGCGTAAGTCTTATTCTCTCATTTATTACTAGAGCACAGACTGTGCTTAATAATAATACTGCAATGCATTATTAATTTTGTTTAAGTGTTTAACTGAAATGTCCTTTCTTCCTGTGTAGCTGAAGCAGCAAGGAGACGTGTTTTGCTCTATAGTATTTTAACCACACTTTTTGTTTCGGCCATATGTGGTATCTGCATTTTTGTACTTTTTAAATACCACAAAAATGTGAAACAACTATTGCAGCCAATCCAACTGGAAATTCCTGACCACTATCGAGAGGTACACATCCATATTTTATAATTACTAATCAGTTGAAATAAAGTAAAATAACTGAAAATGGCAACCTATAACAATGAACTACTTTTATGATAAATATTGTTTTGGTGCAATATTTTGTATATGTTGTTGAGAGGCCTGCTTATCATCAGGCAACACGTTTTTCTTAAATTATCATTCATCAGATCGTAGAGTTAGATGTAAATTATTATTATTATTTTTTTAATTGTGTATTTGACTACTCAAGTAGCCCCTTGAAGGCCTCATCTGATAATTCCGGTTCACATGGCTACGCCGAAGTGATAAAATGATGTATTATAAATTTTAAGGCCTGAAAAGTAGTTTGAACGAATATACACCTCAGAACATGTATTCAAACGTGCAGAATGAACTCTTAAAGGGATACCCCACTGTTTTTTTTTTTATATATTAAACTGTTCTTCCCTTAACTACGACGAGTTGATGCATACCTCTCTCGTCTGTAGACACTTTGGCTACATTTTTTTTGCTCCTATGCGACCTGTATCTGATCTTTTCATGACAGTCTAATCGACACAGATCCGATCTTTTCAAATGCGACCCAGGCCACTTGGGTATGTGGTCCAAATCTGATATGTATCCGATCTTTTGAAATGCGACTTCAATCTGAAAGGCCAGGTCACATGTATCACAAACACACACATCATTACATGCACCTGTAGCTCGCCAATACACTCCAACTCCAACGCGTTTCTGCACTGTTATGGGCCGCCGCAGACGTGTCTCTTCCCGTGACAGAGTTGATCGAAGGCGCTCACAAACATAATCGAAGGTGGATCTGGTCATTGGGAAGTTACTGATGAATTCTGTATCAGTGAAGACTGATCACATCAGTATCCCACCACTCCTAGCTGCGACTCCACACTCACACGCTTCTCTGTTTAATTTTCTTCTTAAAACGAGAAGATTGTAAGTGTGCTGGCTCTGTTGTGAAAATAACTTTAATATTGCTAAACGAGCTCCACTGTCAGACACCCATTTAGCTACTTCCGCAAACAAGTGACGTCGTTGACCGTTGAGTACTCTTCTGAGCATGCGGGTCACTTCTGGGTCATTTCACGTTCACACAGGAGATCACAAAAGGTCGCATTTAATTGGAAATGTGAACGGCCTTGCAAAAAAAATCGGAGTTGAGCATCAAGCCCTGCAGTGTGAACGTAGCCTTTGATAGCACTCCCAAGCACTTTGACTCGGCGCATATATCCCAAGCACTTCAAAAGTGTCTCGCACGCCAGAGCGATTAAGTGCACGTAGCCTGAGACTTGTTTAACTACTGCGCTCTCTCTGTTTATGGTAGGCGTGGCCTCCTAGGGCAGTGAAGCAAGTGCATTCTGGGAGTTGTTGTCTTTCATCCACATAAGCCAAAAATACATGTTCTGGCTTTCCTCAGTCTAGGAAGCTCTAAATTCAAAAGTAAATTCACATTTCTTCTACATAAATGATCAATTTTAAATACACATTCATCTTTCCAGAGATGAAGTGTCCCTTTAACTAAGACGAGTTGATGCATACCTCTCTCATCTCGGTGCTTGCACTCAATCGCTCTGGCACGTGAGACACTTTGATAGCACTTAACTTTGCCTAGTTCATTCATTGGGATCCAAACAGAGAAGCGACTAAAACACCTCCACGTTTTCCCTATTTAAATACAGTTACAGAACGGTGACACAAAATAAAATTGCGTTTTTCTAAGCGTGTAAAGTGGATAACTATAATGTATGGCGGAATACCACAGCAAATGCTTGGAAGCACTTCCACTTGGCGCATATACTATGGACTCGGCGCAGTAATATCACTCCGGAGAGGGAGTTTCTTGCTCCATTCTTGATCGAAGTTGCTCTACTCGTGTAACTGTATTTAAATGGGGAAAACATTGAGGTGTTTGGTCGCTTCTCTGCTTGGATCCTAATGAATGAACTGGGCTAGTTTAAGTGCTATCAAAGTGCCTCGTGCACCAGAGCGATTGAGTGCACGCACTCGTCTTAATTAAGGGAATAACAGTTTAACCCTCAGATGCTCTTCGTTTCCAAGTCACACTTGTTATCTTCCTGGTCAAAAGTGACAGGACACCGAAAAATGAAACTTTCTTCATCCCAGTAAAACCAATGCAATTTATTTTTGTTCTATAATATTTATTCTTTTTAATTTAGTATTTTGAGACAATTTAATTGAATGTATTAATATTTATGCAATATTTATGGTTTATTTTTGCCATGAAAAAAAATAATTATATATATATATATATATATATATATATATATATATATATATATATATATATATATATATATATTTATTTATTTATCTTTTTTTAAAAAAAATTAATAGTTTAATATAGAGTCTAGGCCTTCAGAAAAAAAAAATTGAAGAAAATTGGCACCATCTGGTTACAGTATAGAGAAAAGTGTAGAATCATGGTGTAACCACTAGATGGCATGTACAGCTCTCTATGGAGAGGCATGTGAATTCCCCAGCTGTTTATGAACACTTTTTTGTTGTTGTTGGTGGATTTGAATGTATATATAGTTGAAACAATCTCAGAAACTATTCCTTATAAAAAAAATTGACAAAAACGATTTCCCATCCATTTCCTATGGGGGTCATTTTTGACCAAAGACCACAAGTGTGACTATTTTTTTTAAGACCACTTAGCAGTGCTCAGATCATGACCTATTTTTTTTGTGTGTGTGTTCACATACATAATGCCATAAAAGTCACCAAGTTTTGTAACATTGCGATTAAGCTGTGATTTAAAAAAATTCAAAACATACTTTTTGTAATCAATTTATTGGTGTGTATGTGTATGAAAGTGTGTTTGTATGTGTGGGTGTGTCTGTTTTGCACTCTAGATGTCTAGATGTAGAGTGTCACCCCTTTACTGCTGTGTACTTTGTTTTTAGAATTGTGGCCGATTTGTAGATTGTACATACAAAAATTCAGAGAATTATTTTTTTTTCTTTTGTCAATTTCCCATTCATTTCCTATGGGTTGTCATTTTTGACAGAAGAGCAAAAGTGTGACTCATTTTTTTACGACCACTTAATTGCTCGAATCATGACCTCAATTTTTTTGTGTGTTCACATACCCAATGCCATAAAAGTCACCAAGTTTTCGTAACATTCCAGATGAAGCTGTGATTTTTAAAATTTCAAAACAGAATATTTTTCGGTCAGAAAGAACCGAAGAGCACCTGAGGGTTAATATGAAAAAAAAAAAATGGAGTATCCCTTTAATAACTAATGATCGTTGCAACGTAATTGAATCAATTAAAACTAACTTTAGCTGGAAAATAACTATTCCAGAGCCGTCATAAAGTCAAAACATTCTCTGTTACTTTAATTTCCTATTATCATTGTAAAGCAACTTTGGAACAATCTACATTGTTAAAAGCACTATATAAATGAAGATGACTTGACTATTCTTGTTCTTTCCCTCTATGTAGGTTCTGTATAATGAGTTTGCTCTGCAAGCTTGTCCAAGTCCCTGCAGTCAGAGTCTACGGTCGTATGACTTGATCACAGTAATAGAGGACAGCAATGAGGAACAAGAGAAAAGATCTTTGACTTAAAGATTGTGACTTTACATGCGCATTATTAGTTTATTTAAAAAAAAAAAAAATCTTTGGTATTTTTATTTGCAATTGACATACTTTGCACATCACTAACAAGCTTTTAATTTCAAATCTGTCTGTCTAAATGCTTCGGAAAACAGTTACATGAGCAGTAGTATTATTTTTGTTTAATGTTTATTTAGGGTATTTGGTTTAGATTAGATTGCAATGATTTATGTTTCTAACACTTAACACTAAATCTGAAAATAACTTTGTTGCCATGCCACAGTTTTAGAATAATGTAATCGCTATCTACATTTAATCTGCATACGGATCTGTGATGGGCTAAGTAGAGATTCAGCTAAAGAAAATTACTACGTTTTGACAATAAATATTTAAATAGCTTTAAAACTGTAAGAATTACTCGAATATTTTAGTTGTTTTTGTTTGGCCATAACCGTAACTGGTTGCTCCATTTGACCCTCTGATATTCGTTCCCTATTTCAGCTTAACTGCTGTTAGAACACATGCTCAGTTTTCAGCATTTCATGAGTTATGTTATTATATTACAAAATTCCCTTTAAATAGCTGTACATAGTACATGGTATTCCCTCAGAGCATAATTTATTGTACATGTCCCTCATTAATTACATTTTATTCTATGTGTTTTATATATGTATATTTTTGTTGAATGTCTTTTTTGTGAAATTAATTTGGTTGCCAAAATGTAAACACATTAAAGCATTTCATATAACTATATTTATCTGCACACTGATGATGGAGTTAATTAAGAAAAGTAGAGTCTGTGTCAGCTTATTTTAATTGTGTTCATTTGGGCTGCTTTTAATAAAAGCTTGCACTTGTTTGTATTTTCCTATGTTCTTGTCAAAAGTTTTGGTAGTGCCTACATTTGTGACAGTGGCTATTTAACATGCAATACAAAGTGTGGTAGCTTAATATTTTTTTTTGTACTGCGAAATTGTAAAATGATAGTTTTTAACAAAATGTTTGATTAATAGCTTTAATATAATCGGTGAATATTGGACTTTTGAAACTACTACTAAACTCTCACTGTTCTTAGTTGAGAATTTAGAAATTTGTCTTTTTTGCACAACTGTGAAATTTTCTTTATTCATTTAGCTGTTTATTTTTTTCTTGTTTTGATTACAGATTTTTCCTTTTTGAATGAAAGATGACCTTTTATTGTGAACCTGCTCAAGAAAATATGTGCAAAGTTTCTCAATTGTGAAATATGTCCTATAAATAAAGACAAATTACTTTTTAAAAAAAGAGAGAGGTGTTCCCTCTTGCATTATTTTCAGTTATTAGCATGAGTTAAGTAGCCTGCTAATGGCTTGATGTACAATATACAAATTTTACGTTAAAAATAAAACTTCCCAACCACAAGAGGGCACAAGCGTACATGATTTTCATAAGCACTCAAGGAAAAGCCAACTACAAACTTCCTAAGCCTTTCTGCTTTTCTTAGAAAACCTAATCATATTTTGCAGTATTAGTCATATTTTTATGTGATGAAAAGACTTGTTTATTCCTTAAGAAAACTTGGAGTGAAATGCCAAGACTGTTTTCGTCTGAACTGTGAACTTTTGCACCGTTTTCTCCACAGAACATCTGATCTTCGCATGAGACTGAAGCGAAGAATGTGCCAGCGGCATCCAATGTGTTGGATAGCTTTAGAGATGATAGGGAACAGACTTAAACCCCTTAACTCTTCCTCCTGAAGCTGTTGTCTCAATATCTCCATCAAAGGAATGTTAAGCCTCCATGCAGACCCACTGTGAGGAAAGAAGGGCTTCAGATACTTGAAGCAGACAGGTGTTTAAAAGTGATGCTTGCCTTGACATGTGGAAAGACAGATTATCAAAGAGCTTGTTATTATCTAAACTCTAAACTACCACGAAAAAAAATAAAAATAAAAAAATAACCACCTAAATCAGCCCCAGAAGTTGGTCTTGGATGGCTTAAGATGGTCTTTGACCTTTAAGCTCTGGACTAAAGTTTGTCTTCCAAGTTCCAGCTAAGGCTGTTTTAGCTAGCCTACATTTTTGTTGTTGTGCTATTAAGACTTGTGCTATTATGCTAATGAAAGCAAAAGATGTGTTGAACAACTAGAGTAGAAGTTAACCTTCGGTCTATGGGTCTTAATAAAACCATTCTTGTGTGCAAAGGTCAATTAATCAATGAACAATTTAAAGAATGGATAGAAGTATGTTTGATTTAAAAGGATGTTTTAAAAGTTGAGGTGATCTTCAGCTTGGAGTTCGCAACACATGCTCACATTAAATTAGAGTTGCATTCTTTCATTGTGTGCATTCTTTAATTATTTAAACAGGATTGACTTCTATGAGCATCAATTCTCTTGTTAACAGCAAGGTAACAACTGCATCCTCATTAACACAACCTGCTACAGTCTTATAGCCTAGCCTACCTTTTAAATGTTTGGAGTCAGTCAGATTTATTTGAAAATAATTTGTATGCATCAAGGATGAATTAAATTGATCAAAAGTGACAGTAAAGACATTTATAATATTACAAAAGATTTAAATTCTGTTCATTTAAACCTTCTATTCATCAAATAACCCTGAAAAAGAAATAAAAAAGTGTTTCTTGAGCAAAGAAATCTGATTTTCTGAAGAATCATGCAAAACTGATTGACTTGAGTCATTGCAATGTTGTTACATTTTACAAAATTACATTTTACAATATCAAATAGAAAATTTAAAATTGTAATAATATTTCACAATATTACTATTTTGTACAGAACTCAATCAAATAAATGAAAAACTAATAAAAAAAACAATTCAGAAATCTTACCAAGCTCAAAATTTTGAACAGTGAACATGCATGTCAGCCAATGTGCAACCCAAAGTAAAATATTTGAGAATCAAAACATATTTTTAAGCTGCAAATCACATTGTAACTTATATATTCTTATCTATTTATGACAAGCTTTGCTATATTTGTTATCGGATTGGACTTTCAAACTATAAACAATATGTAAGCCAAGGCCTGTCATGTCTGTGTGTGACAGCTAAGATTGAAGAAGTGCATTCCCTCAATTACTAAACTATTATAAACCCCAGAAGAACCGTAACTGCGGCTAGTAGGGATTTTGTTCAATTTTGTTCGCAAAAGAATCAGATTCATTACCTGATTAAATCTGTGACTCTTTCAGTAGACTACAGCATTGCACCAGTAGGTGACGACCAGTGAATGTTTGAGTACCATGATTGAATCTTTTTATTAATTTAACATCTTCATTCCAAACAATAAATTGTTCTCCAAACAAAATTCCAAACAACAGCATTATTTAACCCTCTGGGGTTCTTTGGGTCAATAATGACCCAAAGCGTTTTAAAAAAATGTTAAAAATCATAGCTTCATCGGAATGGTCCGAAACTTGGTGACTTTAATGGTACTTGGTATATGAACACTCAAAAATTGGGGACAGGATTTGAAAAGTCTCGTAAGTGGTCGTAAAAAAAAATGAATAGGAAATGAATGGGAAATTGGCAAAAATGTGAAAATACTGAGTTTTTTGTGCGTACAATCTACAAATCAGAAAAAATATTATAAAAAACAAGTAAAAAAAAATGATTTTCTTTTTTAAATATGAATCTCGCCCTTCGGGTCAATTTTGACCTCGAAGGTCCTGAGTGTGACTGTTAAACGAAGAAACTCAGAGGGTTAAATACGAATTAGGACAATAATATTTAGGCCTACTTGACTGATCAACACTAGGCTACTTGTTTTTTTTAAAACAAAAGTAAACACATGAGGTCATTTAAAACACTAAATAAGATTACTAAGTCTATTAATTTCATAATGGTCGTATGCTGTATTACGAATGTTTTCTGAAGGTGTTTTGTAAGAATCACAAGATTTTTCCCCATCCTTCACAAGGAAGTGTTGGTGGATTTCGAGGGTTTGGAAGTGAGACCCGGACCCTCAGTGTGGTACGATCTGCCTCAACCCTTCGCCCTGGCACCCGTGCTCCTTCTTCCCTCCGACTCTCAGCGTGAACAATCGGCCATTCAGCCTCGCCGTACTCCTTCGGTATGTTGGCTCCACCTGGGTCAAAAATTGCTTCACCTGTCTGCTGCTCTCTGGTCCTCCACCTCTTCAGCTGCGGATCACTCCGTCCACCTCAGGCTCTGCCTCTGCCCTTGGTCACTCCAGCTTGCCAACAGACCTTCGGATCTCAACCTCGATCTCTGGAGGTCGTCACTGAGGCTCAGTCGCGGCCACCTAGTTCGTCTGTAACTCTCTACCACCTCGGCTCATTGGCTGCGCGGTGGGCTCCATTCATGTAAACCCCATGGTGGCCCCCATCAGTGTTCCTCCATTGCTCCTCCCTCCATCAACGCTGCCATGCTGTGCAACTCCTCTAGCTGTGGCCTGGATGAAGAGCCATCATCCCATGGCTCACTTCACCTTCATTCCCACCCTGGACTTTGTTGATGGTCCTTAATCTGTGCCATGCCTTTGCCATCCCCTCATACTCTTCGACTCCTCTTCTCCACGGCACAAGGTTCGCGCCTGAACCGGGAGGACATGTTGTGTTTGGTCATATTCTGCCAAAGTCATTTATTTGTTCTCACAGACACTTATTCTGTTTAGGTGTGGACTCAGCAACCTCATTATGCAAAAATGCAGGTTAAGTTTTTTGGGTTTCTTCTCATTATATTTTTTGGCAGAGCCATGTAAAGGATCTTTGCAAGATAAAACATATGCAGACTTTAGTGTGCGCATGAGAAACCTTTAATATTAAAATCGACAATGAAGAAGGCAATAAGGTAATATTTAATACATCTAACGAGTAATCCAACGAACAGAGCAACATACACATCCACAATAGACAACACTGGACACTGAAAAGAAACAGAACCAAACATGTGATAATGATGGTGTTGAATTTTGAAATGGAAGATGAGTAGGAACCATGTAACAGTATTGGGTGGAAAAATAATTTCTCATGCTCCTACAAAAGTCTAAAGAGTAGCCTACGTATATTGATGATGATACCATTGAGTCATGTAGCTACATGATGGATTAAAACTGCTATTTCATCCCTTAAAAAAATAGTCTTTTTTTTCATTATAGATTTTGTGATGATGATGATGGTTTTTGAGTTCACAAATGGTCAAGTGTTTGGTTAACAGTATGCTGATGGATATAGATTTGTATTTTGAGAGTTATACTGGAAGTCACCAAAAAAGCAATTATAAAACTCGAAGGCAATACAAAGCAGTCTTTAAGTGACATGATCTTCCTGGAGTCAATGACAAGATCTTCTCTTGATCTGAGTGTCTGTGTGTGTATTTTCCTCTTGCCTCAAGGTGAGAAGGTGAGTGTAGCCTACTTGTCTTGTAAAAGTATAGTATTTATGAGAAGGAAAACAAGAAGGAAAGAGGGATGATTCCAGAAGAGGGAAACTGCATAGATTCAAGGAGTCTCCAAACAACAAGAAACATCGAAACAAGACTGTCTGGATCAAAAATGTTCAGAGACAGTTGAAACTTCAAAACTGTTGCATGCCATCATACAATAAATGCTTTAGAAAGCTCTCAGAGTGATATTTTAGTTCAAGAGAATGGATTAAGAGTGTCTGCCAACAACAAAAAAGTCAATAGAGCAACAAGGCCTCCAAAATCCCTTCAATTGTTTATTTATATACAGTATATGCTCATTTAAAACCTGCAGATAACACTACACACATAGCCTACTTCTGTCCATGTCTGTCCACATAACTATAGCAACCTACAGCCTGTCTGAAACAGTTTGAAGACAACTCACAATGTCTTCATTCTTTTCTGCATATGGGCAACATTTAAAGAATTGTTTTATATTTTATGCTAAATTTCTTCTGGGTTTTATAGAACTACAAAATGAGCATAGAAAATTATTCTAAATCAAAAACATAAATGTATAAAATCGAAATGCTGACAATTTTCATTATGCTCCGAAAATAAGAATTCATCCATCTATTGTTCATGCAGCTTGTAAAACAAATTGAATCTAAAATAAAATTATTGATATTTCTAAATTATTTAATTGAAGCTAGACAAAAGTGCAGCTACAGTTCAAAGCTCAAAAGCACAAATATAAAAAAACCCAGCTATTATTCTGTTATCAGTTAAGCTAATTTCCACCACCACCAAAGTTTAATTCACCCAGTGCTCACTTCTGTCTAATGTGATTCAGACAAACAACAAATAAACAAAGATTTGAGTGTGTGTAAAGAAACTAAAGACAACAATGTACATTTAAATATGACTTATTTTATATATAAATATCAACCATTACTTTTGCCTACCATCCTCTAACATATCTGGACTTGAGTCCACTCCCTTTGCACATTTGGCTTTTATTCCTACAGGGAAGAGCAAAAGAATGGCTGACCTTTCAGAGAGAGGCTCCCCAACTGAGCATTTAATAATGTATCATGTAGCCTACTAGACTAGAGTGATTGTGTGTACATGTGTATGTGTCTAAGTAGCATAGTGTTCTGTTTGGTTTAACATAACATAACATAACATAACATAAGAAGCACTGTAGTGAATAGTGTAGTGAAATTAGGAGTGCTCCATTGTTTATGTTGTTTTTCTTTGTTTGTTTGCTGTAATTTTTAGTTGTAATTTTTATTTTGTATTTTTTTATTTTTTTTTGCTGCTTGAATAAGTACATAGTTGAGGTTAGACAAATGTATGTGTGTATATATGTATATGTGTGGTTGTATGTATGTATATGATATGTATATATCTGTATAGGTGTATGGATGTATAGAACAACATGATAATAATAATATTAAATTGTAAATGTAAGACTGTAAGAATTTAGGGGGTAGGAGTATATAAGTTTTACTTCTTCCTACTCCTTTTCGCACATATAATAGAAGTATGTCAACAGCAAATAATTATATATATATATATATATATATATATATATATATATATATATATATATATATATATATATATATATATATATATATATATATAATTTTTTTTGCTGCTCATTTGTTTTGATTTTTCCTAAGTTTTTAAACATTGTTTTATTTTATATACTTTCCTTTTATGTTTGAAATAAATTCAAATAACATAACATAACAACATAACATAACATAACATAACATAACATAACATAACATAACATAACATAACATAACATAACATAACATAACATAACATAACCTACTAGACGAGTGTTTGTGTGTTCTGTTTGGTTTACATAACATAGCATAACACAACATATAACTTTTCACAAGTGTATTTTGATTTCCCTAAGTAACCATGTTGTCTGACTGTGTGTGAGATTTCTTCAGAAGGTGTCGCTGTATCTCACGTGAACGTCAAGTAGACACAAGGTGCGCGCGCGCGGAGTACCTGCTTTCTTTCATCCCTCCGCCAAACTTCGGATCCACTTTGAATCCGTTGATCAAATGAGCGCACATTAAACTAGATTCTCGGTTTACTTATGTCTACACTGAGGCGTGTACCATGTTCTGTCGTCTCATTACGGTATTTTGATAGCCGTCTTCTCAGAGAAATAATATGTAAGTTTCATCTTACTCAAGGTAAACTTCTTGACCTCCCACCCGACTCGTGCTGTGACGTGACTAGCAGCGGCTAGTGATAAATGAAACGCGCATTTTGAAGCGTCCAGTTGTTCTGCTGCTTCAGCAGACGCGCGTCTGTCACATGCGGTGGGGCACATTCACACAGAACTGGAGGTATTTTTAATGTTCTTTTCTTTGTCACTTTTTTATTTTTGCTATTAGAAAAAGTTATTCTAAGGAGTAATTAAAAGCAGTGTTGTCAATGTTTTGAGAGCGCCCAGTAACCGGACAGTTGAAACGTTGGCTGTTGCAGTGTTTCCATTGATCGCGCTGGACTGAAACACCAAACCACTGGAATAAATTATCAGCTATTCAACTTCACAAAATGAGCGCCGGAAAGAGGTAAGAAATCCTGAAAACTTTTGCTATATTTACAGGTTCTGTGATTCGGGTTACAGTTCAGTTATCAAGTTTCATCCAATTCATAGCAGAAGAATAGCATCAGAATGCCCCACTGTTTACTCATGAGTCTTCACACATGGGACAACTTTATTATTATACGTTTTTACGTCCCTTCTTTTTCCAGTACCGTCATAGGCAATGCACAAACCTTTATAAAATGAATAGCTAAGCCATTCTGAAGGTCCCCTTCCATATCTAATCTGCTGTAAGTTCAACATCACAAGCACTGTTTATCTTTATAGCGTTTTTGTTGTTGTTACACAGCTATGCCATTTTAAGAATGTATTAATGATTTCTGCCATTGTAGCTATCTATAGGTCAGCTCAATCATACAAATAATGAAAACATTCTGTTGGATATTTTTTTAGTCCCTCTTTTTAAGTTTTTAGTAACTAACTTTATCAGAACAAGTTGGCTAATGAATTTAATACATGTTATGCAAAACATGGCTAATTTGTCAACACCTTCAGCTCCATCACAACATTAAGATAGTTCAATTGCTTGATTAAGTGATTAATTCATGTGAATTATCCATATCCTATAACCTATAGCCTATAATAAAAATTCAATAGTCCTACACCCAAACTCAGGTCAATACTTTTCATGTTCAGCAAATACACCCAAAGCAATTTCTTTATATGTAACCCTATGTAAACTTATTTATACCTGGGCCTATATTTTTTCTCCTATGTAGCCTGCTATGTTCCATTTCTCAAAAATCAGCTATACAGTATCTACAGAAGATAAACATATTGGAGAATTATTCTCTCAGGTGAGCCCAGATATGTAATCCAAACTATTATACATAAAAACCTAAAGAAATAACTTATATTTATTTATAAATAGTTGAAAATGTTACCACTTACCAGT
Source organism: Hybognathus amarus (assembly GCA_030378365.1). Lineage (NCBI taxonomy): Eukaryota > Metazoa > Chordata > Actinopteri > Cypriniformes > Leuciscidae > Hybognathus > Hybognathus amarus. The sequence goes on along the minus strand of JAQIUQ010001747.1, from coordinate 152,460 downwards.
CTTGCTTGCATTGTTAAGTGTTGGTGTAGTTTAATATGCTAGTTGTAGTTTGTAATAGTTTGTAACCCAAAACGACTTTTAAATATGTTCTTAATTCTGGTCAGTCGTCAGTTGCACAATGACAGCAATGCTGAAATGATACTTTACCCAATTGACACCAAAAGTGTTTTTAAGGAAATGTGAGGTGAACTCTTCTAATGTGAAGGAGCGCTGTGTGCCTGCTGTGTCACTATCTGTTCCATAGGTGGCAATGAAGATTGGGAAGGAAGAGGGACAGTTTTAATCTGATAGGGACAGAGTGTGATGTTCAAAAAGCAGTTTGAATACAGATCCTTTAATTTTTTTTGTGCCTACTTCCCATAATGGTTGACAAAAGTATTTCCCAAGAAATATTTTACCTTTTAACAAATCAAAACACTCACACGCTCTCCCAGCTAATTAGGCGCTGAGACCTATATCAGTACAATGCGAAAAAGGTCGTCACTCTAAGAAAACCTTATTAGTTGATAAAACGGATCAGAACCATTTATATTCTTTGCCTCCTGTTTGTAACAAAAAGTATTCTTAGAAGTGGTAAGCTTTTTTGCACCTTTTAACAAACCCTGGATTAATCAAGAGCCTAGATTTGCCTCTAAGATATTTATTTTTCCCTACAATTTGTACATTACGTACAAGTAAGATTACTATAAACAGGATTGTTTTGTAGAAGTCATTGATTTATAATACGGGTTATTATTTTTGACACTATCTATAAAGCTGGTATTGTTGAAGGTTGCTATTAACAGTATTAACCATGCTGTGTGTAAAGTCTAGCTGTTAGAAAGACAGTTCGAAGTCCGCTCTCATCCTTTAGCGTCATATGTGACGCTATATGCTGAAAACGGCGCTATACTACGCACATGGCACCCTTTACCGTTAATATAACACGCGAACCTCAAGACGTCACAAATCCTTTAGCGTAATATGAGACTACCTACCCTACCCCACACCTAAACCAAACCATCACAGCGCGTGTTATATTAACGATGAACGGGTGCCATGTGTGTAGTATAGCGCCGCTTTTGCATATAGCGTCACATATGACGCTAAATGATGAGAATGCGTTGCGAACAGTCATGTCCACAAGCTATGTGTTAGCCAATAGGCAATTCATTGACCTTTTTAACCAGTCGTCTAGTATTATATCACGTCACAGATAACCAAGTGCTATACAATAATTTACACCTTGTTTGGGTCACAGTAAACATACCATATATAGGCTAGTTATTGTTTAACAACATGTTTAATTGTAAAACCACCACACACCGCCGCCTCTGTGATATAGTTTTTTAAATGGTTGTTAGTGTATTACTAACTGATAGCTTTTAACTTTCATTAAAGTTAATAGCCCTTTGGGTGCACTTATAGCTTGATTTGCTATAGACTATCACCTAGGAAAAACATTCCTCTATCTACATTTTGGCAAAACTTCAAAAAAACATACAAATCCAACAGACTTTGCATTGTGAGAGGCTGCCTCCTTGTCATTTATGACTTATAACAAAAGACAGAAAAATGCCTAAAAGCTGCTGCATAACAAGGTGTACAGCAAACAAGTTAAAAAACCCAGAAATACATTTTTATAAGCTTCTGAACCGTAAATCGTAAAGCCAGCCTTTAAGGAGACAAGTGGATACAGGCAATAAAACGTGAAGTATCAGCATTTAAGAATGGGTAAATTGTGGGTAAAAAATGGGTCAATCCAGACACTCTGTGTGTGCAGTAAACATTTTGTCAGCAGTAAGTCAAATAGAGGGAATGCATTCACGTGAGTTTCCCGCCGGAACAACCCCCTCTCAGCCTGACCGAGTGGCAAAAGATCTGCTGCGTGACTGGATTTAATAGGGGAAACTGCGAAAATGCGACTAAAACGAACAATTTTATCAATTTAAATTAAATGTTGGACTCAATATAGTGTTCCTTACAACTTACTAAAGATCGTGATTCCATGGATATTATTGACATGCAGCCAGGAATCGTGTTGCCTGAACATTTATGTTTGCCTGATTTCAACACCGGGAGAATAGAAGCAACATAAACATAAAGCAAATTTGCCTGTGAACGTTGTATATAAATAAAATATAGGTTTAAATCCGGGTGATTACTTATATCAGTGTTATATATAGCCTATATATCATCATATCGTCCAGCCTTAAAACTTTATAGTCATGTTTCTTAAACAATATCTAATAATACAGAATATGCAATAATGCATTTAATTGATGAGTTGTTTATATATATATATATATATATATATATACATACATATATATATATATATATATATATATATACACACACACACACACACACACATATATATATATATAACAATACAAAATATATGGGTATGGTTTTACAGCTAAATTCAGCATATTGACACAAAATGAAAACTGCAGATCCACCTTTCGCTGACTGGAGTCCAGTTGTTTCTGTGAATTGCAGTGATCCATTTGCTCCTCTTTCTATAGCAGTCTGTAAAAATATACCTCAGATTTTTTGTCAAATCTAGTTGTAAAGTCAATTCGCAAAGCTCTTTCCCACTTTATATGTGTTGTGTTTGTTTTTGCGGCATTCCACGCTGAACACATAAACAGCCGCTCAGTCTTTTTGCCACTCACTGTGAGAAACTGCAGCACTCCGGCCGGAGGTGACGTCACGCGCATTCCCTCTATATCCAAATGTCAAGTTTTATATAGTATATTTATGTAAGCTAAGCTGTAGCATTTTTACAATATCATGTCGCCGTTCAAAGTCGGCGTAGTTCTCAGTAGTTCGTATTTCAATTGATCCACTTTGTATGTCCTGAAACAACTGTTTTTGGGGTTGACAGCTTATAAAATGTATTTCTTTTAAGAAGTTATTTTGAATAAAGATTAAGGCACATGAATCTAGTCATGAATAATGTATGCACAGATAAATCATTTAAAATGAACACTTCAATATTTCCATTAAAAGTAAGATTCGTCCATTGTGACTTCATGGTGACTTTAAAACAAATTATGTTTACAGATCGATTAACAAAGAAGGCTTCCTTTCACAGTCCAGTTACCCATGTAAATAATATGTACTTATTTTAGTAACTACAATTACTGGGTAATAACTAGTACTAGCCCTGAACCTACCCCTAAACCTACCCTGTTCCATGTACTTACCTTATATTAGCCAGTACTTTCTAGGTAAGTACACTGTAAGTACTGTATTGTAAAAGGAAGCGTTACCATAATACTTTATGATCCTAAAATACTTTTACTTTTTACCATAGTGCATAATTTCTAAACTGATACATGTTTGCGTTTTGTATCACAAAATACGTCTTGAATGCGCCACCACTCACATGACATTTCATTTTCATTTGACAACCAACAAAATAAACTCATTTGACATTTCACTGAAACATGCAAGAAGCAATATGATATCATTGTGCAGAAATGCCACTACAGGCATGCTTTTTCAATGAGTCTGGGTTACAGAATTGAGTGGTTGAACTTGGCATCTTTTCAGCATGCCTGATTGCATGTTAGCCGAGAATGCAGTGACACAGGGCGCTCAGGGAGCTCTGTGCTCTTATCAGAGGAATAAGCTCAATCCTTCCTGTTTGTGTTTACATTTTGGTTTGTTTTAATGGTTTTGTAAACATTCAGTGACAATTCATGCTGTAAGGAGCCCACAGAGGAAATCATTATCTGAGTGTGTTCTCAAGGCAAAAAAAAAAGAAAAGGAAAAAAAAGGTTTAATGGATTTTAGAGGTCAAATTCACTTCATTTTCAAACCTGAAAAGATGATTGTGATCAGAACAAATAACATCATATCCATTTTCTGCACACCTTTAGTCTTACCTAACCTTAGAGAAATGTCAGTGCCTGAATTTCAGTCTGGACTTCTTTCTAAAGTGTCAAATAGCAGTCACACCTCGCTAGGAGCCAAAATCTTTGTCCCAATAGTGGACAAATGGCTACATTGTCCCCGAGATGCAATTGTAAAGTGTGAATGAATTGTAAAGTCAAATAAAGACATTCCTTTGATGTGTTAATATTCAAATTAGTGTTATTGTACATAGACGCATTGTGAAACTAACAACATACTCGCTTAGTAAATAGCCAAAAATGCATTATGCATGCATATTATTGTGATGTTCACCAAATTTATAGGTAAATAAAATTAAATAAAAAGAGAATGCACAAACAAGAGATGAGAAATACTTAGTTTTAGCCAGATCAGGTCTGATGAAAGTTTACTATAACAACTTTAAATTTGACCATGGTGTGATCTTACAATCAAGTGTGATTTATTTTTCCAGAAAAAATACAGTACACATAGTTTGTTTGTAAAGTTTTTCATCTAAAAACTAGGCTAATAATCATTATTATAGGTTATTTCTTTATTGATTTAATGCCACGTGGACATAATAATGCCCCATATCCGTGTGATACTCCTGTCTTTTTTAATATGTGTGTTGTGTGCGGTTCCACTTCCTTTACAGTACCAGTGATTACAGTGTACATACCTAGAAAGTACTGGCTAATATAAGGTAAGTACATGGAACAGGGGTTAGGTTTAGGGGGTAGGTTCAGGGTTAGTACTAGTTATTACTAAGGTTAGGTATTGAGAATAAAGTATCGATTGGAACCAGGTACTAACTTTTCGTTTTCACGAATCGATTCAAAAGTAAAAATTTCGATTCCTTAAGTTTCAATATGTCACCAGTCCGCCGACCGGAAGAAGAAACCGCTGAACAACACCAATGAAGAAGCGTCTACCAGAAGCGCGAGTCGAACATGAGTAGCTTACATCGGCGGTCCAAAGTGTGGCTTCACTTTTCTAAAAATAACGAAATCTCGGCAAAATGCAAAATTTGTGACAAATGAAGTATTTGTGATAGAAGGACTATTTCCTTCAGAAAGACTGTTGGTTAGCAAGGTTAGCTAAACTTTTTTGTCCCTGCCTCTTAAAAAATTCGGAATCGAAAATAGTTTGGAACCGAAATCGAAAAACAAGGAATCGGAATCGAAATCAGAATCGTTCAAATTCAAATCGATTTACCCAACCCTAGTTATTACCCAGTAATTGTAGTTACTAAAATAAGTACATAGTATTTACATGGGTAGCTGGACTGTAAAAGGAAGCGTTATGGTTTGTGCTTTGTGGATCACTTTTGACTATAATAGACCAGATGGAGAAATCCGATTGTCATAAACAGTGTTTGTGTATATGCTCAGTGTTTATCCCACCCACGTGTAACTTGTTGTATTAGCATTAGTATTGCTCTTTAGCTGATCTGAAATCTGTGTGTGGCAGCCGGCTCACACCTTCTGGACATCAGACTCAATTAGCATCTTACTAGGGCTGACCAGCCCGCCCCATCCCCCATAGACGGGATTACCCTCCCAATGTCTCACCTGACCGTTCCTGCGTACCCTCAAGGGCAGCAGCCTCAGAACAGGACTGTGTCTCATAAGTTACATCACACATCTACTAACCAGGGCTGGATCCAGAACCAAAGACTTCCCCCTTGTTAGCGGTACCTGCTAACCTGGGGAACATGGCTAGTACTAGCAGAAACACACTGCAAGTGAATGAACCGCGATGTTATGGCTCCACGTTGTCTTTAGAAGAGAAGTGTGAGCAGTCTTTCTTCCTCTTTTACTACTATAGGGTGGAGGATGAGGCCGTGCTGGACAGAGGGGCCTCGCTACTCAAGCACTTGTGTGATCAGGAAGAGGTTGAAGGTAAGGACCTAATTTTTTAGTCTAAAGTCATTTATTTTCATTGTTTAATTTGTTGTTTTTCATGTTTGGGACCAAGAAAATGTTCGAAGTGTGAGAGTCATTTGGTTTTGCTTTGATACAGTTTGATCTGATTTAGTTTAAGGTGATGAAGATGTAGGGCACAAATACCAGGTGATTTTGTGTCTTACCCTATCAGTTTCCTTCCGGTTCCAAAGATAGATTTAAATGGGTGTTAGTGTGTGTTGTTTATCAGAGTGTAGTTTAGGAACATGTTCTGGGAAGGTACTTTGAAAAGTACACTATTTATTTTTTTTAATACATTTTTTGACTCAGAGTCTGTGCATACTAAATATTTTGGTACTAGTATGTCAGTATTCTAAACATAACAGTGGTGGAGGAAATACTGAATTTCAGTACTTAAGTAAAAGTACAAATAACCAGATAAATATTTACTTTAGTAAAAGTCGAAGTAACACAATGACAACCATACTTAAGTAAAAAGTAAAAAGTACCTGATTTTAAATGTACTTTAAGTATTAAAAGTAAAAGTACTTGCATAACAATTTATTCTCTTAATGTCTATTTTCTAATGATTAATAAAACATTCATTCTAACTCATTCAACCTAATACTCATATAATGATGGAAAAAATTTGTTGTCACCATTTCTGAAACAAGCTTGCAATTAATTAGGCAATATACACATCATGCTTATCCTTACTATATGTTAATAACTATGTTTGGCAGTTAAACGTGATTAATTTATAGTGTAATTCTGAACCTCTTGGCTTGCCATAATCCTAACCAACCGTATATTACACACGGTGCGTTTCCTATGCACGTAAATACAAATTTTCGTGTATAAATTGCACGATAAATGCACTGAGTGCGAGGCGCATTTAGTGTGACCAAGTTGATATATCTATGGCAACCAAACGTCACTGGTGAGACAAACGTGCAACGGACGGACGGTCAGATTACGTTTTGGCAGGGGAAAAACTGGTCAGAAAATGTAACAAAAATGTAACAGAAGTTGTAGAAATGTAGTGGAGTAGAAAGTATAATAATTGCTGCAAAATGTAACGAAGTAAAAGTAAAAAGTATGCACTATTTATTCTACTTAAGTAAAGTAAAGATACGTGAAAAATGTACTTAAGTAAAGTAACAAAGTATTTGTACTTCGTTACATTCCACCACTGAAACATAACCAGAGAAACTTTTGTATTACAAATTGCATTTTTCACTACTACTATTTAAATAAAAGTACTATTACTGCTGTTTTAATGGGAATCGGATGGAGTGGCTTAATAATAAGTATTCATTGTGTTTGAAAAATCTTACTGACCCCAAACTTTACTGTTGAAAGTAGAAACATTAGCTCAATTAGAAATCCTCAAAACAACAACAAAAAAATGTCGACCAGCCCTCAAAGTAAACTATAACAACATGTGCCTATTAGACAAAGAGCTTAAATGTCGCAGTTCTTTTAGATATAGCCTTGACCTTTATTAGCATCTATATTAGCATGCACAGTAGCGTGTCGCTATCTTCTGTACTTGTACCCTCCATCTCAACAGCTCTGTTACTGTGGTAACACAAGGTGCTTAGATGTTGAAGCCCATAATGTCCCAGCCAGAATCAGGGAATACGCTTTATCCAGTGACGAGTTGTGTGCCACTCCAATTCAGCTCTCTTTCTATGGTCGCATAGAAAAGGGTCCCTCCGAAAGAACAGGAAGCTTGGCACAAAGCTGGCTCGACTATGTGTGGTTCCTCCCTCCCTCTTACCTCTCCCTTTCCTTCTCTTAGTCCTTGCTCTTACTCCCTTTTCCTTATCTGCTCCCGCCCATCCCAGCATAGGTGGGATCCCTATTCATAAATGGGTCTCGATGATCTTTTGCACGTTTGTTTGTTTAAACAAGCAAAGAAAAAAGCAAAATGTCTGCAATTTACAATCAATTTTCCAGAATGTTTGCAGAAAAGATGCTGAATTTGCCTTGGAGCAGACCATTTTGACTGATTCTTAACTTCAGACAAACAGGCACATAATTAAGTCACTTCCTCTCAAACTACATGATTTATACCCATGATGCCCCCCTAAAAAAATACTGTTAGATTTTTTTATTTGTCAAAAGGCTTTTTGTATAATTGAAGACCTATTAGTAAATTATACTATTAAAAAAATCACAGTAATTCATACTATGACATTGTGACAAGTTATATTGTAACATTAAATATTATCTATTTTGAATGTAATAATGAAGTTACACATATTGGCAATGAGATAAGATAAGAATTAGATTAACATACTCAATAATTGTCAGATGTGCATGTCACATCTTGGAAATACAATTTGGACTGCATCCAAATGCAGTGATCTCTCGCTGACTGTTAGAGTGTATTATCCTGTAAAAAAACAGACAGCAGGGCTGTGAATCCAGTTTAAACACACTCTGCATAATTTATAAGAATGGGTTATGTTTTACAAACACAAACAGATCTTTGTGTTAAAGTTCAGTGGATAATTATTATCATTTTGCTTTGTTTAATGTTTGTGAGGGCCTTAGAGCACTGCAGTTCAAAGTCCCAGAGACAGTTTTGACTTTTATCACAAAAACATGCAGGCTTAATGTAGGATTTGTCTCTATTTCCGAGGAAAATCATTATAAGATCATAAAAACAGTAGCAGTCGTATCTTCACTATTGAGTCAAATATAGTAAACTGTTTTAGAAGAATCTCCACTTAAATTCAGGATACACTGGATTGAAAACCAAGTGACTTTCTTTTCTGTTTAGACATTATGTACCTCTCTTATTGTGTAAAATATATTCATTTATTTGCAAATATTTTTTCCCAACACTTATTGGAAAGTAAGTAATTTTAGACCAAATTTCGATGCAGAAAATAAAAGCAAAAAAATAAAAAAATAAATAAAAACAACAACAGAATGTTACCGCATCATATCATCTAGCAGTGTAACTGTATATTGTCACAATATATCGTAATACAAAAATGCATAAATATATATTATTGTGGATAGTGACTATAGATTGTATATAGTTCACCCAAAATGGAAATTACTTAAGTGTCAATAGGCTACTACATTAAACTGCTATATGTTGAATATGAATATAGTGTATAATAATGCAATGGGGTGGGTTTAGGGGTAGGTTCAGGGTTAGTACTAGTACTTAGGGGTTAGTACTTAGTACCCAGTAATTGTAGTTACTAAAATAAGTACATAGTATTTACATGGGTAACTTGTAAAAGGAAGCGTTACCGAATATTTGTGGGTTCTGATAATGCCAAATATCTGATGTTACCAGTACAATGTGGCCTACATTATTTTAAATATATCTAGTCAGTGCCAGTGCAAGTTTGTTTGTCTGAAATAATTCACTATTTTCTACTTCATAATCATGAATATTGCTGGTGTCTTTATGGTCCTGTATTGGGTTTCCAGCACCAAGTCCATCCTATTCATTTACACCCACAATGAAATATCAAATTTAGCATTTTAATTAACAGTGCATTTATTGTTAACCTTTTATCATGTCTTGGAGTATCGCAATAAAATGGTATAGTTCAGTATTGTGATATGTAGCGAATCGTGACATGAAGGCACCGTTACACCCCTAATGTCATCGACAGTGGTGGAATGTAACGAAGTACAAATACTTTGTAACTTTACTTAAGTACATTTTTCAAGTATCTTTACTTTACTTAAGTAGAATAAATAGTGCATACTTTTTACTTTTACTTCGTTACATTTTGCAGCAATTATTTTACTTTCTACTCTACGACATTTCTACAACTTCTGTTACATTTTCATTACATTTTCTGATCAGTTTTCCCCCTGCCAAAACGTAATCTGACTGTCCGTTCGTCTGCACGTTTGTCTCACCAGTGACGTTTGGTTGCCATAGATATATCGACCCGGTCACACTAAAATGCGTCTCGAACGCAGTGCGTTTATCGTGCAATTTATATGCGAAAAATAGTTTTTACGGGCATAGGAAATGCACCGTGTGTAATATGTACGTTTGGTTAGGATGGCAAGCCAAAAGGTTCAGAATTGCAGCATGAATTAATCGCGTTTACTGCCATAGTTATTAACATATAGTAAGAATAAGCATGATGTGTACATTGCCTAATTGCAAGCTTGTTTCAGAAATGGTGACAACATTTTTTTTCCATCATTATTAAACATCATTATAGAAGTATTAGGTTGAGAATTAAATGTTTTATTAATCATTAGAAATAGACAAGAACATAAATTATGCAAGTGCTTTTACTTTTAATACTTTAAGTACATTTAAAATCAGGTACTTTTTACTTTTTACTTACAGTATGGTTGTCATTGTTACTTCTACTTTTACTAAAGTAAATATTTATCTGGTTATTTGTACTTTTACTTAAGTACTGAGATTCAGTACTTCCTCCACCACTGGTCATCGATTGTCATCTGAACTTGTTCTATCAAGCCATTTAAAGATGAATTCTCTCTACCAATGACAAAGTGACATGATCCGATTCATTTCAGTAGAGCTGGGGATTTCGGCGACATGAGCAACAAAAGGCGGCAGGATGTAGGCATGCCCAGTGTAGTGACAATGTTGAGATCTGAGTGACTTTCTGGAGCGACAACCAATTCAGTGGGGCGTTGTCTTCAATATAGAGTAACATCCGTGAATGTCATTCACAAACTTTACTTGGGACCGCCCACTAGCGACCTTACCGCCAGTCACTCGCGACATTGAAAATGCTGGTAGTGTGAACGAAGAGTGGGACATGTTGCCACTGCTTCCAGTGGCTTCGTCTGTCGCCTAATGGCAGTGATTGTCCTGCGTTTAACCTCGTCATGCTCGATTATGTCATGAGGCTTATAAATCACTGTGGTGGTCTATTAGTCTCTCTGATGGGGTGAATCATGATCGCTATGTGACCTGTGGCCCTACAGCTGGGCTGAAGATGTAAGCCAGCCTTGTAATTGGCTGTGGATAAACAAGTACAGATGCACCTGAATAAATCCTACATGACATGAATATGACTTTGACTTAGTTTTACTGTACAATTTTTTTGTCATACTTTTAATTGCTGTATAAAACCTTCATTTGAGATGTGCTTCAGCACTGTAACTCTTTAAATACAAAAATTTTAGAAGTCTCTGATCAATCTGATCTGAGTCTAATACTTGGGCTGAAAGTCTTAAATTTAACATTTTGACACTGATTGCTAGCCTGACTTCGCCATACTCATTTTCCTATCGGAAGATGAGTCTGAAACCCCTCCGTCTGGCTTTGATTATGAGGCATGTCTTAACCGAACCAGGAAAAAACAACAACTCTGCACTCAATTGGATAGTCGGTAAACCTACAACCAATCAGAGCAATGCAGTAAGTCAGCTACTTTGCATACAGTTGTCAAATACAGAACGTAGCCTAACTTCACTTATTTTAGAAGTTAAATAACGAGTGTTGCTTCTTTTACTTACTCCTTCATGAGTGCGACCAAAGGAGAAACCACAACGACCACAGGCTTTTCATTACGTCCCATCTTCTTAGCGACCGTCAGAGCCAGCTGATAAGTTGCACTTTTCCCGAATCATGTGGGACGGCAAAAATATCTTTCCGATCGACAAATGCCTTGATTGCAGTTTTCTGTTTGTCTTTTAAAATGAATGCGCTGTCGATTTATTTCAAAACAGACGCGACAGCGGAATCTGTACATCTCAATTCTCCAGCTGCAGTCATCTCTGAGGGAAGACAGTTAGCGCTCTTTGATAACGTGATGATTACGTCCCTGCATATCACCTGTCCATCATCGTATAAAGCCCGCCCTGGCAATTTGATTGGCCCAATGATTTCTGAACCGATCATAGTTACTCCTCAATGGATTAAGTCCAGACCGAACTTTCCGTCCAAAAAATGTTGTGGGCGGAGTTCGGGCTGGCATCCAGACTAACCGATTGCCATGTTGTAGACCAGAAGCTAATCCTTATTATTTTGGACCTCAAAATATTTAGTTGTCAAAATGTTGTGCATCAAAAGCTAATAAGTGTTTATCTTTAAGTAAAACAGTTTATTATGGAGTCAGAGATTGAAACACTGGCTTTGTGAAAGACCTTTCTAACTAATTTTGACATGCATTTCATTTTAGTTTAATTATAAATGCACAGCACACTTTAATATAAATTGCTTCTTTGACAACTTGTGCCGTGCTATGGTCTGCTTAATTAAACATATCTCTGTTTAGTTGTAGCACTAGCCTGAAAAAGTTTAAAATTCAGGGACAGATTGTATCAGGTCTGGTTTGCAGATCTGCACTGATGTCACTGGTCTAGTTAAGAGATGCATTACAGAATATTTCAATAAATTACACAGTAACACAGTGTAGGATTTAGGTTTAACAGATGTACTTGGGGAGAGACATGGAAAGTGTCTGTATGCTATGGATCTAAACATTGTACGTTCCACACTACCTGCTAGCTGTTCCAGCCAACATATTTTGACTGTCTGCTGCAAACCCCTCCGGTGAAATCCACAATTTCCTGCATAAATTGCGTTGAGGAAGTCATGGCATTTATTCAGGTTGCATCATATGCTGCAACCAATGGGCTGCAAGGAAACAGTCGGTACTCAGCTCCTGACCTCAGTGACACTACACATTATTTATATTACAGATATTGAAGTGTGTAGCTGTGGGATGGTCACGTGGTTTGTGCTATCTTGACAGAAGAGAACTGTTTATCTCATGACAGCAACGATTTTAGGACTGACATTTTTGTATTTACTTGACAATTAATTCTGTAAGTGTTTATCTACGTCATCAAGGGCTTTTATGATATACTGAGGGAATTCACTCAGAAACGAGCTGCAGCCACTAATAGCATTGTTTTTGCACATTTTGTCTAGGATGCGTTTGCATTTCATTCACTAAAGGCAATGCACCTGCTTATTTCTTTAAAACACCAAAAGTGCTCTCAACCTCAATGTGTCTGGATTTAAACCCAGTTAGCTACTACTTTGTTGTTTTAACATCATTTTATAAATAAGTGCTGCTGTTTCAATATCATAGTTGTTGAAAGCCAAGGCAATTTACACTAATGTTCAATAACATTTACGGGGTTTATTTGGCAGTGTGCTGAAGAGCAATTGTTTTCTTGCTCTTAAAAAAAAGAAAAAATCAAGTATTTTTGTGTTTCTTGGGTTTGGATGATGTCATGTGATCTAAATAGCCTGACTAATCTTCTCAATTTTACTCTCTCAGGTCACCACACCATATACATCGGTGTACATGTGCCTAAGAGCTACCGTCAACGGAGACGTCATCGCCGACGCACCAGTCACAAGGACAGAAAGGAGAAAGTGACTGAGAACACTTCGGACAGGTCAGACGCAGAGAACAATGAGGAGGCCAGCAACAGCATCCTCAAACCACTCAGTAAGCGCTTGCCAAAAAGCCATCAGTTCACATTAATGCTGAGGGCTCCTTCACAGAGCCTCAAACACACACACACACATAGACACACAGCTACAAGCCAAGGCTGCTGCTGACTCTACTTTGTCAGAACAGATATCCAGAGCTGCCTAGCCAGTGGATGAGTGTGTTTGGACAGGCAGGGCTAGGGCCCCTGCGTGTAAGTAATAACCATCCAAATGGGTCACGATTGCCTGACGGTAGTATGTGTGTCTCTGAGATTTCTAATGGTGAGGTATTATACGCCCAAGGGAGGATCACTTAGGAGGCGTTTCTGTTGATTTAGATGCCAGGACTTTGAATGCTCTCTAATGATGTGATAGCTGAAAGGGAGAATGAGGAGGAAGAGAGGAGGTGAAAGGGATCACTTAAGCGAGGGAGAGGCTGAGAAAGAACATGACGATTTCAAGGTCATATAAGGAAAACGTTGCCTTAAAGTGAAGAACAATGTTTCATGTACTAACCATTATGACAATTTAAACCTTTTATTTATTTATTTGTCAGTGGAACACACAAATGGGATCTTCAAAAGAGAATTTGTCCATACAAAGACACTGGCTCTATCTCAAAGAAGTAGTACCTATGATTTGTGCTCTATAATTTACTTTACAACTTTACCTTCACCTCCACTGCAGGTTTCAAATTAACTATGGCACCTATAGTGTACAGGTTTGACGTCATTATTTCTGGTTACTTGACACTTGAGAACTAACGACATTTGATGCTGTGTTTGATTTTATTTTGACCGTGTGCCACTGAAGACGTAATAGCATAAGGGTTTGGAACGACATGAGGGTGAGTAAATAATGATGCAGTTTTGGCTGAATTATTCTTATAAATTTTTAAATCTGCTGAGGTTTTAGTGCAGTTTACTGTGCTGACTCTGCACAAACTCGGTTATTGACCTTAATCTGAAACATATTCAGCTCCTAATGGATACTCAAGTGCAACCAAGCAGAATCAAGAACTTGACATTGATGTCGACCCAGAGCTCACCTGACTTACCTTATCTGGGCTTTCAATTTATCCTCTGAATTCCCTTTATCCAAAAACATGTATTACAATACACTTGTTTTACAATACACTTGTTAAACAATTTGGTCCCATTATTAGTTAATGCATTATGCAATGTATATTAATCTATGTTAATGTTAGTTTATAAAAAAGTATTTGTACTACTAATGTAGTTAACTAATGTTAACAAATTGAACCGTATTCCCAGCAAGCAAATTTAAGTTCTGAGAACGTTAATTTTTGAGTTCCCGAACGTTCCTAGAACTTTCCCTTAAGGTTAAGGGAATGTTCCCGAAACATTCTCCTTACGTTATAAAAATGGAACCTAAAAATAACCTACATGAAACGTTCCTATAACGTTTCTTGTATGGTTCCCACAAAAAATAACCTCATGGGACCATTCAGGGAACGTTAGGAGAACGTTCTGTGTTTGCTGGGTTGTTATATGTTACCATTTTAGCTCCATAGGAACTCATTAACCCAAATATAAAAAAAATATATATTCTATGAATCATCTTCGTTATCCTTAAAAGGGATGCATGTATATTTTTTCAGTGTTAAAATATCTTCTCTCATTCTATTTTATATAACTACGAGTAAGCTATTTGTAGGTCATTTGGACAAATTAACTTCTGTCTCAACTAATGGTGTGAATTTGAGGTGGGGCTTCCTGTTTAAGTCTTCTTGCGTATAAGTTAACTGAAAGGGAGAGTGAGCTCTCATACATTCTTACACAAATAATTAAGCCTCATTTTTATATGCGTATATGTTTTGTACATGCAAAATTGTCCACATATATTGTTGTAAAGTGTGTCAGTGTCTGCTTTTCCTATGCAAGTGATTTTCTGATAGAAATTGATATAATGCAGAAGATTAGGGCAGTCCCACATGTAACAATGTTCTGGCTCCTTGCCTTCTGACCCTGAGCAGTGTGAGTACTGACCTTTGTTTATAGATGGATTACTTCCTGATTGTTATCCCTAATACGGATGCATGTTTGTTAGTATCAATCTTCCTCTTTATAGGCTGCAACAAATAACAGTGTACATCCACTTTAAATGTTGAACATGATGTAAAATAAATAAAATAATTAATTGCAAAAACTATATAAAGGAATTGTTTATCCAAGAATTAAAAATATATCATTATTTCTGTGGAATACTAAATTTGATTTCTTGAGTGAATCAATCTTCAAAATTACAAAAAGGCAGCATAAAATCTAACCATATGACTTCATGAGAATGTGTGATTCCTGTATATATTTTGTAGTCATTTCAATGAATTATTGATTCACAAAACTGAATTAACTGATTTGGTTGCAGCGGGTAACCTGAAGGGGAAGGTTATTTGTCAGTAAAAATTACAAAATTACAAATGTGTTCATCTCTCAGCTAGAAAGCTCCAGACCTTGTTTTTTTTGTAATTGCATGAAAAAGATTGACCAGCACATTGGTTGCAATACAAAAAAAACACATACAGATTTGGAATGACTTAATATTGAGTAAATAAAGCCAGCATATTGTATCTCTTTAAACTGCCTTGTTTTTAGGATGAATTCTGCTTAAGTGCTATGCATTATGGTTTATAGTACCAGCACTATGGTTCATTTTCATACATCCAAATTTAGATGGGAAACTCTCCTCTGTGTTGTGTGAGATCATTGCTAATGATTTGGCAGATTGCATCTGGCCATTGTTTTCTTAATGTTATATTCAAACCCTTTCTCTTCTCATCTGTTGAAAGAATAGTATCTATCACAGATGTAGTGATTAGATTCCATTTGCTTTAATGTTTTGTGCATTTTAAATGACATTAAAAAACTATAACGTTGAAACACCGTAAATAATATATACATTTATCTTCTCCATGAGATAAACTACAGTTCAAAAGTTTTGGATTGGTAAGATTTTTAAATGTCTGTCTATTTAAAACTAAGTTTGTCTTATGCTCATTGTGATACATTTCTTTTATGACAAATCTCTGAGAGATTGCATACACGGAAATGTGAATATTTGGTCGTGGCGGAATAGATCTGCTACCCTGCAGCCGCTGCAGAGCAAGTACTGAGACTTTTTATTGGAGTACATTCACAGACATTGCTGTGAGCATTTAAGACATGGGTCAAGCCGCTGGTTCTTCAGATCTTCTTGGATTTGCTTGATCCATGTTTTATTGGGTGCAGTGCACTGGATTCTCCACTGGGTTGGTCGTTTCCTCCAGAGGAGTTGGTATGGTATTCGATTTGCATCCATTCTACACACGTGTCCAAACCATCTCAGCCTTCGTTGTTGTATCTGCTCTTCGATGGCTGGTTGTTGTTGGTATCTGGCTCAGATTGCGTCATTGGTGATGCGGTCATGAAATCGATATTCCCAGGATCTGGCATAGGCATCGCATTTAATATCTATTGATATTAATATGTTTTAATATCAATGTGTGCCTAGGCTACCTACCCGACTGGCTTAACGCTACTGGCCTATGACCATGTGTGCCTGAGATGATAAATAATCTGTCAGAGCGTGGTCTGAAGCTATGTGCAGCTAAAAATTGCCCTGGAAATAAATTAGA
The DNA here is from genome assembly GCA_030378365.1 of Hybognathus amarus. Lineage (NCBI taxonomy): Eukaryota > Metazoa > Chordata > Actinopteri > Cypriniformes > Leuciscidae > Hybognathus > Hybognathus amarus. The sequence continues at coordinate 135,632 of JAQIUQ010001747.1, read as the reverse complement.
GTTATGTAGCTAAACGTGGTTACCCTGTTAAAAGCGCAAATGCTTGTTTCACTTTAACCTTTTTTCATATCCATAGCTGGCGTATCCTGACAGCATTACAATAGACTGCTTGCTGCGGCATAACACAATTGCGTATGTTTCAGTTAATATGCTTAGTTAATCACTCCACAAGACCATTAACATAGCGCTTAAGCTGGGGACACACTTAACGACTGTAAGACTGATTATAAATGTAATTTGATACTTATGACTGATCGTGCCTAAACATGCTGAGAGACAGTTGCGTTCAATCGGTGTTTACAGTCGTAGTTAAAATCTGCTCCAGTCGTTGAAAAGTCTGTAAGTGTGTTCAGTTCAGGATGTTTCTGCTAATCATTAAGCGTGTCCCTGGCATTAGATTAAACTGTAATGATTGGTCATTTAGGAATTAATAAGCAAACCACACAAAACGCACAAAGGTAGTTTAATTTGAATATGGAAAGTACGATTATGAGATTGATCGCATTAGTTTGATCGAAGTATTGCTTTTACATGAGGTAAAGTTTAAATGCAATATTGCCAAAATCCCATTATAATCACAATAATGAGGGTGCATTTTTACCCCACGATAAAGGGGACATATCATGCAAAATCCACTTTTTTTAGCCCTTAAATGCATTTTGTTGTCGATTTGGAGTGTTTATAAGTACAGAAAAGATGAAATTATTCTCTTCAGGTGCTTCGTTTATATATCTTTATATTCTGTTTTGGTCATATTTTTCAACCTGTTCAGATTTTTCTGTTGTCTATGACGTTTTTTGAGCAAGTACGTCACCGTATTTGCAGCGGAACTGACAAATAAGGACATTGACTACCGGTCCAACACTACGAGCAATCCGCCATTATTATATCTCGCTCTGATTTTGTAGTCCAAGCGCAATGATGCAGAAGTTACGAGAGGGCTAGTCAAAATGTTCGGTTGTTGGATGTAGTGACCTGAAGCACTTCAAGGATCCCCACTTCAACAACCTCAGCCAGTATACAGAAGGGTTTGTCGATCGACTTCTATCATTTAGCTGCTGTGTTTCCTGATGCTTTCTAAACTTAAGTTATCATTTTATTATCAATACAGATTTTTAGTGGTAAGATCAGACCGCAGTCATTTATCTTGTCAGTGTGCTTGTTTTAACAAGAGAAATAGTCGACTTTCATTAATAACACAACATAGTTAACTTACATATCTGCCTCCATATGAAGACGGTTCGTCATCGTCATCTTTTTCAAATCGCTCGCTCTGGCTCGAATATGTAAGGCTCGGTGGACAAGTCTTCCGTTGTTGACATTTTGTTAACGTGTGAATAAAAATGTTCTTTGAAGCTATAGTAATCGTATCTCTTATCAAACTACAATAATGGCCAAACGCAGAGAGTTGAGCTCATCGTGAACTCAGCGACCTGGAGAGTAGGCAGGGTAAGACGGTAAGCCTTTTTATTTAAAGGGGCCGCATTGAAATGACTTGCTCACAGAAGCACATCAGAAAAGGGGCAGAAAAGGGGCCTGTGGAGCTATAATAATGAGGAATTCAGACCCAAGCATTGCAGTTATGCTTTATATAGACCACAAATGTATGATTTATAAGTAAAAATGAATGATTTAAAAGCATGATATGTACCCTTTAATGAAAAACATAATATACATAATATAGCGTTTCAGTAGCGAAATTATTTTATTTATAAAAACAGTGTGAGTGATGTGGTATGTGTGTGTTTTTGCATTGAGAGGATCCAAACAAAATCTTTATTCAAGAAAAGTCACAGAGATGTTCTCATTACACCGCTGATTTTTTAAATCAAACTTTTAAAATTAAAATATTATTTTTAGTTTTAATTTGATTTATAATGGTTGCTCTGTCCCTTCTCTCTGTGTCTCTTGATAATTTTAAACTTCATCAATGGGAGCCAGTCAGACCCTCTGTTGAGTAGGATGTCCCACAGGAGATCTCTTAAACCCAGAGGCAGGAGGGCTGGTACACTGTAATCCTCTCAACTACAGTTATTCTCTTCCTCCACTGCAGGTTATTATTAGTTAATCTTACCTAAGTCAGACCCACATGTGTGATTGCCAGCTATAACAAATCTTTATTTTCTTGACTAGTTAGTTAATATCGGACATGAACAAAATAATCGTCTTCTTGCCATTACAATAGTAATGGATAGTCCGGTCTGCATGTGAATGTGGATGTTTAGTCAAATGTTGTTTTGGATGGATTATCATATTCTAGTGTATACATGTTTGTCAGCTTTGTGTATGATAATATTGGGCAGCAGTCGAACATGTATTATTGAGTCATAGAGAGTGTCTGGACATGCTGCTTCCTCTGACTGTGCTTTGGGAGATGTTTGGGATTATAGGTGCTTATAGCTGACCACATGTCTACCCACACACCATTCCTAATGAGCAGGAAGTGACCAGATCACACACGGAAATGTGTGAATATAAATGGACCAACACTGTGTATTATCACGACTATGATTCACAGTGATCTCTGTTGTCTGTTTTGGTTCTGGGTTTTATTCATCTGCTATAATAAATACACCATCTTGAGTGTTTTATATTATTAACTACTACATCATAAAAAGGAGTGCCTGTTTATGTTGTGTGTACCATACAAACCATAACAAACTATTGCTATATTGTGAATTTCAACACACCTACAATTTAGAATTTGAAAATCCAGGGCCTTAACTAACTGTTGTATAAAGGTAATTACTTTTCTTTCCAGGAAAATAAGAAATAGCGTGTTAACTGTAAAATGTATTTTGGAGTGCATGTGAATAAAAAGTATGCCACCGTGGGTCTTTAAAAAGTCTTAAATTCAGTTATACTGTAAGGATCTTAAATGGTTAACCAAATTCTTAATTTTAGGAGGTCTTACATTCGAGTCAGGAAAACGGGAATCTTGACATGGTTTTAATGTGATTATTAAATTTAAAAATACAACTTAAGTTCTCTTACGAGAGGTTCTCGTACTACGCTAGGGGAAAACCTCTTTTCCACGAGATATTGAAGCTAAAAATTATCCTTAATTTTGAATTAATGTAAAACATGTTGCGGCAGCATGCAGACATAGGCAAGACGGCTTTCATGCCTATTGGCTCTCCTGCGGCAACTGCAGCAGCCTATCGAGAGAGGTCCTTGGTGACGCCAGATCCACAGATCGCGCCGCGACTCACACTTTTTCTCTCTCTCTATCCTCTCTAAAAGAGCTAGCGTCTTTTTAAACATGCCTCTTTCCTGCCGCTCATGCCGAGCTGCACTCAGTGATGGGGATTGCCATGTCATCTGTGTTTTGCTGCCAGGGAGAGGATCATACAGGTCTCGTGCTCGCTGATGGTTCCTGCCCTCACTGCGAGCTATTGCCCATGGTGACTCTGAGGACTCTCCTGGCATCTTTTATCGAGACTCCACTTCCACCCGCTACAGTGCTGCGCCGTAAAAAGCGCCATACTCACTGGGTTCCGAGCCTTCTCCAACCCACGACAGCTCGCCGGTTCGACTGCCAGCTTCGTCAGATTCACTCGGGTCGCTCTCCGACGGAGCAATGGCTGCCATCTGCCAGCAGCTTCCGCCATTGACGATGACACGGATGGAGGAGGCCAGCTGCTCTATCCTGGCGTCGGACAGTGAGGAGTAGGCAAGCTCTGTGGACCTCCCCTCCTCTGCTCGCAAGTCGTCAGGGAAACAGCATTGAGTCGGAAAAACAAAACATGCATGAGGAAGGACTGGAAGCTATCAGAGTGCTGGATCTAAGGAGCTCTACTGACCTGGCTCTTCACGCTGCAAAATCCGCTGCACAGGCCATTGGGTGGACCATGGCCTCTCTCACCGTTGCTGAGAGACACCTTAGGCTGACGCTATTTGAGATGCCGCTCTGTGTTCCTCGATGTGCCCATCTCCCCAGATGGCCTCTTTGGAGGATAGAATTCACCGAGGTTCAGAAGACGTCACAGGCTATGAAGCACTTCCTTCCGAAGGAGGAACTTCCTCCCGAAGTGCTCTTGCTCCACAGCATTTTATTTAAAATAGCAGTCTATTCGAAGCTCCCAGCCACAGCCACCGCTTCACAGCGTCGTCGAAGCCCGGTACTAGAAACCACGCTCTTGCTCTGCCGGCCGATCGCACCGCCCTAAAATCTTGGAGAACACTCGACTGGTACCAGTCAGGTGTAAGCCTGGGGACTTCCTCGCATGTGAGAGTGGTGTTCACAGATACCTCCACCTTAAGATGGTGAGCGCTGCTCGAGGGCAGACTCGTTCTTTGGCCTGTGGTCAGAACGAGAGAAGCTCCTACACAGAAACTGTCTAGAAATGATGGCAGTCGACAATGCACTGAGGCGTTTTTATCCCCGAATAAAAGGTCACCACGTCTTAGTCCACTCGGACAACATGTCAGTGGTGGCCTACATAAATTTCCAGGGTGGCATCAGGTCCTCAAACCTTTACAGCCTGATGGAGCGCCTCCTGGTCTGGACTCGGCACAATCTGCACTCATTAAGAGCAGCACATGTGCCTGGTCATCTGAATTTGGGACCAGACAGACTGTCCAGAAACAATGTTCTAGCAGGAGATTCGTCTCTGTATTCCTGGTCCTGTATTGACTCTGCTCTAATCCTGACATCTGACGAGGGTCAAGTGTTGAGCAACACAAACGTCATGGTAAAATTCTTGTGAGGTACAGTATGTGACAGGCAAATAATTTAATCAGAGAGTGTTAAAGGGATAGTTCACCCAAAAATGAAAATTCTGTCAGTAATTTCTCACCCTCATGTTGTTCCAACCCCGGAAGACATGTGTTCTTCGGAACACAAATTAAGATCTTTGGAACACAAATTAAGATATTTTTGATTCAATCTGAGAGCTGTCTCAGCCCATAGGCTTCTATGTTAATGAAACTTGCCAGCCCAGAAAAGCTAGTAAAAACATTGTTAAAATTGTCCAAGTGACCACAGTGGCTCAACTATAAGTTTATCAAGCAACAACAATACTGAAAAAAAAAAGAAAGATGAACGAAAGTCTTACAGGGTTGAAACAACATGAGGGTGAGTAATTTCTTACAGAATTTTCATTTTTGGGTGAATTAACCCTTTAAGTGGCTGAATCTAATCACTTTCTGATGAGTAAGGGAGAACAGACGTAAGGGTCCAGCATGTGAGGCTTTTGTCTGACTTGTGGGTCGTCGACGATTCTGCCCCCTTGTTGTTGCCAACAGTTACATAATCACATACTGAATAACAATAAATGTTTATCTGACATAATGTATGCTAGAAAATGTTACTAATAGGGTGGAAAAGTTAAATCTATAGAGGAAAATGAAAACTCAGGCAGTTAGCTGTCCCAAATAGCTATTTAAAGAATCATTAGGATGTGGACGTTCTCCATGATGTAGGAAAGTCGTTGTGAAGACAGTGGTATTTGTGCTCTGGTGTGCTCAGGGTGTCAGTTACTGTCAGGAAGTCAGTAGGAGATGGCAGGGGAGGCAGTCAAGTGAAAGAACAATAGCTGTTCTGAATAAAACTCCTTTGTGCCTCAAACAAAAGACAAGAGCCACTCATCACAGGCATGTGACGCCTCAAATGTGTTTAATCACTGTTGTGCTCATCACTGCTGGACTGATGTGAAACACACAGCAGTGATAACCAGCATTTGACTTCTTTCTTACAGGTTACATTTTTCATCTATAAAAGACAAAACATCACGTTACACATCATTTTGTCATAAGAGTTAGTCTGAAAGCTACAAACTCAATATTTATTAGTTGTAAACCAAAGTGTTGTGAGCCATATATTTTTATAGTAGTTATTAACTTGCTAATAGGGAAGACCTAGGCACAAACCATAGTATTGGAGGCACAAATCCCACTTTTTTGTTTTGAGAACTATAGATAACCTATTATGAACTATATTGAACTATTGAGTTATTGCTAGTTTAAGTGTCACCCCATTTGTGCATCCAGTTCGGAAGTTGACTTGAAACCCTCTTTGTGTCTTGATATGTGGCAAGTCGTGTGTTTCCACCAAGCATCTGTTGCTAGGAGAAAATACAAAGACTGCCTCTTAAAGGCTGTGTTGCAGGTTAACCACCACTGTCGATAAATGGGTACATAAATCACTCAAGATATGTATATCATTTTTTAAATGTCTCAATAATGGCCTTAAATACCAGTTTTTAGTGTTTTTGGTATTAACAGTTTTTATTTTTATTTATTTTTTAATGCAATTTCGGTGATGACGTCACGTTGGGGAGAAGTGGAGGAAAGTTAACCTCAGCCTAGTATTAGAACTATGGCGACTGACTGGGATGAGGAAGAGGTGGCAAGAGCAAACATGTATGATGCCCCGCAGCTGTATAATTTCGAACCTGCCAGACGTGAGAGGGCAAATAAGGAATTGCCAATAAACCTCTTCTATTATCGCGCATTTGGTGACCGTAACAAGCTGGACACACTCCGAGAAAAGGCCGTTAACATCGAGTTCCTATTCTCCTATTCCCTATTTGACCATTAAGAATTTCGAATAACGAGCACCGACATGTAGCCCATACAGAAGTATTTCACAAGCAGCCGCGCTGCAGCCATCACCCAGCGTGAACCATTGAGAGTGAGTAAAACAAAACGAACTCACAGGCCATAGTGTGACATGCATATACCAATGGTATGTAAACATAATCATCATAGATGACGAAACAGGTTTTTATTTAAAATAAAAAACTTAGCCTACGCAATTTATATTCACAATACTTACTATAATATAATTTGTATTATTTTATTGGATTTTGTATTAGTTGTTTAAAGAGTAAAATGCAAGTTTACAACCGACAAGTCGTTCGGACTAAAAGGATAAATAAATAATTGGGCTAAATTTACAGGGTCGGTTAAGTTACGCAAAACAATAATACTTTTAAAGGGTACATATCATGCTTTTAAATCATTCATTTTACTTATAAATCATACATTTGTGGTCTATATAAAGCATAACTGCAATGTTTGGGTCTGAATTCCTCATTATTATAGCTCCACAGGCCCCTTTTCTGCCCCTTTTCTGATGTGCTTCTGTGAGCAAGTCGTTTCAATGCGGCCCCTTTAAATAAAAAGGCGTACCATCTTACCACGGCCGCTGTCCAGGTCGCTGAGTTCACGGTCAGTTCAACTCCGGTTCAACTCTCCGCGTTCGGCCATTATTGTAGTTTGATAAGAGATACGATTACTATAGCTTCAAAGAACATTTTTATTCACATTTTAACAAAATGTCAACAACGGAAGACTTGTCCACCAAGCCTTACATAGTCGAGCCAGAGCGAGCGATTTGAAAAAGATGACGACGACGAACCGTCTTCATATGGAGGCAGGTATGTAAGTTAACTATGTTGTGTTATTAGTGAAAGTCAACTATTTCTCTTGTTAAAACAAGCACACTGACAAGATAAATGACTGCGGTCTGATCTTACCACTAAAAATCTGTATTGATAATAATACGATAACTTACGTTTAGAAAGCATCAGGAAACACAGCAGCTAAATGATAGAAGGAATTTACCCGATCGGCAAACCCTTCTGTATACTGGCTGAGGTTGTTGAAGTGGGGATCCTTGAAGTGCTTCAGGTCATTACATTCAACAACCGAACATTTTGACTAGCCCTCTCGTAACTTCTGCATGATTGAGCTTGGACTACAAAATCGGAGCGAGATATAATAATGGCGGATTGCTCGTATTGTTGGACTGGTAGTCAATGTCCTTATTTGTCAGTTCCGCTCCAAATACGGTGACGTACTTGCTCAAAAAACGTCATAGACAACAGAAAAATCTGAACAGGTTGAAAAATATGACCAAAACAGAATATAAAGATATAAACGAAGCACCTGAAGAGAATAATTTAATCTTTTCTGTACTTATAAACACTCCAAATCTACAACAAAATGCATTTAAGGGCTAAAAAAGTGGATTTTGCATGATATGTCCCCTTTAAGAATGGCCTCACCATTGTATATCTCACCATCTCTATATCTATATCTTTATCTAGTCTATCTATATCAGAGTTCAATACTGCGCAGACTAGGGCTCCAGAGTTCACTACTGCGCAGTCTCTGTCTCCGTAAATTTACATAGGACTTCTGATGTAAATAATGTGTATTCTGAATGATTCTCTTGAAATGTCCACAAGCTGCCAAGCCTGTGGTTTAATTCATGTCTGCAAGTATACAGGACTTGCAATGCTCCAAAGGCCATTAATTCTACTACAGACAGACATGGGAAGCTTGTAACTGCCTCAACACCACAATTCACAGACCCGTGAGCATTGAGAATTATTGTTTTTCTGCTCTGTGCATGGCACAAGAATGTCATTGAACACTTGCTCTCAGTTGAAGTGAGAGGAATGTGGATTGGGATACTGCTGTTTGCATGTGGGATGTTGCACAGTTTTGCTAGTGAGATTGGGACTCTCCAGTATGAAGTGGCCGGTCAGCTAAGTCCCTTTTTGGACCCTGGGCATACTTTCCCCTCACTTTTCCCATAAGCCCCTGGTGCATGGACAAAGTCCCCTTTGTGTGGGTCGTAGCTCTTGGCGAGAGAGCCCACAGCTTTGAAACTTTGTTTGAACGATGCGATTTTCATTTCTATCTGTCCTTTGCGCTCTCTCCCATACTGAACTCACCCATGGCTCTTTCTCTCCCTCCCTCACTTTACGTCTCGCTTCATGCTGTGTCCCGGGCCCTGCTTGACAACAGCATGAAGCGAGTGTCCGCTGAGGCTTAGTGCTTGGTATCCATAGCAGTGTTGTCTGTATGCATCTCAGGGTCACTTTGTGTGTGGACTTTAAAAAACAGAGTTGGGACAATGAAGTGGCCCAAATGAGTTAAACAGTATTGCCTAGTCATTTCCTGTGAACTGAACATATCTTGAAAATTATCAACGAATGTATACTTTAAACTTTGAGATTTTTTTTCTTTAAACAATTAACATCATTTATTACAATGTCTCGATACAGTTTTAGGGTCTGCAAGATTTTTTTTTATTGATGATTTTGAAAGAAGTCTCTATGCTCACCAAAGCCTCATTTATTTAATAAAAAATACAGAAACATTATTACAACTTAAAATAACTGTTTATATTTGATCTAATTTATTCCTGTGATGGCAAAGCTGAATTTACAGCATAATTTCCAGTCTTCAGTGTCTCACGATCCTTCAGAAATCATTATAATATACTGAATTGGTGCACAAGAAACATTTCTTGTTATTATCAATGTTTAAAGCAGTTGTGCTGCTTATTTTTATGTATTTTATTGAATTTTAATATTTTAATACTTTTATGGAGACTTATTATTTGACAGATTTTTTTGAAATAGAACTATTTTGTCACATAATAAATGTCTTTCCTGACACTTTTTATTAGCTTATTGCATCCTTGCTGAATAACATTTCTTTAAAAATTCTTTAAAAAACCCATAGTAGACTAACAAGGCAAAATATATTAGGTGGCACATTTTTACAGTTACAGTGTTTTTATTTGTAAACTCATGATAGCGTTCAATATGAACAAAGGTGTCAGAGGTTATGGCTAGAGTTGTTTTAAAGTTTCTTCTCATTCTGTTATCACTTTTACAGGTGCTGATAACATCTCAGAAGCAATAAAATCATCTATCAGAAGCAATAAATGTTGAGGGAAATGAACTGAACGTACTATATTACTGCCTGATGAACATTACTATGAACGCATTCATTCTAGTGTCTGTGAACGCATGCTCTCTCAGTTTAACATCACATCAGGGTGCCAAATTTCTATAGAGTCTTCCAGGCGAAAACCCAGCCAAAACACACGTCAACAGGCCTTAATATGTTGCGAAAAAACACCCAATCTGGCAACACCAGCCACCAGTGTCGCACAGCGGCCGCCACATGTGTCATCAAGACATAAAGCAGCATGTAGCAAGCATCGAGGAGGCTTTGCATCGTGTCAGTTTTAAGACAAGCTTTTAATAATAATAATTGTAAATGGGCTGTGGCAATAATCAAAAATAATAATAATAATTATAGCTTGCAGCAACATTTAGAAAAAAAGAACAATGAACTAGGAACTGTGAACTTAGCTCAAAATTGTAATGTATGAACTATGAACTGAACTAGTTCATTTTAAAATTTGTGAACTGAACTTTGAACTAGTTCATGTAGAAAGTGAACTGCAGATTACTCATTTACTCAAACAGCATTGTATCCATAATGTTTATTTTGATGTTATCAACATTGATTGAAGATGAACTCGAGCCAATAACATGAGCAATGTACATTGAATCTCTTTTTATTACAGTAAACGAAATGCCTAGGTTGTTCACACTGAGCAAGTGCTACATACGTCACTTATACCAATTTTTCACTGAGCATATATTAAATAATAGGGAATGGAATTGAAGAATAGTCACCATGACCTTACACAAATCTCTGAAAAATTAAAAAATGTCCGGTTCTGTTTAGTTTGATAATGCAAACTATATAAAAACAGTGTTTATTCCATAGACAGTATAAAACAAAGGACTTACAGTAGTGTCAGAGATGTCACCTGCAGGTTTCTGAAGAGCATTTTTGAAGCCCAAAGTGGGCAGAGTTGGTCATTGCAATCTTGACAACGCGTTCACTCCCGGATAACTGAAAATGGGCAAAATGGCGGAATTAGCTGAGGTGACTTGAAGGCTAATAGACAGCAGGCAAACGGCTCAGTAGTGACAGCAGCAGCAATCCACCTGTTACACCCTTTGTTATAGACCTTATGCACCAGAGAACGTGGGTGCCGTCATCTGCAGAATATTGTCTTTGAACTTCCGGTTTCGCGCTCGCTCGGTATATTTATATGGCATCGCTGTGGAGGAATAATTAGCTGGTGAAGTGGATTTACTTATTATAGAGTTAACAAAAGTTATCATGAGCATTGTAATGTTTATCATAAGTATTGTAAAGTAGATGTCTCAACAAATGTAGACCGGGATTTTTTTTACGAGCAGTTCAGTTAATGCCTATGAAAGATCACTGTGAAAATACAGACCGGAAGGCAAAAGACAACGAGCGCAGCACTGAAAAGGGGCGGGGCTACATAAGGTCTATACTGAACTTTAAGGCTTAATATAATTTAAACGGATGAGTTATAAAAAATCCACCCCCTCACAGTTGTCATGAAGGGCAAAATTAGCTATATAGACCAAAACCACTTTTTGTACTAGGCTGTAAAAAATAATAATAATAATAATAATTCAGCTACAAATTTGGACATTTTAACTCTCTTTTTGTAGCCTGTCTCTAGTGGTCAGTTGATGAATTGCAGTTTAAGTCACTCCCTTGTTGGGTTCAGAGAGAGAACCGGAAGGTCGCCACTTGGTTTATTTTCTTATTTTTAGTGTTTGTTAGGATGCACTTCATGGGGTAACATCTGTGCATTTTGTATAATTAAATCTATAAATAAATGTTTTAAAATAAATACATATTTTTCTTAAAAATATATAAGTAGTGTGTATTATCAAGAATGAATCAACATGAATAAATTGGGCTACTTGGAATATATATATATATATATATATATATATATATATATATATATATATATATATATATATATATATATATATATATATATATATATATATATATATTAGGTATGCTTTAAATTGCTTGCTTTTAAAGATCTACAGAGATCATTCTATCCTTACTAAGAGTGATATTTAAACACATTTTATTCTTAATATTAATAATAAGAACTCCAAATCAATTTTAATTATAATATTTATATCAGTAACTCTGTCAGTAAATATGTCAATGCATTTGTAGTATACTTAGTATAAAGCAAACATATTTTACATACATTTTGGTAAATATTCTTTTTCATTAGGGACTGTTTACTGTTTTTCACAAGAACTAATAAATATTCAAATTAGAAAACAAAGAGAAGGGAAGTGAGGCCCTCTTGTGAAGAATGAACAGTTTGTGAAACATTTCCTAATTGTTAATGAGGGGCTCAGGGCAAGGTGCCAAAGTCGGAGGGCCAATGGTGAGGGGTACAGCCGGAGCAGCCGATGGGCGGGCTGTTGCTCTGGGGTGACAAGTGGGACCCCTTTTTAACTACCTAGGTGTCACTGTGTTAGAGTGGGGTGTACAGGATAGCAGACAACACGGAGGATATCTAATAATGGTCTGAGTGCTGCTTGTCTGCGTGGGTCTCGTGTCTTTGACCTCCCTCCCACTCTCAGCCATCCTCACCAGCTTTGATCGTGTTCTGGGGAACTCAAGTATTCTTAAAGAGGGTTTTAGGATGGATGCATCAGATAATAACCTAGAGAACATGTCTGAGAACAATAATGTGGAGAAGAGTGAGGCTGGAGAGGAGATGAAGATGGAATCTGAGTCCAATCAGGATATGGACTCAGATTCAGACCTGTCTGCGGTCAAGATTCCTCCTCCACCAGAGCCAACTCCCTCTGGAGAAAAACTGGATATCTGGCCTAATGGCATAAGTGATGGCAAGCTGGAAATATGTAGGACTGTACCTGTGCCTCTGACCCGAAGTATTTTTCCTGTTGCAGTTTCACCTGCTGCGGAGCGCATCCGATTCATGCTGGGAGAGGACGATGACAGTCCAGCGTCTCCTCAGCTCTTCACAGAGCTGGACGAGCTACTGTCTGTTGATGGCCAGGAGATGGAGTGGAAGGAAACCGCCAGGTAAGAGTCTTGTGTCTTTGCTGGGACTCAAAAAGGGACCAGAGATATTAGAGCCAGTATTTTTAGCAGGAACTAGGTGTTGAAAAAAGCTTAGGTTCCCTGAATATTTATTTGTTTCTAATTGTATTATTTTATCTCATGTTTTGCCTAAATTGTATTCATTTTAAATTTGCAAACATTTTTTTTTTGAGGAATTATAAGTTAATTCTTTATAGGAATTATACATAATTTAAAGTTTGGGATCATTTAAGAGGAAAAAAAGAAAAGCTTTCTATTCAGCATTTTATAATGATTTCTGAATGATCATGTGACACTAAAGTGAGTTGTAATGACTGCTGACAAGTCAGCTTTCCCATAACAGGAATAAATGTCAATATTTTATAATATTATCTTTTTTGTTGTATTTTTGATCAAATAAATGCAGCCTTGGTGAATATAAGAATCTTCTTTCAAAAACTTAATTGTTCAGATCCTAAACTATTAATTGGTAGTGCATTTTTAGAGAAGATGGGGAAAATAGCACACTTATGTTCTGGTTGCTTTATAGACCGCTTCAGTTACTCTTGCAGACTTGTTATACAGGCTCCATACAATTCATCAAAAGAACATTCAAGTGTACTGGCTCTTTTCCAATGACTGCTTGGTGCCAGTATCTGAAGACATTTTAAATGCTTGACAGTGTCTAAAGGGATGTTTGCCACCTGGTTAATTTTTTTAGGGAATGGTGTGAATCCATTTAGAAATATTACATTTATGCCCTCCGCAGACACTCAAGCATTTAACAGACACTGTTGCTTTAAATCCCTGTGTTCATGAGTTCATTTGAGCAGAAAACTTGGTCTCTGATGAAGGACAAGTCTTGCATGCAGCACACATCAATTATGGAGCTGTGCTGCTCTTGAATGGGTTTGATCATTCAATGAGAGGGGCAGTTTCATGTTAAATTGAGTAGCACTCCAGGTGGTCCCCAAACAGTGGCCATTATCACATGCCACAGGGCCATTTAACAGATCACTACGAATGAGTACAGGATTTATTACTGCTGATCTTTTCATTTTCAATCAAGACTTTATTTGAGAGATTGTTTTAGAGATGAGATTACAGTCTGTTTGTGTATTTTAGGATTAGAGACTGCATATTTAATCCTTTCAAACAGGGTCATCAATTCGAATAAACAAATTTTTACAGGAGGAAAGATTAGAGCTCAACATGAGGGCTATTAAAGACTCTAGATTGATGTCTGGGACTTTTGTCTCTGATACAGTAAATTTAAGAATATTGTCATGGGGTGAAGAATCACATGACAGGGGAAGCTCATGTAAAGTGCCCAAGAGTGGATTCATTTATGTACAACATGAAGAAAAAAAATAAGAAAAACACGGTGAAGTGCGTTGCTTCTTCCTTGTAGTGTAGCGAGTCTGAGCTGTGCTTCTTGGAGGCTGAGCTGTGCTTGGAGGCTAAGCGGTCAACTGCTGTTTTCTGGAGAAAGATAGAGACAGGTATTAACGTTCTGTCTTGTGCAGAGATATCTCTCCATTTGACAAAGTTCACGTGACTTATGTAGCTGTTTGCTTGACAGAGCACGGCTGGGGCCGATTAGTCTGTGACGAGGGCATGCAGGTGTTCCTCGTCTGTTTCCAGGGTGACGCCCCTTTCTCGGGTTTTGACGGTCTTTTCTCGGGTTTTGGGGCTGAGTGGATCACCTCTACCTTTTCTCTTGCGGACGGATGAGACCCTACCGACCTGGAAACCCAGGTACTTTGCGCCGAAGACCGCAAGGTGGCATTTTCGTGGCTTAGCGGTGAGCCCAGCCTTCTAGAGCTATGACAGCACCCTCCACAGACGGTCCAGGTGGTCTTCCCATACAGGTCTCGGAGTGGACCACAATGTCATCAATCTAGGTAGTGGCGTAGACCTGGTGGGATCGTGGCCAGTGCCCTGTGAAGGCCAAAGGGTATGGTCTGGTACTGCCAGTGGCTGCTAGGGGTGGAAAAAGCAGTTTTAGGCTTTGTGTTTTCAGAGAGCGGTACCTGCCAGTAGCCCTTGGTAAGATCCAGTGTTGAGACATACCTGGCCCTTACCAACCGGTCCAGTAGCTCATCGACCCTAGGCATGATGTAACCATCGAATTCAGAAACCTCATTGAGGCGACGGAAGTCATTGCAAAAGCGGAGGCTGCCGTCAGGCTTTGGGACCATCACGATCAGGCAGGACCATGGGCTGCGTGGAGGTTCTATCACCTCTAACTTCAGCATTCATTGTACTTCCTCCTCAATAGCCTGCCGTCAGGCCTCAGGAACACGGTAGGGCCGCTGCCTGATGATGACTCCTGGAGGTGTGCGGATGTAATGGAGGACAGTGGTCTGCCCGGAAAGAGAACAAGTCAAAGAACTGATCAATTAGGTGTTGCAGCTTCTGTTTTGGGCAGCCCAAAAGGATTTTGGAAGGGGGACTCACCTTCTCTTCCACTGTCCGATGCCAGGAGGACTGGCCGCTGACTAGGTCCCCGAGTCACCTTCGGTCTTTGGTGGCTCCCTCTACGGCTGGTAGGCAGCGTCAAGGCGGCCAACAAGTGGTCAAACCCGGGCCAGTCTCTCTCATGCAGAATGGGAACCGGCAGATCCTTTACCACTCCTACCTCCACCGGCCAGGTACCGGGTCCTGCTGAGATGGTCACTCTGCGAGCTGGTACTTGTCCGGGCTGTCCCCGTGGACACAGGATATAAGGAGGAAGGCGAAAGACTCAGGGGGAAGAATGTTCGATTGAATCAGGCTTACTGCACTGCCAGAATCCAGGATGGCCCAAACCGGCTCCCCGTTCGATCTTGACGTCGGCTCCAGGGTTCCAACTGGTATGTTGTTATAAACAATTCAGCCAGCGAGCCAAGTTCGGGGCTGGAGGCATAGAGGCCACTGTTGGCATGGGCTCGTCACGCGGTGAGGGAACCGCTGGCCTGTCTACTTTTCCCTGAGTGCTCTTTCAGCGTGCGTTGCTCGAGGGGCAGCCTTCAGAGGAAAGGGTGGCGTTCCCTCCCCAGCCTCTCACTGTAGGGCAGCATCTGCCAGTTCGATGACTTCGACAACTTCAGGGTGATGGTTGGGTTTCTCATTCCAACTGCCTGTTGGTGTGAATGGGGAAGAGCACGAAGCAGATGGTTGATGACAATGCATTCTGGCACTTGACTGGCCATTGCACCCCCTCCAGCAGCCAGTGCTGCGCAAACCTCTTGAGTTCTGCTCCCTGGAGACAGGCCGGTCGATAGGGCTTATACTCCCAATCAAATACCTATTGGGTAGCGCATACTGGAGACAATCCCAGGCGGGCCAGAATTTTCCACTTTACTTTGTCGTAGTGCTGGGCGGTGGTGGCGAGGAGAGAAAAGCATGTGCACTGTGCTACACCAGTTAGGAGAGATTGACCTGTGCCCAATCCTCCATATGACCTCATTGACCTGTGCCAACCTTCAGTGGTGGCTGTGACTTTAAACATCTGTAGGTACGCTTTTATGTCACAATGGGGGGGGGGGGGGTCATGTTCCGTGACAAATTGGTGGCTTGAGTTCGGAGGTCCGGCTGTGGGGACGCATTGAGCGGCATGCATTGCTGCGAATTCCCACTCACCCTCATCCTGGTGGGCGGCGAGATGCTCAACTATTCACTGCTGGCGGATGCTAACCTAGGTTAACCGGTTGAGAAGTTCCTCCATGTTGGGGCTGGATTACTCGCCTGTGGCAGAAAAAAGTTTTGCCTTTCCGAAGTTTTGTATGGTCCAAACATTTCACAGACCAGTGTTTCCTCAACTTGGGCCAATACAGAGCTGGCTTCGATGAACATCTGAAAATAAATCAATCGAGCTACCAAGCAACAATTTCTGATGTGTAGCCTAATATTATTGTTCAAGTTCAGACAGGTATTCTTTCTCTCAAAATCATTCAATAATGTTTATGCATAAGTCAAGCCAGTGACTAAAATATCAACTTCATATAGTTTCTTTTAGTAGGATGAAAATGATCTTATTTAAAATGTGAAAAAATTTCAAGAGAGTTTCACATGTAATACGTAACTATTTCATATGCAAGCATGTCAGCCAATCACAGCAGTGGTCATTTACTCCTCTCAAACAGAGCTTTCAAATCAGATGATACAATTAGTCTAGGAAAAATGCCTTTTATTTCTAAAGTATGACTATTTTTGATCTAAAAAAAACATCCACAATCCTTTTACGGGCAAAAGCTAAAAAGCTATAATAGCCCGTGTCATGGGACGTTTAATACTATTATTTAGCAAGGATGCATTAAAATGAATGTTGTTGTTTTAAAATTACTATTCATCAAAAAAATCCTGAAAAATGTCTCTGTATCTCAATATCCACAAAAATATTAAAATGAAAACCGTTTTCAACTGATAATAATAAAAATAAATTTTACCTGTTTAGCACCAAATACATTTTCAATCAATGATCAGTTTACTTCCACATTGCACTTTCATACAGAACAGTTCACATGAGACTTGATTTGAGCTTCATTACCTTCAAGTCTCTGTTGTTTCTTATACTAAGGTGGATCAAGTTTGAAGAGAAGGTGGAAAAGGTGGGGAGCGATGGAGTAAACCACATGTGGCCACTCTGTCCCTACATAGTCTCTTTGAACTTAGAACGTGTATAGAGAAGGGCACCATCATGCTGGACCTAGAGGCCTCCACACTGCCAGGGGTTGTTGGTAAGCTTTTCCTTTACAGATATTTTGTGCTTTGACTGTCCTGCTTAGTCAAAGGATAATTAACTTTAACTGTTGTGGATGATCTGATGAGTCTCTTTGGCACTCAAATACCTTTTTCCCACCAAAATGGAATCAATGTGAACTCAAATTGAGTGACCCACTGATTTAAGAGCAGAACAATGACATAACTGATTACATTATAACGAGTTTTGAAAACAAATATTTTCTTTGACTTTTTATTACCTCCACAATAATTCACTTCAGTTTATTCATCACAAACAGCTTTTGATTCAATCTAGATTCAATAAAATAAAATGTGTTGAAGTCTGTTCACACGTGATGTTTATGTATAAGACTACCATTTTATTTTAGACAGACAAGGTACATATGACTGAAAGATAATTTAAAATTATGATAACATTGAGCTGCCTTTTCTGTAGTGAAAGCATGCAGAATAGTTTCTTGTAAGGCATAATCTTCGGCACCAACACTGGCAACCCTGTCAGTGGACAAAGGGCAAAAGAAAGATCATAAAGACAACACTTGAGATCAGATCAGACTCAGAGGAAAAAAAAAGCTTTTCCAAATGTACTGTACGGACTAAGATATAGCACGTGTAATGTGCATTTACTGTCTCGGCCAGCACAGCCCATCTATTTATTCGCTTTCCAAACGCTCACATGTCAGGATGCATTCATTGCTCTGTTTAATACACTCCTCTCTCAACCTCCGCTGTAACTCTGGGTTCAGATGCACGGGTGGTTGCATCCATTCAGGGCGGCCATTGCTTTTATACTGTATTCTGACAGAGCGTGAGGAAGATCAGGTTGAAAATTGTGTGGCCATTAAACAACGCTAGTGAATTGTTAGCAAAGTATGTGAATCTGGTCATTTTTTATAAGAGCTTTCTTAGAGGATTGATTGAAAAAATGAGTCATTTACTGCAGCTGTCTGGATTTAAGATGGCTGGTTAGAGATTGTAACCACTGCCACCAATCAAGTGAGATTTATTAATTCACATTCTTGAATCTCATTCCCGTATCTCTTACTCAGAGCATGATGTGTCAAGTCCTATTATCAATTTGCAGTAAATCTTAAGTTTGGCTGAGTTAAGCTCAGTCAACCTCATATAGAGCGCCTTTTGAGATAAAAATGAATTGAAGGATCAGCCATTAAGGGCCAAACCATTCACAAAAAGAGCCTGAGGGCCCAGGCCTCATGTCTTTGACCCTCTTTTATAAAAATAGATGCTTACAGGAACCACCAGACAATCTTATGCACAAGCCACTGCCTCATTAGAAGTCCACTTCTTAAGGCTAAGAATAGAACGCAATGTGTCGCTTCACTGACACTGACTTCAAGTTCCTTCAGAGAGTTCAATTTCAAGTTGTAGTTAAAAGTTTTAAGAACAGCGTTATGTAAAGGTGATATTTAAATTAAAAAAAATGCTCTGTTGTGCAATAAGCTCCTCAAAATCTCTAGAAGTGAAATAACCATAAGGCAGGTCTCTTCTAACCCTCATTTAGCTTTCTCATGGTCTACCTTTCTCTGTTTGCTAATCACTCTGTTTCTTTCAGAAATGATCACTGACAGTCAGATTGAGAATGGTCTGTTGAAAGCTGACCTGAAAGATAAGGTCATGTACACCTTGCTGAGGAAGCATCGCCACCAGACTAAGAAGTCCAATCTTCGCTCTTTGGCTGACATTGGCAAGACGGTCTCCAGTGCAAGTAGGCTGTTTTCCACCCCGGATAATGGTAATATGGGTGCCAGTTTGGTGCAGTTATTCCTCCTATTTCTTTTCTATTTATTAATTTATTTATTTTTTCATCTTTATATTTTTTTTATGTGGACTTTGTGGAAGTGTTTTCTCAACACTTAGATTTTTTTAAGTATTTTTGCCATTTTTGATTTTGTGTTTTGAATTTTATTGTGTTATTCACAAAGATACTGTAACTGAAGAACCATAAAACCATTTTTTTTGTTTTACTTTATTTTGAAGATTTGCATCACAACCTTTTACAGATTTGATAGCATCTGTCACATAGTTTCAAATATTAAAAAATGTGTTTCTAATGAATGTTTTACTAATTTGCTTATGTGATTAAGAAGTTGTCTCTATGTTTTAAAGACTCCATGGAATCACTTGAAATTGTGATGACCAGTCTCATCACAGTTTCTGCAAAATCAAAAATCCTGAATTTACCACTTGCTAGTCAGGTACAGGTCGAATTGGGGTAGGGGCATTCTCATACTGGAGAGCTTTTTTAGGATGAGGATGACTCATCAATATCTGTTAGTTAAAGATAAATGTTGGCTTTTTTAAAGAGTACAAACACATAAAGACAAAGCTAGTAGACATGGAATAAGTTCATGGGGTCTTTAAATAGTAACTCGTTCTTTTTCAGTCCTTGATATTATTTAGTCTGTCCTGTCTCTGTCTCCATGTTTTTCAATGATGCACATTGCACACAATATGCTGTTGCGTTACATTTTTGAAAATCTAAACCGTTATGAACTGGTGAACTAATGAACTAATCTGAGTTCTAATCTAATAAACTAATCTAATGAGAAATATAAGATGATACAACACTTCAAATAACGGTCAAGAGGATCATTCGATTTTTGGCAGTAACAATCAAATTATTTCAGTTAAGACAAATACTGTAGTGCATTGATTAAAAATTACACAAACATCATGATTCATGGTCAGGCTACAAATGCACAGGGTTCGACCGATTATCGGCCGATATTAAGCATTTTTATGGTTATTGGTATCGGGCATTTTCAAAACCGATTTGCCGAATAAAATAATTTTATTTTAAAATGCACAATATTTGGCTCTAATGCAGCCACATCTGTCAATCTGTCAGAACTCACCACTCTGTAGACTGAGTCTGGCCAATGAACGCGGAAAGCTGAAGGCAATGATAGCTTTGCACTCTCACACCGAAAGCACTTGCTGATTGGAGCTGCTTCACTGATCATCAGGTGTCTCTCAAAGTTAAGGCAACAGCAGAATTTGCTGAAGAAGCAATAAATTACTACACTGAAGTTGAAAAATACCTCAATATAATAGAGCCCTCTGATTTCTGCGATGCAGAAAACAGACGAAATCCAGCCATAAAAATGGAATTTACTGTTTTAAATTCTGTAATTTACAGAATATCACGGAATTTGTCAACTTTTTGATGAAAGGCAGGTCAAATACAATTTCAAACCGCAAAAACACTATTTACGTAAATGTGAATCCTACATGTCTCTAAATGAATGGTGCAGATGCGTGATTTCATATAACACACAAACGCAGTCTCATCCCAATTCGTCATATAACTGACGTTTTGGACGTCTTTTGACCATTCGTCAATATACGACTTTTAGGGCCCCCTTAAACGTCGTTAGATGACGTTATGGGATCCTAACTCTACCCCAGACCTAAACCTAACCCTAAACCCAACTCGTCACCTGAACTGACGTTAAAGGTAAAGCGTCAGTTGTATGACGACCCGGGATCGTCATCTACCGACGTTTAAGGGGGCCCTAAAAAGTCGTATATTGACGAATGGTCAAAAGACCTCCCAAAACGTCAGTTATATGACGAATTGGGATGAGACTGTGTTAACTGAGTATGCATGATGCTTGCGCTGTTTTCAACATCAGCCGCATCATTATACGAGGACATGATTGCTTAAAGATCATCTCCAGAGTCGCTTAGTCACTTCACAAGCTTTTTAATGATTCAACTGAAAAAAAAGTTTTCATCATATATCATAAACACACAGAAACTCAAAGATCTCCACGGCAACCTGTCAAAATAAAATTTAGGTTTTTCATAGGGCCCTAAAAATAATTTTTGTTAAACTGTAAATAAATTGAATAAGTTTGATGATTTAAATTAATTAGAACTGCTTTTTGATTACTAAAATTTTATTTAAACATTAAAATAGAGTCTTTGAGGTTTACAAAATTCTGCTGGGTGCTCCCTGCACTTTTCAAGTTATTTTATTTATTATTATTAATAACAGTTCTCAGATTCAAAGATATGTTTAAAATCATTTTAAAAAAAGTATTTGTCAAAAATCATTTGTTATTCTTAATTTTGACATTCATTTAAATTTTTACTCTAGATATATCGGTTCAAAATCGGTTACTGTCTATTTGATCTGTATGAACATCGGCCCTGAAAATCACATATCGGTTCGAACCCTAGGTTTTATACCATGAATCCTCTGATTCACTGACCAATGGACTTTTTGAATGTGACAAATTTTATTCCCTAGAACTTTTATATTCCCTTAACTTCCCTACCTTCTTAACAAATGTTTCTTTTCTACCTTCTCTTTTTCTGCAGTCTTACACAATCTTTTACAAAACTTGCTAAACTTTATACCTATTACCACTGGTATGACCTCTATCACCTTAACAATCTTTCTTTTCACCCTTCTTACCATCTTTTTTTTCCCTCTGGATACTCTGCTGCACTTGTCACTAAAAGCACGTAATCCACTTGAGAGTTCAGTGCCTTGTCTTATGACTCGCACATCTGAGGAGGTGTTGCGAGTCCCTGGAAGTCCAAGCATGGGATGGCCTAGTAAGTTTCAACTTACCAGTTGCCAATGTGTGTATGTGTCTCACCTCACTTAGTGTGTTAAGTCCAAAGTATACTTAAGTAGGGTATGCACACAGTTCACATGGTGTGAATTGCATCATCAGAATAGTACAAATGATTTTATCCACAAGATGGCAACTCTATCCCTGGCCCATTGTTTCACAGTTGAAAAAGAACTGGATGAGACGGAACAACAACAAAAAAAGGTACGAAAGCTGTCACTAGGGTGGTACCTTTTCAAAAGGTACACTTTTGTACCTAAAGGGTGCATATTGGTACCTTCATGGTACATATTTGTACAATTATGGTACCAATATGCACCCTTTAGGTACAAAAGTGTACCTTTTGAAAAGGTACCGCCCCAGTGACTTCTTTTTGTACCTTTTTTTCTGACAGTGAAACTACTCAATGGCAAATACCAATAGATGGCCACGTTGACTGCTTGTGTGAGGAGGTTAAAAGAAACCCACATCTTTAGTTTTAATGAGTAGGGGAGCGTGGGGCACAACCTAACGCAGGGTTAAATGTAACACAGACCGTTTACATAGTTCGTCAGGATCAAGCAGATTGTTTTTCCGCTATTTTTCTCTTGCTGCCAGAAGACGGTCTCCCGTGAATTTGCGGAAAGTTTTGATTATATTTCGTGAAGATACTGGACAAAGTGTGTTTTGACACCATGAAAGTAATTTTTTTCATCATAGGTAGTTTTTTTCGGTTTCTGAGTTGGGAGTATACGTTTCCAAATCTAACTTTATATTGCCTTAATCACTGTCTTGTTGGCTCAAACATAGCACAATTCCTAGCGACTTAGCTAGGCTTAAAATATGTAATACAAAGCGGGGTTAGTTACAACTAAGGCGCCAAGTGTACAATGATAATCAAATGAAAACGGACCCACACAACTTTTCAGGTTTGAGTATTTATTTATACATTTAACTTTGTTAGACTTTCATAAACAATGTTGGAATTTAAAATGTTTACAATTTAGTGTACTATGAATGATAACTTATTTATTTATTAAAAATATATAATATTAATGCAATAAACCCTTTAAATTTTTATTTTAAGCTCATTTGTATTATTATTATTATTAATAATAATAATTGTACATGTAGCTGCCACACATAAATCTAATTTAATTGCAATTACAATATTAATATTTTTGTTTATTATTAATATTGCAAAACTATGCAGCCCTTTTCTATGTCTCTATCCATGATATTGATCCATAATAGAAGGATGATTGGATGAGGGATTGATGTATGGATATCTGTCTATACATATGCACAAACAATATCAAACTATACAAATAAAATAGTACTGAATTATGTGTGTTACACACAAGTGTTACAACTAACCCCTCTATCTGTTACAATTAACCCCGTATATGGGGTGAGTTGTAACATTTGCACTTCTGTCACTTTCAGTGCAACTGTACAAAAATGGTAGGTCCTAGAAAAAAAAAAACTTTAAGTAGTCATTTGTAGCAGAGATGTGTATGTTGCTTGTGTAAAAAAATAAAAATAATCTAACCTAATTATTTTTTAATTAATTTAGCCAAAACCAAAATGCGTTAGGTTGTGCCCGCTCTCCCCTACAGAGACATTTTATCAGACACTGGAGAAGGATTAAACTTTCTAGTGCACATGAGTTTGACCACCTGTGTTCGCTTACACTATTAAATGGAGTATACTTTAAAAGGCTTATTATGTATTTGTATTTTAAATTATGTATTTTAAAAGGCTTATGTATTTGGCTGTACTCTCATAAACTAGCCTCCACAGTAATAAACTGGAGTATACTTTGGGCTTAACATTATTTGATAGAATAGCATACCTTAGTAGGTTAAAAGGGTCAGATCTGCTTAGATCTTTTGAAGGGTTCATTTAACTCTTCATTCAACAGAAAATTGAATTTTCTCAGTCGATGCCATATAAGATTAATTTTTGGTTCCTCAAATAACCTTTCAGTCAATGGTTCTTTAAATTACCCCATTTAAGTCTAAAAAATATTAACATTCGGAATGACCTTTTCCCAATATTATTATAATAATTTGTTACATTTATAAAGCACTTTTCTATGTACTCAAAGTGCTTTACATATGGAAGGGGGAATCTCCTCAACCACCACCACTATTAACAACCTATTGTACAATGTAAAGAAACTGTTAATGCCAATAGAACATCCATCCTTCTAAAGTTTCTACCAAGTTACCAGTTGTTTTATTTGTTGTTGTGGCTATCTGTGTTTAACTAATCAGTCCTGTGATCATTGTTATGTAATAGATTGTCATATCTAGAATTTCCCATATGGTGATCTTCACTCTTAATAGATTTTAATGCCAAAGTCTTTAATAATCACACTGGACTCATTTATGTGGAACTTTCCACTGGAGATCATCATGTCATCATGACTATAACCTTATTATTAACAGCTCTGATCAGATAATGTAAGATTCATGAAGGTGGATGTGAAATCTCTCTTCTTTTTTTCTTTTTTTTTTTCAATGTACCATTCTTTATCACAATTGCAAGTGATTTATAACTTCTTTTTTTGGCTACTTTTTCTTCTTCTTTTGGCTGCATCAAACTGACATCTTATTCATTATAGCACAATAATCCTGGTCAGTAATAGTGCTGACAGGTTTTCTGTGACATTTTAAAATTCTTTGCTTCACTGTGCTTGTCCTGTTCTCCTGCACATGCTGTTCACAGTATGATGGCAATGACCTGGGCTCTGAAAGGTTAATAGTTAACCTTTCAGTAGATTCCTTTCTCTCCTGACACATCACCTTTCCTAATTTATTTTATTCTATGGACTGAAGGAATTCAGAGCCTGTAAAATATTCATATACTGGAAAGCGTTGT
Source organism: Hybognathus amarus (assembly GCA_030378365.1). NCBI lineage: Eukaryota > Metazoa > Chordata > Actinopteri > Cypriniformes > Leuciscidae > Hybognathus > Hybognathus amarus. The sequence goes on along the minus strand of JAQIUQ010001747.1, from coordinate 110,706 downwards.
CAGTCCCATTAGTTCCCCATTAGTTTATTATGACATGCATTTGGGTTTCTCTGTTGACCTCTTTTAAAGTTTGTTTTTAAAATGGAACGGTGCCCTTTTAATTTGGGTCTTTTTTATTGAACCGCATTATCTTTCTCAGGTAGCCCAACCACTACACATCGCACCTTGACATCAAGCAGCTTGAATGATATCTCAGACAAGCCAGAGAAAGACCAGGTGAGTCAAATTTATATACCAAATGACCTCTGTTTAAAGGGATAGTTCAACCAAAAATGAACATTAGCCCATTATTTTCTCACCCTAAAGGTCTCACTTCTTTCAGAAGAACACAATAGCAGTTATATAATAAATGTCCTGCCTCTTTCAAGCCTTATAATTTTAGTCAATGGGCATAATTTGTCGGAAGTCCATCAAATCCTTAGCCTGGTTCAACCAGACACTTGTACATTTCATTTGTACAGAGAGTCTGGCCTCTCTCCATTGAGAAACATTTACTTCCTTGTAGGTGGGTTCTTTGTTAAAGTTCAGAACTATTGGATCTGCCTGAGTCACTCAGGATCTGCCATAGCCAATCGCCTAAGTGTGGTTGTGACATATGTCATGCACCGGAAACAAGAAGTCAGAATAATCAGAGGATTATGTTTACAGTAAGATGTCTGTCAACGAGAGCTACAGGTTTTGTTAATCTAAAACTGAAACTCAAATTATTGTCTTCAAATTATGTGTTTTCACATTTTTATTAATGACATTTATTTTTTTTTAAATACAACAAACTTTAATGATTTACAACATGTAAAACTGACAAACCAACCATGCTCCTACACAAATTGTTCTATACATCACAAGAATCACTAAATTTACTGTTCAGAATCTTAGCCACTGACATGACTCCTGAGTGCATCTTCAACAGCAGTTTAGCACCCAGGACTCAGGGCTTCAAACACCAGGCTAAAGCACCCATCCAAAATGTCACGGTCATTCGTGCACGCCGAGCTGCCCAGCACAAACTCCTAACTTTTCTGCCTCCTTCACTTGGTCCTCTCCATTAGTGCAACAAGAGGGTTGACAACAACTATCGGCTTTGCATCCCTATTGTTCGCCTTAGCTAACTCGTTCACCATAGCGGAGTGAGCTGGAAAATCTAACTTTTCCCAAACCCCATAAGGAGGAGGGCCACAACATCATGGCCACCAACAAAACTTAGCAAACACTGATCTTGCTCCGGCTTTAAATTCTGTATATTCGGCAGTTTTCCAACAACGGACTGAATAGGATTTCTCAAGCTCTTTCTCCACTGCCATTACTGAACTCCAACTCAAACTGACGTAAATCAACATCATCGTTCTCAGCCACTCCCTCTATTCGCTTATTGGTCCTACAAAACATTGATTTCTGGAAACCTAAGGATATACAGCAGTCCCAGACGTAGTAATGAAGGAAAATGAAATTGAGCGGAAGTGCGTAGGACGGCGTAGCCAGGCTATCAAATCCTATCAATCCGTGATAAAATTGCTTGAAACAGTTCCGGGGGTGGTAATAAAGGCCTTCTCAATTGAAGCGTTGCCTTCGTTTAAGAAAAATATCCATATTTAAAACTTTATCATCTAAATTGACTAGCTTCCGGCAGACAGCCGTAGACAAGTCAACTTATGCCAAAAGAGTAACCCTTGAACTTGACGTGACGAACGTGGTTGCCCAGTTTGTTTGAACCTATGGTTTGAACCACTAGAGGTGCCAAAGCTTACGCTACTCCTACATCGCACATCATCATACATCGTCAAGTGTTACTTTTTTGGCGTAGTCGATTGCGTACGACCGTCTGCCTGAAGCTAGTTATTTTAGTCGATAACATTTTAAATATGGATATTTTTCTTACACAAACACATCGCTTAATTTCAGAAAATCTTTATTAACCCCGCAGAGCCATGTCGAACAGTTTAATTACAGATGGATGCAGTTTGATTGACTTCTAAAAAAATATACCCATTGACTCCCATTATAAGGCTTTTAAGAGCCAGGACATTTTTTTTTATTATAACTCTGATTGTATTTGTCTGAAAGAAGAATGTCATACACCTAGTATGTAGCCTGCATGCCAGCCCGAACGCAAAATATTTTGGTCGGGAAGTTTGGTATGGACTGGTCAATTGAGGAGTAATTATGATTGGTTCAGAAATCGTTGGGCCAATCAAATTGCCAGGGTGGGCTTTATACGATGATGGACAGATGATCTGCAGTTACGTAACCATCTACCATCAAGTTGACTGCAGCTAGAGAATTGAGATGTATAGATTCTGCTACCGTGTCTGTTGTAAAAGAAATCGAGCAAATCTTTTAATCGCATTCATTTTAAAAGACGAACAGAGAACAGCAATTAAGGCATTTGTCGATCAGAAAGATGTGTCTGCTGTCCTTCTTACGGGATTCGGCAAAAGTTTCATTTATCAGCTGGCTCCGATGGTCACTAAGAAGATGGGACGCAATGAAATCCCTGTGGTCGTTGTGGTTTCTCCTTTGGTTGCACTCATGGAGGACCAAGTAAAAGAAGCAACCCTCAATATTTTACTACTACTTCATAGTTGTCAACTAGTTCTCTTGACAACTATGTGTAGCTCACCGTTGCTCCAGTTGGTTGTAAGTCTATTCAATTGAGTGCAGAGTTTGGTTTTTGTCCTGGTTCGAGTTAAGACACCGCCTCATAAGAAAAGCCCTATTATGAGCAGTATCAGACTCACATTCTGACTAGAATTTGAGTATGACAAAGTCAGGCTATCTAGTATGGCTTCAGGGTGAGTAAATCAAGGGGGAAAGTAAATAATTTGTTTCCACAAAAATATGAAGCCACGTGACAGATTTTAACATTAGTAATTTTAAGAAACGTTGGTAAAACTTTACAATAAGGTCTAATTTGTTAACATTAGTTAATGTATAAACTAACATGAACTAACAATGTGCAATATATTTGTTACAGTATTTATCCAGCCGGTTGTTATGTCAGAATAAACACAGACAGGGTGATCAGGACCCAGGACCCCGCATCAGCCTGAAAGGGGTTTATTCTAAAATAACAACCAGCTGGATGTACATTTATCCTGCTTATTACACAGCTAATTGCCACATAAATAAATTATTAGACACAAAATATTATATATTATAATATGGGTCAAAATATTTTATTTGGTCTTTAAATGTAAAGCTTCCTTGGAGAGAGCAGTTGCTGTAGCGTAGCAAGTATATACAAATATATATTTATATATATATAATATATATATATATATATATATATATATATATATATATATATATATATATATATATATATATATATATATATATATATATATATACAGTCATACCACTTATTACACATCACTTCATCGCTCACATAAATACTTATGGCGATAAGAGATATTGATTTGAGATTAAATTGTTTTAAAATCATACCTGTTTGTACTTTTATAATCCAACAGCTTACAAAACCATAGTCGCAAAATGGCAGAAACTACGTTTGTATGAAACAAATGAGAGCGAATCCACAATACTGTATGACAATTAAATAACTGGACACAAAATATAAAAAAAATATATTGTCTTACTATTTTATTCAGTTCACCAAACGCTAAACTTCCTGGATAAGCCTGTGTTATTTGTTTTCAGCAGTTGTTTTTGGGGAATAACATGCAGCTGGATAACCAATTGTCTAATCAGAATCAGGTATTCCACAGAGCTGTGTAATAACTCAAATTAGCTAATGTTAACTAACTTGACTATTTATCATTAAAAAAATGCAGCCTTGAGCATAAGAGTCTTCTTTTAAACATTAAACAGCATAAAGAAATGTTTATTTTATTTGATTTTTGTATACTCAAGTGTAAAAACAAAGATAGAATATATGGTATCTGTAAATGACTGTAATTTGGATTGCCATAAACTTTGCACATAAACAGATTTTTTTTTCCTAATCATAAAATAGGACATTGCGGTTACATGCACAGCAGACCAAAAGCAGTGGACTTTGTAATTCAAGGATATAGCTGGTTGGAATTACAGACAGGGAAGTTGGTCTCTCATTTTGGGAGCACCAAGAGGTCATAAGGGTGGTGTCAATCTGTGACAACCCATAAAAATTAACTGACTTCACAGAAGTTCACTTAGAGGAATTGTTGAATCTTCCCTGTTTACTTGGGAATGCATCCCTTCTTGCTGAACGCAGCATTATGTGAAATAGCTGACACATTTTTGACAGTGTTTCTGTGCTTCGGGCAGAAAATACTAGTGCGAATGTCATTACTGGAAGGCCTCCTCTGTTGACAGTTGACACTCTTAGGAGATGGCCCTTGCTGCGTGACCGAGTAGGGGATTGAGAGGCTGTTAGCATGAGGGGGGCAAGACACATGGACAGATTGCGATTGTAAGCACAGATTGAGGGGTGGCTCGGCTTTGTGTCGTGCGCTGTGAAAGCCTTGTGACTTGTTGCACTTTAGCTTCTTTTTATTTTTTTATGACGTCATTCCTGGTTTCTGAGATTAGACATTCACAGAATCTGGAAATGATGAAAATTAAGTAGGTTTAGAGTGATTAATTATTTTGCCCTTTGTATAATGAATAATTTTTGCTGCTCTAAATTAAGCTAACTTTATTATCCATATCCCATGGCTTCTTTCTGTAAAGTAGGACAAGAGTATCTTGACTTTTTTTTCTTCAGAGAGAGCGCCCCCTAAGGAAGGACCGCAAACTTATTAGTCTTTCAAGCCTTGACAATTTTTTTTATTACATTTTATTAAGAGGGATGGGAATAAGACGAATACAGTATTAAAACTTTTTAAATGGTAAATCATTCATTTAAACATATTTGCCATGATTTTGGTTGCAGCATTTCATTTACGATAGCTTCAACAGGTAGTCATCAGTTCCATGGCTTGACTACATAAAATGCTGGCTGTCAGACCGTGTTGACAGACTGATGAAATAATGCATTGCTTGCTCTAGCTAGGGAAGTAATCCAGTATCAAAGATGATGCTAAGCCTTTCCACGCCGTACTACCTGCCAGAGAGCTGGACAGCTCCGATTTCCTTGTGAAAAATAAATATACAAAAAATATTTGTCCATATTTATTGTAAATACCATACAATTGTACTTTTAGAATACTAAACTAAAATCTGCTAAATTGGATCAACTAATTTTTTTTTTTACTTAATGCACTTTAGTTATCCGGAAATAGTACTGCAGTCCAACTAAAGATATATGTCAGTATAGTTGATTGTGCTAAAATGGAACTATTGCAAGTATATTGTACTGTTTAAATATCTCGAATTTAAAGACTGACCTAACTGTACAGAGATCATTCTAACCTTATATTACTAAGAGTGACATTAAAAGACATTAAGAAATGTTCATTGTGCTGCTGAAGTGACCATCTGCCGACCCTTCTTTGACTCCTATTACACTGAAGTGAAGCTCTGAAGTAAACATTCTTATAAGTCTGAGAAAAAAAGCACTATGGGTTGTTTAAGGTGTGTCCTTTTAATACCTTAATCATCCCTACACTTGTCTGTAATGCTGTCTACAATCTGGCCTCCAGTTAACATCAGGGACATCACTCATCTCCATCTATGGCCATTGCTCACTCACTTGTTTTTGTTTCATTCATGGTTAAGATCATTTTTATTACTCCATGGTGGCTTTGCTTTCTAAATTCCCAGATGATTAAGCATGAGCATGAGGAATTGAGTTTCTTCAAGGGTTATTCCCACGAAGCAGGGATAATCATTTTGGGCTGCAAACTCTGTGTTAATGGTGTAGTTCACCCAAAACGTCTTATTTTACTCACCCTCATGTTCCAAGCGTGAATGACTATCTTTCTTTAGTGTTACACAGTAAGGGGCTGTTAAAATCACTCAAACGTAGTCGTTCATACATTTGATGAGTGAGAGGTCTGTCTTGTCATGTGCTCAAGTGCTCCAGGTTAAATGTTTTCCATTGTGCTTGCTAGAAGTGTTGTTCTATCAATTGTTAACCAAACTGCTTACTCTGCCTGTTAAATTAAGACTTTAAGGAGATAATATTGTTGTTTATGTATTGGCAAGATACTGGGCAACTGGTTTATGAGTGACTGACACTGAAACCTCATCTTCAGTTCATCAGCAGAGCTGTCAAATCTGATTTATGAGCTTCCTAGTTAACATGTCAATGGATGTCTAATATGTGTGCTAGTCTTACTGTTAAAGAATAATGAGTGTTTACATTTTTGGAAGTAATAAACAAATAAAAGTTCTTTATATACGCAAAAAGCTTGAGTAATTGTGAACACATTTAGCTAGTACAATAATAATAGATTGACCTTCAAAAATGACCTTCTAAGCACCAATTACAGTACGATTGATGGCTATGTGAGCAGGGTGTGCTAATTATCTTTGGCTTGTAAATTTCACATTTGGCATGACTTTAAAGACAGACCTGGCAGATGCCACTGCTTTGAAGTTGGCCTTCATTTTATCACTGGTAGGAACAACAACAGCCCGTATAAATAAAACTAATTTAACAGTTCCTTATACTGGTTACCACTGGTTCCTCTGAATTTAGAGCAAAGGAATGCAGGAGTCACAGTGGGCCTTTGCTGAACCCTAGAATGAACCATCCTACATACAACCACCAATCTTTGTTGTTTCCATTAGTTGGACAGTTCCATTAGTCCGACAGTTGCGGCTGTTGGATTCATCACATCTCGCCTCAGGCAACTCTTGATACAAAATGCCAGCTGGGCAATGTGTTTAATGAGGTCATGTGTTAGGGCATGATTTGTGTACTTTGTTTATCCATTTCTTCTTTCTTTTTGAACTTCATGTATCCAGCTGAAGAACAAGTTTATGAAGAAGCTGCCCAGAGATGCTGAAGCTTCCAATGTTCTCGTTGGAGAAGTGGACTTCCTGGACAGTCCTTTTGTGGCCTTTGTGAGGCTGCAGCAGGCAGTCATGTTGGGGGCGCTGACTGAAGTGCCTGTGCCCACCAGGTATGACATGCTTTCATCCCCACAAGGCCAAGGAGGGAAGTAAACGTAGTGGTAAAGGGGTACTCAGTTAAAATCAAATCTTTTATTAAATGTGTATGTTTTTCACCAAGTGTGTTAATGTTTGTTATTGTCTTTTTGTACCCAGATTTCTGTTCATTTTGCTTGGACCCAAAGGCAAAGCCAATTCATACCATGAAATTGGTAGAGCAATCGCTACCCTGATGTCTGATGAGGTACATGTAGAGTCTATTCTCAGCCAGAACTGTTTCAATCCTGTTTTAGAGTGCTAAATATTGTTGAGTTCATTCTTGTTTGCTGATGAACAACTATATTCTGTAACAGAACTTGTGTTATAATTTTACTGTTACTATATTTTAAGTTTTTGTTTTAGATTAAGTGTTAGTAATTGTTGTTTTTGTCATTTTCTGTAATTTTTTTTTCTATTTAGCTCAGATTTATTTTTGTTTCAGATTATTAGTCTTAATAATTTAGTATTTCAACTTAAACATTTCATTTGTCTCACATTTTTAGAGTTTGGTACACAGATTATATGTTGCTCAGGGCTGATTTTTATCTGTATGAACAGGCCAATTCAATAATCACACCTATTTGTAAATACATTTGTCAATCCTAAACACTGACTGTATGAGCATAGCCTACCTGTTCTGATACTGTGTAGCTGTGCCTGAAAAAAAATGTTGTGTTGAATTAGTTTGATTAGATTGCGTAGGGAAAGTTAGCCAGTAATCACTGTTCTCTTATCAAGGTCTTCCATGAAATTGCGTACAAAGCCAAGGACAGACAAGATCTTCTTGCTGGCATTGATGAGTTCTTGGATGAGGTCATTGTCCTTCCTCCTGGAGAATGGGACCCTGCCATCAGGATAGAGCCTCCAAAATCCCTGCCATCCTCAGATAAAAGGTACTTGATATTTATCAGCATACAGTATAAGTTTTGCTGAAGCCCCACCAATATCTCACAACAAACTCTGTCAATGTTCCTATTTTGACTTGTGGATTTGAATGATGGTCATGTATAATTTCTGAGCCTGTCAATTTTATATGTCAAATGGGATGTTTTCTTGGCACACTTTAGGCCCTTAGTGCCAACTGGGCATCGTTTAAATGCCACGGCCTCCCTGAGCATTGTTTCTAGACCATTGTCCATCCTTTTATGGCCACCATGTACCCATTCTCTGATGGCTACTTCCAGCAGGATAATGCACCATGTCACAAAGCTCGAATCATTTCAAATTGGTTTCTTGAACATGACAATGAGTTCTCTGTACTAAATGGCCCTCACAGTCACCAGATCTCAACCCAATAGAGCATCTTGGAACAGGAGCTTCATGCCCTGGATGTGCATCAGACAAATCTCTCAACTGCGAGATGCTATCCTATCAATATGGGCCAACATTTCTAAAGAATGCTTTCAGCACCTTGTTGAATTAATGCCACATAGAATTTAAGGCAGTTCTGAAGGCAAAGGGGGTCACACACAGTATTTGTATGGTGTTGGCCAGGAAGTAGTTAAAGGCCAGCAAGCCAGGTCTGTGCGAACTAAGGCCATTCATTCATTCATTAAGAAAGAGTAGAGCAGTGGTTAATTAGATTAAGTACGTCACCTCTTTTTGGCTTCAGGTGAAGTGACAGCAGGCTGCCGTTTTATCCTACCACCTGAATACAAAAAGGAGAGCTGTGTGCCAGCAGAATGCAGTCACACCAGCATCACACACAGTGTACACAACACATTACACACACCAGTCCTCGTACATGCATTCACAGGTTGTTGAATGTAAACAACAGTATGAATTACTTCACTTACTGTACTGTCTATCTGTTTGTCGTTCATAATACATCCATCCATCACTTTGGCTTGTTCTTTGCTTAGTCTATCATCTACCATTTTATCTATGCACTCTATGCACGAACCCTGCTGACGTATGTCAGAAAGAATCTCAGTCAGCTTCTTTACTTCCGCTTGCGTGTTCTGCAGGCAAAGTATATAGCAGCAAAACTTTAATAAAATTCACTTTCTCAGAAACAGAGACAACAATTTTTGAAACGCTGATTCGCTAGTGGGATTTCGCACGATATGAGAGAATACTCACCCTCAAATTTGTTGATATAGGTCGAAATATATAATTTAAATAACTTCTCTTTTTTACTCTTCTGTGACAGCTAACTTCCTCACAGTGTTGTTAACATCATTCACGTTAACCGCAGAAAGTTTTTGTAAACAGCGAGTGTAATTTGACACTATCTCCACCTAACGCAAAACCGGCTTCTGACGCAGCACCAATGTAACTGGGCGGTGTTGAGACAAACCCGGAAGCGATCGTGCATAGAGGCTATTGCTCAGTCCTTATTCTTTTTATTTCTTTTTATAATGTATATCAGTCTGTCTGTTGTAAACTGTTTATTACTTTATCTTGTGTTCAATCTTTGTCTCATTTTTATCTGTTGTTTTATCATTCTATCTATTGTTTGATCATTTTATCAGTTTCTGTTGGTATAATAGCTTGTTTTCATATGATGTCAAGCCACTGCGTTGCCATGGCGCGAAATGCAGATGGAGGGCAGGAATTGATTTTCTATATTTAGGAAGCACTATAACAAACTCAAAATGCCTGTGTTTTTGCGTCGTTTATGGTTGCTCAAATCGAATCAGACCACGAGGAGTTTTCATTGAGTTCCAAAAGTTGTTGTTCATAAGGGGGAAAATACAAGAAATTGACAGAAAAACACTGGGAAAAATGCCTTGCAAACCTACGGCTGCGGTCGGGAGGAACCGAATGGGAAAATGCTGTGTGTGTGTGTGTGTGTGTGTGTGTGTGTGTGCAGTGATCACTTCGTCAAATGTGAGTTAATACATTATTTATGTGGCTTATTATAATTACATTATTCAGGTGTTTAAACACACTTATGTGGCTGTTTGTGTAACGCACCAGTTTCTGAACTTTGTTAAGTCAAAGTAACGTTATGTCTGTGAGACGAGGTAGTTGCTGATATCTACAGCCTCGATGGCAGGCAAATCTCTCAATTCAGTTGAAAATCGGTCCTCTTTATAACGTAAGGATCACGTCCAACATATGTTTAGATTTTCTGTTTATATATGTCTCTTGTAATAGCGTCTAAAGTAGTACAGTACGGATTTTCCTCCATCTCGTCCATTGCGCTCTTCACTCCTTGCCCTCCATCTGCATTTCGCGCATCAGCACAATCACATGACTACAAACCACCTATCAGTCCAGGGAGGTGCATGATGGGAAATGTAGTCTGTGATGATCCAGGGAGTTTATGGCTAATCATGACAATATGGATGATTGGATGAGTGCCATATTCATATACAGTATCATGACATTTAGATGTAATTTGAAGAATACCATGGTCTTACCATCTCTATCTAATATTTTTATTTCATATTGTACAGTTGTGTGGGCTACCACGGTACTATCTTGCAGGATGTTTAGTTTACTGAACTTCAGGCTGCGGGCCTTAAAATTACTTATAAAGAGTCCACGAGTGTGTCTTTTGTCATCTTTCTTCCTTCTCTGTTTTCTTTCCTCCTCTATAAGTTATTTCAGGACATTAATGACATTCAACAATCTCCATTTGTTTGTTATGTTGTCCAGAAAGAACATGTATGCTGGAGGGGACAGCACACAGATGAATGGAGACACGCCTCACAGCGGTGGAGACGGGGCGGGGGGCACGCAGTAGGCGATGAGCTAAAGAAGACGGGGAAGTGAGTGTGTTTGTAGAATGTTTGTATAAATTCTTCTCAAGGAACAGATTATGTTCTCTGAACACCATGGTTTAGTTCAGATAAAGGTTTGTTTTCCTCCTCTCTATATGACTAGACTTATCTTAATATTAGGCAAGCACTTAGATTTGATTTTTCTAGTACAGTACATTCCCACTGTTGGTTTGGAAACACCTTGAACTTTGGGAAATTACTGCCTCGTACTATTAGTAATCCTTTTGAGCTATGTATGTATGTGTATATATACATAAACATACTTTTTTTGCTGTTACCAAATCAAAATACTTGATTAACATACTACTATTTGAAATATTACTTTGTTCATATAACATATTGTCTACTATTTAGTAGAAGAATTGACTTGTGTAATATTTTGTTCTTCAGGTTTTGTGGAGGCCTTATTCTTGATGTCAAAAGAAAAGCCCCATTTTTCTTTAGTGATTTCTACGATGCACTACACATCCAGTCTTTGTCTGCCATTCTTTTCATCTACCTGGGAACAGTAACCAATGCCATCACATTCGGAGGATTGCTGGGTGACGCCACAGAGAACATGCAGGTAAAGATTCTACTGCAAATTATAGGACATTTTGTTTCCTATTGTGTGCCATGGATGTGCCATATGCTCTTTGTGCCTGATAATTCCTAAATAAGAATCAGTCCAAACTTGCCAGAGATTACAATGTAATTCAGTGCTGGTCAATCTTTAACTGACGCATACCGGGAGAACCTTCTTCTACTGCCCTCTTTTTGAATTGTTACTTTTAGTTCAAAGGTCATGTTAGTTAGTTAGTTAAAGTCTCACAGTTCATATATTAACTGCTTAAAGGGGTCATGAATTGGATTTTTGGATTATTATTTTTGGATTATTTTATAATGTTTCCTGAGGTACAGTTTTAATGTAAATATGATTTTTACATCATATGTTTGTCACAATTTAGAAATAAATGGCTATTTAGCCTCTGATTTGAACACTCAGTTTGAAGGGACGTGTCTGCTGTGAGACTTCAGTGGAAACGCTCAGTGCTGTGATTGGCTGACATCTTTGCATATGAAATAAGTAATACATGTGGAACCATCTCAAATTCTTTTACTACAATTTTTACTATTACAGCTGTCGAATATGCTTATAGTATTATATTTAGATCTATTACCAGACAGACTGTCTGTTGAACGCATGAATGCAGTGATCTCATAATTGTAGCGCGATTTCTGCACTCTCATGAATGCTTTCCCCATAAATAACAATGCAGTCAGAATGTAAATACTGTAAGAGCTTCTTTGTGCAGTGTAACAGCATCATTGATTACATACTTGGAGTTTTGGCAAGTGTCCAGATAAAATAAATAATGTGAAGTTCATTGTTTAGTCACTAGCTTGATGCATTGCGAAATGATTTTGTGACAGAAGAAATCCATCTGAAATTGAGTAATTACACATCAGAAATCACTGATCACAGATCAGGCTTTGGAATAAACATGGTTACTTACATGTTTGTGCTGTTGCTGACTGATCCATATCGTAAAAGTCTGTTTCCAAAGCCTGTGACGAATTACCAAATAATCAAATGAACCGAATACAAACATACTGTATATTGCACGGCTGAGACTTTCACATAGTTGAGAAAGATGCTACTTTCCTAGCATTAGGATCATTTTGATGCTAATGCTATTTTTCCTGTTTCAATCTTTTCTCGTTCTCATGTCATTATTCACTAACGGCTCAGACACTGTGACGTTGTTACTCTTTCTCTGCCCTGATGTCATAATTCCACACTTTTCAGAGCCTGCGGCTTTTGTTTCTGGCCTTGGTTTCAATAAAAGCTATTTTGGGACTAACAAGGAAGTTTTGAGTTTTGAAACAGGATATTTTTATAGTATACCAACCTCTTACCTGTCAAACGATCAAGGAATATTTGGACTCTCAGATCATGAACCCTTGCTGAGATCTATTGCATGAAAAATGCTGTAAAACCCTACCCTTGCATGAAAAATGCTTAGATCTACTGCACATGTTGTTGGCTAGTCAATATTTTAGCTCAGGGAAACACATCAGCAAGTCACCACTAGCAAAGTGGTGCAATTTATAGGGATCTATTTATTTTAAAATACATTATAACATTAAATGAAGAAATTAATTAAGATGAGGGGTACTACAGTGTCTGTTCTGAGTAGTCCAGAGTAGATCAGACTACCCTTTAGTGTTGCACGGTGCACTTAAAATAAAATACTTGAAAAAAAAAAAAAAAAGTCACAATTCCTAAATGTATTAATATCGATACTTTTATGAATAACCGAAAAACACAAGTGATACTGTGTCTGTGGCTGCCGGTCAGCAGTGAAGTGGGAATCTGGAGAGTCTGGACTTTTCCCGTTGGGTCCGGTAGTGTTTTGATAGATTGAAGCGTGTGTCCGAGTGAAGATGTTGCGTAAGTCACAAAAGACACTGCATCGATGCAACTGATAGCAGCGAAAAAGAGCACTCCGCTTTGATTTAAAAAACCAACTAATTAGCACTAGATCTCTTATTTAATGTGAAACGCCTTGTATAGAATATAGTATCGAAAAAGTATCAAATGCAATTCTTGACTTTGTATAGGTATCGAAACAATTATTTTGGTATCGTGACAACACTATTTTATTGATTCTATTTTCATCAAATGGGTTGACAGAACTTTTTTAACCACCAACTGTTGTTTGTCATTTTACTTGACAAAAGGTCTTTATCCATAATGAAGGTGTAGCAGGCTTTAGTCACAGTTTTTGATAAAGGTCAAAAGACAGATGGTGGTAATAATATACTGCAATCACTGACATTCTCATTTGGACGGGATTAGATTTCTCAGTGAGTGCCCAAGTTAGCCATTATCTGGTAGTTTGTATTTTGATTGTGTGAGAAAAACACAAACATGACTGATTCAGTTGGGATTTAAAGGAAGGGATAGTTCACTTTGAAATTAGTTTTTGATATGTTTTAGCTTACCTCAAGGGCATCCAGGATGTAGGTGTCTTTGTTTCCACAGTATTTTCAATTTGAACATTTTTCAGTCAAACCGTTGTTGTCTATCAGTCATATAATGCGGGTTTAGGGGCTCCACGTCAAAGAGCATGCACAGAGAAGTCAAAATTAAACATGATTTAATGACTCGTAAATGTAAGTACACATTGATGGCCTAAGACACGAAACAAGCGGTTTGTGTGAGAAAATTAACAGTATTATATCGTTTTTACCTCGTGTAACCACAGCCATGTCCAATTGTTGTGAATCAGTTGTCGTTTCAACAATTGACTCGTTTTAATACAGTCTGTCCAATTATCTGACTCCCAACAGTGGTTGTTCAAACAGCAAACTGACAATGAAGTTACATCTCTTCAATGGCAGTTCATCACAATGGTCTGCATAGGCACTACTGCACTAGGATGAGTTTCTGAACAATACCTGCGATTTCAGATACACTGTTATTCGCAGGACGAATTCATATGCGAATTATGATATAATTCGGACATGGCTAGTTAGTACCGAGATGGAGTGTCTATTACCTGGATATGGCATTTGAAGGTCATGCGATCTAAGAAACATTGTTAATTACACGTATGGTATAAGACCTTGTAGTTAAATTAGAACAAGTTTGCTTGAAACGATAATAGATCAATTGAAATAAGACTTGCTAACAGTATTACATAAATAATGGAACTGGTATATGAATGGATTTATTGAAGGATCCAGTGAAATAGATTCTGAGCCATTTCTGTGAATAACTTTGAGTTAGCTAAAAATCACTAGGTTCTTTGTTAAATTATCCAAATATGCAAAATATGTGCAGCTTGTTTCTTCTCACACATCCTTTGTAAAAATCACAAAGTATGTCTGTGAACGATGATGAATTTCCTTTAACCTCCTCAGGGATAGCTTGTCCCATCCAAAATGGATTTAAACATGCTTAAACAGACTTTCCTCACAGGGAACGTGATTGTGACTGAGCTTCCGATGGGTTTTTCCATAACCCTTTGAATCTTCTTCATTGTGTGTTGGGTGAAGGGTGTGCTGGAGAGCTTTCTGGGTACAGCGGTCTCTGGAGCCATCTTCTGTCTCCTGGCTGGGCAACCGCTGATCATTCTCAGCAGTACGGGGCCAGTGCTGGTGTTTGAAAGGCTGCTCTTCAACTTCAGCAGGTTCTTGATCGCCTTTGTTCACAATGTAACATCACAAACTTTTATGGGCAGCCAAATCCCTGACAAAATTCAAGAAACAGCATCCCTCCATGTTGTAGCTTGCACTATTCTGATCACTGACTGACACTTTCTATTACTAGCACTTCTCATGTTGCTCTCTTAAGATGAATTGCTTGTATACCTCATTTGTAAGTCACTATGAAAAAAGAGTCTGCTAAATAAATGTAAACAAACTAACTGACCTTTTTGTAATTAACTGAAACATTTCAGTTATATATGTTACCCTCATTCCCTGAGTAGGGAATGGAGACGTTTTGTCGAATGATGATGAATGGCTTTTCGCTTTGAATGTCTATCAGCTTCGTTCAATATAAAACGAGCCAATGGCAAAGAAATCCCACGGGTCTGTAGAATTTGCATGCCGTAACTATGCCTCACCTCATGTGTATGAAAGGAGGACGCCGGCAGAATACAAACATGTTTCTTCGCTGAGGAGCCAAGACTGAGGTTAGGCGTTCCCCGCAGCATAGCGGAAAGTGGCAGGAAGACATTCCTACTCAGGGAACAAGGGTTACATATGTAACCGAGACGTTCCCTTTCGTTGTCACTCCGAGGGGGGCTTGCCGATGGAAAGACACCTGCTCAGAGAGGCTTACATCGGAAATACACATGTGGAGGTGGCTCAGGCAAGGGACCATGCACATGAGAGGCACCTAGCCGACGCGGCAGGCAATAGATACTGGCATCGACATCAGGAGTTCTGGAGGAACTCAGGGCTTTCAGGAAAGCTCACCTGAGGAGAATATTGCCTGTATCCAGTCCGTAGAATGGAATGGCGAGCAAGCGAAGACACCTGAGCAGGTCAGGTACTAGCTGGTTTGAAGCGAGTACATGAGAGGACAATGGCTCCTCTTGGAGATTATAGAATCTGGCAAATGTGTTGGGTATGGCCCAGCCTGCAGCTGTACAGATGTTTGTTAGCAAGGCGCCATGAGCTAGAGCCCAAGAGGACGCCACACTCCGGGTGGTGTGGGCAGTCACACCAAGGGGGCACGGTCGACCTTGCTGCTGGTATGCTGAAGCAATGGCGTTCACTATACAGGTACTGAAACACTGCGCACTCTCTACATAGACGCAGAGGGCGCGTACTGGACAGAGCAGTGCCAAGGCTGGGTCTGCCTCCTCCAGGAGCAGCGCTTAGAGGTTCACCACCTGGTCCTGGAAGGGAGTGGTAGGAACCTTGGGCACATATCCATGCCGGGGTCTCAGGATCACGTGAGAGTAGCCCGGCCCGAATTCCAGGCACACTTTGTCAACGGAGGTCCCCTACCCTCTTGATGGAGGCCAATGCAACCAGAAGCGCTGTCTTCATTGACAGGAACTTAAGCTCAGCTGATTGCAAAGGCTCAAAGGGAGCACTCTGCAGGGCAGTTAGCATCACTGAGCGGTCCCAAGAGGGAACGAGAGGGGCGAAGAGGATTCAGTCTCCTCGTTCCTCTCAGGAACCTGACGATCAGGTTGTGCTTCCCCAAGAACTTACCTGTGTCAATAGTGGCGACATAGACCTGAGGGTGGAGGCAGACAGCCTTCACTCCAACCCCTCTTGGAGGAAGGAAAGCACGACACTGATTGAACACCTCCGGGGTCTTCTCAGTGAGAAGAGCACCAGTTGACGAAAAGGTTCCACTTCAACGCATAGACGTGTCTTGTGGACAATGCTCTTGCAGAAGTGATGGTAGCCAACCCCGCTGGTGGAATGGTACTCAAACCTGTCTTGTCCCATCCAGGAGCCACACGTGGCGGTTCTAAAGATCGGGATGAGGGTGCAATAGGGTGCCCCCTCCCTGAGAAAGGAGATCCTTATTCAGAGGAATCAGCAGTGACTGTGCGCACTCATTTGTAACCTGCGCGACCGAGTCTATATCCATACCGATAAAAGAGATCCTCTGTATGGGGGAAATTTGCTCTTTTCCCAGTTTTAGGATCAGCCGGTCGTAGCGATAATTCAGGGATGTGAACCCTGTGTTCCCGGAGGGGAACAAGGGCTGCCTCTGCGACCTTCTTGAAGACGCGAGGAGACATGGTTAGCCCAAAAGGGAGAACTGTGTACTGGTATGCCTGCCCCTCGAAAGCAAATCGTAGGAACGGTCTGTGTCGAGGGAGAACGTTCTGCTCTAACAATCGACATCCCTGAGCAGCCTGTCTCAGCCTGCCGCTTAACCCAGCGTTTAGCTGGGGGTGGGGCTGGAGAGGGCTGGAACGTCCTCATGTGGCTGCTGCTTGGGCCGGGTCTGGCTGCCTCAACCCAGTCGGTAGCGACTTGGGTTGAGGCAGCAGCGGGGTTGGCGGGGCATTATGTGTTTAATGGCCTCAGTCTGTTTCTGAGCAGTCTAGAACTGTTGGGCGAAGTCCTCGACTGAACAGCCAAAGAGGCTGGCCTGGGACATGGGGGTGTCAAGCAGCTGGGACCGCTCGGCATCCTTCATGACGGTCAGGTTCAGCCAGAGGTGTCTCTCCTGGACCACGGCTGTGGACATCACCAGACTCAGGGAGCATGCGGTCACCTTCGTCGCCCGGAGGGCAAGGTCGGTGGCGGCAAGCAACTTATCGAAGAGCGCTGGGTCTGTCCTGCCCTCATGCATGTCTCTGAGCATCTGGGCCTGTTAGAGCCTGCAGAATGGCCATAGCATATAGCGTAGCTGCTTCCTGTCCCACCGCTCTGTAGGACTTTGCCACTAGCGTAGACAAATTCCTACAGGCTCTGGATGGGTGCTTAGGCTCGCCGCAAGAAGAAGCACTCTGGGGACACAGTTGCATCGCAACAGAGCGTTCAACCTTGGGGAGCCCAGTGTACCCATAGGCAGCGGCTCCATCGAGGGGAGGAAAGACAGATGAGATCAACGAGCAGTCACAGGAAGACATGGGGGGTCTTCCAGGACTTCGAGATCTCATCATGCACATCTGGGAATAAAGGTATTGGGGTTGGCCGCAGACATGAATTGGTGGCAGTGCCCAAAAACCAATCATCTAGCCCGGGAAAACATGGCAGTCATCTTGGGGTCGGACTCGACGACGACTGCACACCCGAATGAGGCAGCGCCACCCAATGAATGTGATGCTGCAACAGACATCGTATCATCCTCTGTAGCGCCAAAGGAAACTCATGGGAAATCCGAAGATGGGCCTGCGAGAATCCCTTGGACGCTAACTGGCATCGTCACGGGAGGGGGAGGTGCAGGGCACGGACGTGTAGTCGGCGCCTTCAGGTCACACTGGCCACCAGCTGAAGTACTAGCTCTAATCCTAGAGGAAGTAGATTGGGGTGTGGATGAGGGCACTCTCACTCTTGCGAGTTCACTGAGTCTCGACCGTAGTGATGCAATGGTCATGTTCCCACAGAGAGAACATGAGTCATCCACGAGAGCTGCTGTAGCGTGATCACTGCCCTGACTAGACAGCGGTCGTGCCCATCAGAGTCAGACACGTGTCTGCCGCATCCAGAAGTGCACGGGTGAGGCATCTTTAAAAAGACATGCCGTGTGCAAGCTCTTTTAGAGAGGAAATCTCTTTGCTGAAGCTCCCCGGGAGAAACACACTCACTGGCAAACTACTGGACAGATAAGCAGGAAGCGCAAATCCGCAGGGATATCGCCGTCACACCAACACCGGGAATATCGCTTGTTTGAAGAAGTTGTGGAACGAAGAATGAACTTGGCTCTGTAGCGAAAACATGTCTGTATCATGTCGGCGTTCTCCTTTTATACCCACGAGGTGAGGCGGAGTTACACCATGCAAATTCCACAGACACATGGCATTTCTTTGCCATTGGCTCGTTTTATATTGCCGTTCATATAGGTGTTCTAAGCGAAACCGACGGAACTTGAGAGTGACAATGAAAGGAATCAAATTTTCTGGAAATAAAGCTGAAGTGTTCAATGCATAATAATGTCCATTGCTGGTCTTATGGTGCGTTCACACCGGACGTGAATAGTGCGTCAGGCGTGAATGATTTAAATGTTAAGTCAATGCAAAGATGCGGTACGCGCGTAAAACTTCCTCCAGCGTGAATGAGGCATAGAACACGGCGCGGAACTTGCGAATACGCCTCATTCGCGCATCAAGTTTGTGCTAATGGCGCAAATTGAAAGCGTCTGGTGCCCGAGTTGAAAAATCTGAACTTTGGCGAGCAAATGGTGAAACTCGCCAAACGGTTCACCTCCAAAGGGTCCGGTGGACACACAAATACGGCAACGATGATCCCCACGCCGCTGTTGTAGCTCTCCAGAGCAAATACAGTGCGGTGAAACCCTCGATGAATGCTCGATCAACATAAAAAAAAAGATGGCGGCCAACGGGTTTTGATTTTGACGAGCGAGACGTACTTGCATTTTGCTTCAAACTATTAATTTTACGCGCGCAAATTAACAGAAAGTGGTCAAGCATCAAACTAGATGCGGTAGACACGAATTTGAAGTGTGGGGTCATTTAGAATAATAAAAAGAAAATAAAAGAAATACATACATTTATTTATTAAGGATGCATTAAATTGATCATAAATCACAGTAAAGACCTTTACCATATTCCAACAGATTTATATTTAAAATAAATGCTGTTTAACTTTTAAGAATCCTGAAAAAAAAAGTAAAATATTAAGCAACACAACTGTTTTCCAATTGATAGTAAGAAATAATTCTCAAGCAAATCAGAATGATTTCTGAAGGATCATGTGACTGAAGAGTAATGGCTGATGAAAATTTTGCTTTGCCACCAAAGGAATAAATTACATTTTACAATATATTTGAGAATAAAGTTTTCTTTGTTTTTTTAATAGTATTTATATTTTACAATGTTATTTTATTTATTTAATTTTTGATCAAATAATTGGAGCCTTCATAAGAGACTTCTTTCATTGCTGTATGATTTGAAAAGTAAATGTTCTATTTATACTTTTTTTCTGCAGGGAAAATGATTTTGACTACCTAGAGTTCCGTCTTTGGATTGGCCTGTGGTCGGCCTTCTACTGTCTGATTCTGGTGGCAACTGATGCCAGCTTCCTTGTGCAGTATTTCACCCGATTTACAGAGGAGGGCTTCTCGTCACTCATCAGCTTCATCTTCATCTATGACGCTTTCAAGAAGATGCTAAAGTTTACCCATTATTACCCAATCAACCCAGACTATAAAATCGATTATGTCACGCAATATGACTGCATGTGTATGGCGCCCACTGATGGTGAGACTTTGTACTTCTCTTTATCTGATGTTTTCTTCTTTTAATGTTTAGATGCAAATTGAACCGACTAAACCTTTATACATTTGCAAGTTTGTAAACTTAGGTAGCTAAATTTTTAATCGCCTTCTTAAGCCTCCCATATATCCACACCAGATGCAAGAAACGATAAGTGCTGACCAAACAGAAAAAAAGATTACTGATGCATATGTAACATTATTTTGCTCAGTGAAGCAAATATTATGTAGCACGAAGTGACCTTTTTCCTCTTGGTTGGGATCCAAAAGTTGCTACTCAAATGCAGTGACCATATATTCATTCCTCTGCTTGGCTACCTAGTAATATGAATTGACATTTTATTGAAGATTGCTTAATCTATACTGATACACAAATGGAAGCACAATAGTTTGATGGGGATTGATGTTTATGTCCGGCTTATGATCCAGCTGTTTTTGAAAGGTGTCCAAGTCTACATCTGGCAAATGTTTTATAAATATGGCCCGCATAAATATTTAACTTTTCTTTTTGTTGCACTATTTCTGGTCTTCAAGTGATAGTTTAGACCCACAGCGTTGGTTTTGTCTTAAAGTCCCCCTGTAGTCAATCATTGTATCCCTTAAATTTATCTTTAATCCCCAAAATTACATATTTAAAAGGTCTTTTTCTCCCATTGAAAATAATTTCTTCATGCCTTAAAATAACCTTTATGTAAATCTACACCCTTACTTCATTTAGTATATGCGAAATATGCAAATTAGTCCCTGCATCCACTCAATCACAGCAGCTGGACTACCTGATCCATTTGGTCAACTTTACTGTAATAAACGCTGCACAATGGACATGACCTGGTTTAATTCAGCCATATTCAGCAATATAGAAAAAAGTGTGCCCTGAACGACAATTCCATTCTAAAATTATTAATAATAAAAATCCCAGAATATTTTTTTCTACTATACATCATCTTTTAAATAACAAACCTTATAATTGACCAGATCAGCCCTCGGTAACTATGTGTGAAGATTTTGCCATGGTTTTTTAATAATAAAATAATGCAGATCAGATCTTCTCGTTACCTATCGTAACCTCAGTTTCTTGAGAGAGGAACGAGTATTGCGTAGCTATACGCAGTGGGGGTAACTCCTTTTCCTCGATTTACCCAGCCTGCAACTGCACATCCAATGGCGTGGGCGACTCTGACATGCGACCAATGATGCCCAACATCAGAGCCCACCGAGGGCATGACCTAGTGTATATAGACCCCCGAATTTCGCCATTATAGCAGGTTTTATACGGGCCAGGAATGAGCCAGCATGTCCCTGTTCTTTGAGAACACCCTGCAGTGGGTGTTGGCTCTCAAATCAAAAGGTCGACGTCGGCCTCGCTCAACGTCTCCCATATTAGACTGACCATCTGAGGGTTTAGAAACCACTCGCTTAGGGAGTGTTGCCCCATGAGAGCATATCCGCACCCAGATTCTGGACGCCCGGGATGTGTCGCTGCTCTCAGAGAGCATAGACTGGTCACTGGCCTGTTCCCACAGGAGGAGGTCCCTTGCCATTGCATACAGGTTGGCTGACCTGGTGCCCCCTGTCGATTTATAATGGACACCACTGACTTGTTGTCCATACGGATTAGGACGTGGTGACCCCTGAGGTTTGACAGAAAAGCTTTCAGGGCCAAACCAACTGCTTTCATTTCCAGACAGTTGATATGTAAGCTCTGCTCCGTGCTCGAACAGAGGCCGGAGGCAGCTTGCCCTCATGCAGCGCTCCCAACCCAGGTTGGACGTGTTTGTAAAAACCACTTCCCTTCTGTAAACTACCACCATGGTCACCCCACTGTGGTACCAGTCCTGAGCCCGCCAGGGAATCAGCGTCCTTAAACACTCGTGATTCACCATAATGTGCAGGCTGCTTGACTGCAATGCATGGGTTGGCATACAGTGTTTCAGTCAGTGCTGCAGCGGGCACATGTGCAGTAATCCCAAGTGGAGTGCTGATGATGCAGCTGCCATTAGACCAAGCCGTTTCTGAAATTTCTTTAGTCGTACACCCTAAATGCGGCTGCCAGAGCCTGTACAGAGCACGCTCTTGAGTGAGCCACACTTTCATCATCACGAGTCTAAAACCGTGCCCAGAAAAACTACAGTCTGGCTAAGGGTCAATTCACTCTGGGTAACATAGATTGCGAGACACAAGCATTTTAAATGGCTGAAAATCAAATCCCCATGAACTATCAGTTCATCTCTCAACTGCGCCAGCCCTAGCCAGTCATTGAGGTACTTCAGCACATGCACTCCCTTACTATTCAGTGAGGATAGTGCTGAATCGAATACATTTTGTGAATGTGCAGGTGCTAGGGACAGACTGAAACGGCAGAACTGTGTATTGATGCCCTCCCCTCGAAGGTGATTCTCAAGAATGGCCTGTGACGAGGGTCGATCTGAATATGAAAATATGCATCTTTCAGATCCATTGTAACAAACCAATCACCAGAGAATTTGTTTGAGTGTTAACATTTTGTAAAGGCCGTCTCATGAGAGCCTTGTTCAAATATTTCAGATCTAGTATGGGTCTGAGTCCGCGTCTTTCTTTGGAATTAGAAAATAGCGCGGGAGGGACTAATTCTATCGCTCCTTTTGCTGAATAAATTCTGAACTTTGATGTGAAGCACGTGACCTATGCTGCTTTTCACCGAACCTTCTTGAGTAACCGCCTGGATTTTTGGGGGTCTGCGAGCAAATTGGAGCAAGCAGCCTCACTTTGAAGGGAGAGATCCATCATGCTCCTCAGGTCTGTAATGGCAGCTGGGTCCCGGCCTTTCTTGTTCCATTCACGGAGGAGATCGGCTTGTGGAATCTGCAAGACAGCCATTGAGTGCAGGCGGAAGCTGCTTGTCCGGCGTCTGCGCGTAGGCGCGACTGACAAAAGCAGATGTGGTCCTGTAGGCTTTCAGACGGCAGGGCAAACTTTGGCCATCTCGCGGAGGGCAGGCAAAAGTGCGCAGCAACCGCTTCCTCAACCTCTTGGGATCAGAGCTGTATCCTTCTCGGCGGTGCTGTCCACATGGGATAGCGACGCGGAGACAGGAGTGGAGCCCATGGAGAAGGTGCATTTCACGATTTAGAAAGCTCAGTGTGCAGCTCTGGGAGGAAGGGTGCAGGTCTGGTAGCAGGCCCTTGACGGCGACGACTTTGTAGAAAGCAGCCGTCGAGTCTGTTCACGCGCAGGCTCCTTAGGCGGCAACCACTCGAGCACGAGGCGGTCAACGGCCTGTGAGAGGAGGCGCATCAACTTGCCCGTCCGCTCCGCGCGGGTCCTGCCGGACTCCTGGATTGACAAAGAGCCGGAGCGTTGAGAGCTCGACCACTCCTCGGCCGTTTGATGTGCATACCACTGAATAATTACAAAATTTGTTTTTAAAGTTCTGAAGTAATAATTAATTAATTTCTTTGTATTGGTGTGATATTGTGTGGCACTGGTATTGACATTTGACTTGTTGTTCACAGATGATAGATCTGTTTATTGTGCTAGTGGCTGTGTGGCTGTGTGTGTCTGTGTGTGTGCTGGCCTCAGTAGGAATGAGGGGAGCTGAACTAGAGGCGGATGTGGACATGATGTTGTTTGGGGTTAATCTCCTCCATGCGTGTGGTGAATTAAGACTGTACAGAGACCGGCTAGCGGGTGGTTTTCTCTTCCACTCACGCTGCTTTCCTCTAAACCGCTGTTTGCTCCTCTTTGCCCTCCTTGACTTCTCTTCAATTTGATGGTGCAGAGGGAACAACAGCTGTGTGGAAAATTAGTTCCAGTTAGGGGAACCCAGCAAAGAGACTCTTTATAGATTAATGCTATTGAGAAGTGATGAATGTTTACAATGGGCATTAGTGGCACTGTATGCTGTATTTAACTTAACCGTAACCACAACAGAATGTTTCTTCTTGTGTGAACGTCTGTGAAATCTGTCATGTGTGTTTAAAGTGTTAGTTCACCCAAAAATTAAAAGGATGTCATTAATGACTCACCATCATGTTGTCCCAAGCCTGTCATCTTCGGAACACAGTTTAAGATATTTTAGATTTAGTCCATGAGCTTTCTGTCCCTCCATTGAAAATCTATGTACGGTATACTGTCCAGAAAGGAAATAAAGACATCATCAAAGTAGTCCATGTGACATCAGTGGGTTAGTTAGAATTTTGAAGTATCAAAATACATTTTGGTCCAAAAATAACAAAAGCTACTTTATTCAGCTTTGTATTGTTTCTGGTTCTGTTGTCAATCTGCGTTCAGTGACGCTGCCTGAATACGGACGCCAGATACACGTCAGCAGCGTCTTACGTCATCAGCGTCTTTTGAACACGGATTGACAACAGAACCGGAAGACAATACAATGCTGAATAAAGTTGTAGTTTTTGTTATTTTTATTATGATATAATTTTCATTTTTGGGTGAACTAACCCTTTAAGTGGCCATTAAACTCATTAAAGCATTATCTATCTACTGATTCTCATGGATATGAGTCAGAGGTATTAGTCACTTGTCTCAGATTCTTAAAATGGGGCTTAAGATCTGAGACTCTTGAGTCAAGAGTGCTAAATAGTACAAATGAAAAATATTCTTAATTTACTACAGTCAAATGTTACAGGTAAATTGGGTCCAAAAATGAGACCACTTGCAAAAACTTTTTTCATTTTGCATTTTGTAAAATGTATTTTGATTTGCATTATTTTATTTTATTTTACATTTATAACGTTCATTTTTTTCTAAATCCTAAAACTTTGTTTATTTCCAGGTTTGAATAGGATTTTTTTTTTTATTTATAAGTGGATTCAGATGTTTGAGCCCCACTGTATGTTTTTGGTTCTTTCTGAAGGCCGCGTTTGAAACCTTTGACCTTTTGTGTTTTTCAGGGAATTCTTCAGATGTGTTCACTGATCCACTTGATTCAACAATTATCTGGACTGTAAATTACAGCGATACAGTAAGTGTTTCCCTAAAACATCACTGAAATATGTGTAAAGGCTGGAATTACTTTTTTATAGATTTTAAGACTACATTATACTACATTATACCCTTGTCGACTTTGTAAATTGTTACCTTGTAAAACGACTGAGGATCACAAAAACAGGCACCTCATTTCGATTTTCTGTGAAATCTGTCCAAAATCTGCAGACTAGCATTGACTTTTCCAGACTGCAAAACTTGTGTAGTGTACTGTATTCCAGTCTTAAGACTTTCATGGAAGTCACCCAAAAGAACTTGCACAACACATTAGAGAAAACTTCCTTGTTCTAGTTTTGTTCAGAAAACGCATAGTCCTTTTTAATCCTTAAATTGCTGGCTGTTTTCTAAAACATTTTCTCCAGACCTGGCTGACATTTTTCCCTCTTCTATCTAGCCAAACCAATCTCCCAGGTGCAAATAATAAAGATCTCTATGACAATGGTTTCATTCAGATGTAGTCCTCAGTTTGAGATCAATGAAACATAATGCCCAATTTCATGCCAACATCTTTGTGACTGAATGAGCCATAGCTCATGTTTCGCACCTTTTGTGTAAACTTGAACAGTGACAGAGTCATTGTCCAACTTCAGAGAGGTCGAAGACAAGAAAACAGAAACTAGAGAGCGTTTGATGTTCTTTAAAGTCTTTGTTCATAACAAGATTGTCTCTAAGATTGGGAATGTAATGATTTTCTGTGAATGAACGAAAATTTTATCTGTAGGTTTGCTATTCTGATCATGTATTTTTATGTCATTTGTGCAGCGCTTGAATGCCAGCTGGTCCTCCCTGTCAAAGAAGGAATGCCTGAAATACGGAGGAGAGCTAGTGGGCAAAGCCTGTGACTTTGTGCCCGACATCACCCTTATGTCCTTCATCCTTTTCTTTGGCACCTACACCTGCTCCATGGGTCTGAAGAAATTTAAGACCAGCCCATTCTTTCCTACTACTGTAAGTAGCCACACTTTCAATCTGTAGCGTGTTTGTGATGGATTTGTCAATATGTGGCTCTAATCATATTGCATATAGATAGAGGCAATCGATATTGAGCCAAACCCTGCCTCTAATCCATATACTGTGGGCACTGGGCAGGTAGAATTTAGTTTCTGATCATAATCAATACTGGAGTTGTTGAGGCAAGAGACTACTGATGTGATGCACACTACATAGATCCTAAAAAAGCTTTTTTGTTTGTTTTTGTCATCTTAGGTGAGGAAGCTCATAAGTGACTTTGCCATTATCCTGGCCATTTTGATCTTCTGTGGTGTCGACGCTCTTGTTGGGTAGAGACGCCAAAGCTCATAGTGCCAAGTGAATTTAAGGTAAACTTTCTGTTCGTATTGTCTGTCTGTTACTGTAAGAGATCTTCCTTTTGAGGTACACTTCTAAAATTGCTACAGGATGCAATGTTTGGGGGCGGTACGTTTAAAAAAAATTGTTGTGCTCACCAAGGCTGCATTTATTTAATTAAAATAAAGTAGAATATAAATATTGTGAAGAATTACCATTTAAAATAATATTTCTATTTGAATATTTTTTTTATATATATATAATTTGTTTCTGTTAAGTCAAAGGTTAATTTTTTCATTACGCCAGTCTTTAGAAATCATTCTAATATGCTGATTTGCAGCTCAGGAAACATTTCTTATTGATATTGAAAACAGTTGTGCTGCTTAATGATTTTGTGGAAACTGTGATTCATTTTTTTTAACAGCATTAGTTCAATAGAACAGCATTCATTCAAAATAGCAATTTTCTGTAGCATTAGAAATGTTACTGCATTCTTGATGCTTATTTTAATGCATCCTTGATGAATAAAAGTAATAATTCAAATGCATCCTTGCAAAAGTCAAACATGCTTCCAAACATGGAAGTCATTATGACATTGACTTATCTTGAAATATCAAAGTGTACATTGGCTGGCACACTACTTGCCAATCCACTCAGGACATTACTGTTTGTATCCTGTAACATTTTTGCCAAGTGCCACTTTTGTGATCCTCAAACTGCATTCCTCTCATGTCCTCAGCCAACAAGCCCAAACCGTGGCTGGTTTGTGCCACCGTTCGGAGGGAACCCCTGGTGGGTGTACCTGGCAGCAGCTCTGCCTGCCCTGCTGGTCACCATCCTGCTCTTCATGGATCAGCAGATCACCGCTGTCATTGTAAATCGCAAGGAGCACAAGCTTAAGGTAGGCCTGTCGTGAGTCTGCTGTGTGACTCTCTCCCAAGCCAGATGGTTTATCATGCTCACTTTGAGCCACCCAGGACCACAGGAAACACTCACAGTGCCGGAGGGTGACTATATCGAGATATTTATACAAAGTCTCTTACAGATATAGCCTTTTAATCTTTTGTCTGGAGGATGTGAATCAGCACTTGGAGTCAAAATTAGCGTTATTCAAACAGATGGTCTGAGAAACTAATACACACCAAAGGGGAAAAGCTTCCAGAAAATAATCTAGGAATTACTTTTTTAATTTCTTAAGTTGAATTGAAAACTGAAGAAAAGAAGTTAAATTTTGTAATATAATGATTTTAATAGCTCTATAGGCTTTATTGATAATCAAGAAAAAATACACAAGTATGGGTCATTATGCTAAGGTCATTATATTATAAAATGAAAAACAAAATGACAAGAAAAAAATACTCAAATAAAACAGAACATGTACAAATAAAAACTAATTAAAATATCAATACAATCCATAATAGAATCTTAACCTAACATTAATATTGCTATTATATAAGCGTTTTCACCCCACCATCACACTTTAGGTCTACATTATTGTAACATATTCTGAGTAGTAGAACAAAGAGGAATTGTGAATCAGACAAAAGCAAACTATTTATTCTCTTGTGGCCTGTAATGTGAGACAGGCCTAAAAACATTGTGTCCTCTCACTGTAATCCGCTATAATCATGGAAGAACTCCTATTGTCATCTCTGAGAATTACACTGCCCTGGAGACATATTGTACTGTACATTTGTGTGATGTAGTGTAGTTTTATGCAATAACAACATAATCAATGTCTATGATTATATTTATAAAATCATAAATGGGTGCTGCATATTGCTTATCCTTAAAACTTACCCTAATCACCTCTCTCCAAGCTGATACACAATGGGAATAGGGAGAAGAATATTACTGGGAAACGGTGGATTTGAACTTGGGATCTACCATAACACATCAAAAGCTGAATCTACCATATTATCCACACCACTGTCCCACTTACCAAATTGTTTTGTTGGTTTTAACAAGACAACAGTTCACTATTTTTATGATGCTTTGTTTGTTTTGGACCTTGACAGACATCATTACGAAATTGGAAAAAGCTATAAGAACTCCTTAAATGATGTTCAGTCATTAAAGCTAAAAGAGCTCCTTAAATGATGTTCAGTCATGTCCAGTCCTGCAAACTGTCACTAACCACTGTTATCAGTCATCAAATGTTTTCTGATTCCTCTAACAACATTCTGTGACCATCTTTGATCTTGTCTCAATCAGAAAGGTTCTGGCTATCATCTGGACCTGTTATGGGTGGCTGTGCTGTTAGCGGTGTGCTCTTTCATGGGTCTGCCATGGTATGTAGCCGCGACTGTTATTTCCATCGCCCACATTGACAGCTTGAAGATGGAGACTGAGACGTCCGCCCCTGGCGAACAGCCTAAATTTTTGGGTGTCAGGTATGTTGTAAAGCATATAAAAAAGATGAGATGATTTCTTGTGTATTTGTACAGTGTCATAGATCTGACTATAACAGCTTTTGCATTAGTCTTGACTACAGTTTTGGGCTCAGTGGGGCGCCTTTTAAAATGTTGCGCCCTTTATGTTGGACTGAACTGTAGGGGGCTTTATTGATGCAGCTGTAAGCTGTACAAACGTGAACGGCCTAGGTATTCTGAAAACACACCAGCAGTATTTATGTCGTATTTTGAACACTTCTCTGGTTTGGCTAACCAATCTAATATGTTTCTCAAAGTATTTCAAATAATAATGATAATCAATATTTCCATTCATAATTGGGGAGGTGGGGTCTAATGGTTAGGGAAATGTGCTGGTAACGGCAAGGTTGCAGGTTTAAACTTGTAAACTATATCCTTTATGCCCCTGACCAAGGAACTAAACCTCAATTTGCTTCAGGGGGACTGTCACTGTAATAAGTGTACTGCAACTCACTGTGGATAAACATGTCTGACTGTTGATTACTTCCTATAATTAAAATCATGTGACACTGAAGACTGGAGTAATGATGCTGAAAACTCAGCTTTGCCATCCCAGGATTATATTACATTTTAAAATGTATTAATATACAAAACAGTAATTTTAATATTGTTATAATATTTCAGAACATGTGTACTGTATTTTTGATAAATAAATGCAGCCTTGCTGAGCAAAAAAAAGGAGCCATGCTGAAATGACCATAAACTGCAAAACTCTTTTTACTGCAATGTTGATTTTTTTATAATATTTTTTTATTATTATTATTTTATATTTTACATTTTGTAATTGTCTTCTCCTCAGGGAACAGAGAGTCACTGGTGTCTTTGTCTTCCTTCTCATCTCGGTCTGTCTGTCTTCATGTCCCCTATCCTCAAGGTAATGATACAGTGCATCCAGTAGTCTCAAAAGCACCGTTGTGTGTGTGTGTGTGTGTTGTTTTTCTCAAACCCACAATGGCTTTGAATAATTGAATAAATATTTCCCGTAGTTCATACCCATGCCAGTGCTGTATGGAGTCTTCCTCTACATGGGTGTTGCTTCACTCAATGGAGTGCAGGTGAGTTCATTAAAAACTGAATTGGGAAAGCCTATGATATTCATTTCTGGGATGTAGAATTTCGATGTATACAATTCTGGGATGTAGAATTATAATTCAGATTTGAATCTAACAAAGCCCATACACAATATCTAAACCCATACACATTATCACGTGGAGTATGAAATCATTTAAATAATCGGTTACACTTTATTTCGATAGTCACTTTAGACGCCTGACTAATTATACGTAACTTTTCAACTACATGTCAACTAACTCTCATTAGAGTATTAGTATATTAGAGTAGACTGTCAGTACCTGACTGTTAGGTTATGGTTAGGTGTTGGGTTAGTAGAATAAGTTTACTTGTAGTCGCCAAGTTACTCATAGTCAGTTGAATTTCTGTTGGGGGACCAACAAAATAAAGTGTTAGCAGATATTGAGCTGACAGTCTACTGAATACTCTAATGAGAGTTAGTTGACATGTAGTTTAAAAGTTACTTATAGAAGTTAGTACAATGTCTAAAGTGGACTATCGAAAATAAAGTGTTACCAAATAATCACTATTTGAAAACGATTGATAGTAACTTAGTTGGGGAAACTGTCTTAAAGAGTTTTTTTTTTCCCTCAGTTTATGGATCCAACTCAAGCTGCTCCTCATGCCTGCCAAACACCAGCCAGACCTGATCTACCTTCGGCATGTCCCACTGAGGAAGGTCCATCTCTTCACATTTGTCCAGATGCTCTGCCTGGCACTCCTCTGGGTCCTCAAGTCCACTGTGGCAGCCATCATCTTCCCGTCATGGTTAGTCACCTCTTTCACCTATTTGTGATTTAACAAATATTAATGCTTGAAGCAGATGTGGCTGCAAAACTGTGAGCTTCAGGGCTTTGAAGAGTGGCTAAAAATTACTCGATCAATTATTTCAGCCAACTAGAAACAGACACTCAAATGCAATACTTGTTTGAAACACTTCTCTTTCATCATCTGTACTGTTTGCATTGACCTGAAAAGGCACCATTTGCTGTTTTCTCATTGGTCAGATCTTGGCTCTGGTTGCTGCTGAGGAAGGCCATGGACTATGCTTTCTCCCAGCATGACCTCAGCTTCCTGGATGATGTCATACCTGAGAAGGACAAGAAAAGAAGGAGGATGAGAAGAAAAAGAAAAAGAAGAAACAAGGGAGCATAGACAGCGACATGGAAGATGTGAGTTTCCTAAAAAATGCCACAAGCTTTTGTTTTTATATTAATATTATGAAGACTTTAGACTTCGAGAAATGGGTTTTAGCTTTAATCGATTGCTATATTACCTGTGTATGAGACACCGAACAGTTGAGGAATTGATGATAGATGTTTGACTATTTATGTATTAATGGGATAGTTCACCCAAAAATGAAAAAGATGTCAGTAATTTTTCACCCTCATGTTGTTCCAACCATCGTAAGACATTTGCTTCATCTTTGGAACACAAATGAAGATATTTTTGAGTAAATCTGAGAGCTGTCTCACTCCTCCATAGGTTTCTAAGGGATTTGAAACTTGCCAGCCCAGAAAAGTTAGTAAACATTGTTAAAATAGTCAGAGTGACTACAGTGGCTTAACCATAAGTTTATCAAGTGACAACAAATATTTTTGTGCACCCCTCCCCCACCCCTTTATTCAACTAATAATTTTCTCAACTACTAATTCTCTGTGGGCCTCTCAGTGAGTTCAGATATTGTAACAGCACAACGCTTCTGTGTTGTACGTTCAGAATGTAAGCTTTCTATTGGCCGATGCTGGTCCTGTGTGTGATGCGTGTGACTATGGAGGAGTGAGACAGCTCTAGATTTAATCAAAAATATCTTAATTTTAGAGGTTGTGCAAAAATTAATTGCATTAATTCCACATCCAAAATAAAAGTCTGTGTTTACATAATATATTTGTGTGTGCTGTATATAATTATTTTGTATATATAAATACACACACATGCATGTATATATATAAGAAAATGTGTTATTCATATATAAAATATTTATATTTAAATATAGATATAATATAGATTATGTATTTATATATATATATACAGAATTTAAGCACAAATAATTCTTAAATATACACATGCATGCATTGGTATTTATATATACAAAATAATTATATACAGCACACACAAATATATTATGTAAGCACATACTTTTATTTTGGATGCGATTAATCGCAATTAACTTTTGCACAGCCCTACTTAATTTGTGTTCTGAAGATGAACGAAAGTCTTGCGGGGTTGTAACAACATGATGGTGAGTAATTACTCACACATTTTGGGGTAAACTTAACCCTTAATTTGTTTATTTAATTGAAATACCTCAATTGAAAAAGCAAAACTATTGGAAATTAAGTACTAAGCACCTCAGTGACACCAAGAAATGTTGTATGATTGTCAGAAAGCTATGCAGTTTCCATGAAGGCATTTTTGTTTGTTTGTTTAGTTCAGTTTAATACTATGGATATTTGGGCGGTCATGAAAGAGGAGGTGTGAACTACTCTGGTACATGAAGGTTCAGCTCCTAAAACTCTTTGACCGTTTCTCCTGTGCAGTCTGACTATCCTTACAATGAGAATGTCCCCAGCATTAAAATCCCAATGGACATGATGGAGCAGGAGCCTTTTTTAGGGGATAAGGCCTCTGACAGTGAGTAGACCGTAACCCGGGCCTCAACTCAAATTGTACCTCTTTAATGATTCAGCTCGAACGTTTTGCTTTCTTCCTTTCGCATGGCGTTCACGCTACCACTTGCTCCTCTGTCACATAATACTTTTGGACTATGTCAGTCCTCTATGGCAAATTACATCTTCATTACTTGCCTCTTTCCTGTCGTGATCATTCTGCTTTACTTTTGCATTTCTGTTTGCATTTACTGTGAATTTGTGTCCTGCTAACATGGATTCTGGGATCATTTTAACACTTATATCCTCTTGAATATTTTTTGCCCATCTGTCTTGTTAACCGAGATTGACAAAGATGCAGCAACTTTCACTCCTTTTAGATTTACATCAGTGAAACTGATGATCAAGATTAAAATGAGTAATTTAGTGATTTATTTTTTACTAAAACTTTGTAGTTGTATTAGAATGAATAATTATCTAATGGAAATGCTAATAAAAAATAATCCCATTAAAAAAATCCCAGCACTCACTCAATATAGAATCCTTAGACACCTTTAGAATGAAGTGAATCTGCTTCTTTTTTCTTTTCTTTTCTTTTTTTTTGTGCATGTATA
Organism: Hybognathus amarus; assembly: GCA_030378365.1. Classification (NCBI taxonomy): domain Eukaryota; kingdom Metazoa; phylum Chordata; class Actinopteri; order Cypriniformes; family Leuciscidae; genus Hybognathus; species Hybognathus amarus. The sequence goes on along the minus strand of JAQIUQ010001747.1, from coordinate 77,517 downwards.
CTGGTGGCATTCATCCTGCATGGTGGGAATGCATGAAGTTGGTGTACAGTGCTGGTGTAGAACGTGAAGTCATGCATGTGCAAATAATGAACCATGTGTCCCTCTTGCAGGAGAAAGTCCCCTTCATTCCTCGACTTCAATATTCATCGTGCTGAAAAGCGGTACTACTTTCAGACCAGCCCGATGTCAAGGTATGCATCTGTATGCATTGGTAGTATTGCATCTGTAGTATGTATTTATGGTATGGATGTATAACAAAGTGAAAAATGTGCTCTTAAGAACATCTAATTAAAATGATTGGATCCATGTTCAGATTTTGCATAACAAAACTGGGTTTTTATGACTATAATCTGACCCTTCGCTGAAGCCACGCCCGAAACCGCCACTGGCCAATCGTGTCTTAGCAACCGTAACTATGCGCGGGAGGTCTGGCAAGCTTTCGAGCGAGGGAAACATGCTGAAGCATTGTGCGTATGGATTGTGCAAATCTGATACCGGTATCCTGAAAGTTTGGACGCGGAGAGGAAGTTTTCCTTCCAGAAAATCTAAAAGCCAAGGGAGAAATGATGAGCGTGATCAAGCAGTGTGGGAGACCCACTACTGGTAAATGTCGACATGATAAACAAAAACACCTAACATAACATTATTGGAACGCTTGGAAATATTGACGGTTCTTTGTTCATAATGATATAACGTAAAATAAGACGATTAAAGACAAGACAAAGGCTCACTGACATACTTTAAAATATATTTCAGCATTTTGTTAATCGAAGTCCTACTAACGTTACCCCTTACTAAGTTACTTTAACCCAATCCGATCGCGGCTCTCTCGGTATTAGTTTTGTTCCACAAGATTTATGGATAAACTGTTTGATTTATAATTATTAGGATTTCCACATACCCTGCTGTGTATGAACATAGCTGTTCCTCAATTTGTGTGTTCCCATTTGAACGGTCAGCGAATGAGGCGCTGCTGCTTGCGCTGGGACAATAACGTTAGGCTTTAGCTTAAATTTTTAAGAAATTATTATCTAATCGGTTGCATATAATGTCGTGAATATATCCTTCGAATGCAATACTGCAGTCCCTTTTGTTCTCGCTCTCTCAGATTTTTCACTTTTTCGCCGAAAATGACTAATTATGTCATTGGGAATGTCTGACACCGGTGCAGACACACTGTAATAGATGTGCCAGCCGCGAAAGCTTGACAGGCGTAGCAACAGTAACTGAGGGAGGGCGGGGCTTAGCGAAGGGTCAATAGAGGGAATGCATACACGTGACTTTCCCGCCGGAACAACCCCTCTCAGCCTGACCGAGTGGCAAAAGATCTGCTGCGTGACTGGATTTAATAGGGGAAACTGCGAAAATGCGACTAAAACGAACAATTTTATCAATTTAAATTACATGTTGGACTCAATATAGTGTTCCTTACAACTTACTAAAGATCGTGATCCATGGATATTATAGACATGCAGCCAGGAATCGTGTTCGCCTGACATTTATGTTTGCCTGATTTCAACACTGGGGAAATAGAAGCAATATAGACCTAAACATAAAGCAAATTTGCCTGTGAATGTTTTATATAAATACAATATAGGTTTAAATCTGGGTGATTACTTATATCAGTGTTATATATAGCCTATATATCATCATATCGTCCAGCCCTAAAACTTTATAGTTTTTTTATAGTCAGTGTTTATTAAAAAAAAAACATCCAATAATGCAGAATATGGAATGATACATATTTAATTGATGAGTTGTTAATATATATATAACAATACAAAATATATGGTTTTACAGCTAAATGCAGCATCTTGACACAAAATGATAACTGCAAATCCACCTTTCGCTGACTGGAGTCCAGTTGTTTCTGTGAATTGCAGCGATCCATTTGCTCCTCTTTCTATCGCAGTCTGTAAAAATATACTTCTGATTTTTTGTAAAATCTAATTGTACAGTCAATCGCAAAGCTCTTTCCCACTTTATATGTGTTGTGTTTGTTTTTCGCGGCATTCACGCTGAACACACATACAGCCTGTGTATACAGCCGCTCAGTCTTTTTGCCACTCACTGTGAGAAACTGCAGCACTCCGGCCGGAGGTGACGTCACGCGCATTCCCTCTATTCAGTAAGGATGCTGACAATGACAATGAAAAATCATAATTTGTCAAGGTTTCTCTGATTACATATAATATCACCTCTATTAAGTTGTTCAAAGAATGCACTTAGGTATTTGAACCACTAGTTCAATTGTTTCAAAGAAATGATTGGTTGTTACTGGGAAATAATACCTATGAGGACGTTGACTGCATTCGTCTGTTTTTTCAGTTCAGAGAGACTGCCATTAAATGTGCCTCAGATTAAAATAGACATGGACCCAGATGACAGCAATGCCTTCTACTGGAGAAGTCGAGGGTCCAAGACGTCCATATAACTCCTCCAGCCAATCTGCAGCATAGATTTTATTAAGCGTATCCAATTTGCTGAAAGCCATTTACCATGAGATATTTTGTAAAAACTATCACAGAACCTTTCTGTAAAGACTTAAGAAAAGCTTGAGGAACACTTGTCTTTCATTCACTTAATTATTATGGTTTGCGAATTGTAATCCCTAAACTACTATGCAATTCAGTTCATTGTTTCACTTATGTGCTGAGCTGTAGAGAAATGCTGTAGCTGTTTCCCACAATTCCAGAAATACTTCCTCCATTATTCATCCAATACACTATGAATCTTTCCACCAAATTCACTTACCATGCCACTATTTTCCCTTTATTTTTGCTGCTCTACCTCTGTTTTGCATGGTAGGCATTATGTAAAAAAAAAAAAAAAAAAACTTCTAATTTGTTTTATTTGCACAGCATGAGAGTTTAATGTTGTTGTTTTTTTAGTGTATATCTTGAGCAAAGTATTCAGCAAATGATTTCTGTTATGATGAGAGCGAACAACTGTGACATAATATATTGTAATATTTAACTGTTGATTTAACTTTTAAAGGATGATTAATGTTATTGATTGGCACTGAACCAGCTGTTTTTCATAGTTTCATTTAATATAATGTGGTATTCAATTTTATTTGTTTCCTTTAACAAACAATGTGTATGCTGTAATTATCAAAACATTTTCTAATAAGCTTGATTAATTAAGAAAGCCTAATTCATTTTGATTTTCAAGTCTTGTTAGACATTTGCTTCCTCACCTGGTTTTGGAAACCATAAAAAGTCTACATGTGTAAACCTACTTGTACTCTGTCATCTGCAAATTATTTACCCAAGTGGCTTAAACCTGAATTGCAGTAATACATGAAATTCCTTTAGGTTTAAGATTTTTTATTATTATTATTATTATTATTATTATTATTTGTGCACCATTTACATGATGTCTAGCATTGAATGTCTTATTGTGTAATTTGTTAGTGGTATATGCATCTGAATGAAGATTTTCAGAGGACAGGGAAAAATGTCATACAGTGCATATGTCTGAAACATGTCTTCCTTGAGCCTTGATTCTTCAAGAACCCAAAATACTATATTGATTCCTGCTAATTTGACATTATTCTCCCATCTTTCCATCACTTTCCTCTTTCTTTCAAAAACATACTATACTGTCATTTCAAAATCAACTTTGAACCTTGTAAGTATAAGATTTCAAACTTATATATATTTTGGGGTACATACAAACTTATTGTGAAAGCATGTCTGGGGAAATTCTTGAACGTTTTAAGCAATGCTAAATATTAATTGTAGAGTGTGTAACTGAAACTTTTTTAATCAAGTTTTGTGACTTTTTAGAACAAAACAGCTGCAATTATTTTAGAATTTATATTTTTCAAAGGAAATGACTATTAAAAATGAACAGAATTTATTAAATCGTCTCCTCGTTTTTTTATTATATTTTAATTTTTGCTTTTCCCATCAGTATCATTTTATCTGCTACATAGGGTACATACAATGTCAAAACCATTTATTAAAATTTTACTCAAAGAAACAAACAATAATATTTCCATTTTGCAACATGTAAGTTTGATATATCATTTGCCCCTATTTCTACACTAGACTATCAAACCCATTTTAATCCAACTTATGCTGCTCCATCAATATCCAATAAAATGACATTTTATCGTATATCTATATTTGTAGTAAATTTGGGACCAAAACAATCTCAATCTGGGTTTATTTTTTATAAAATTTACAAACAATAGTGATTTATACCGTTTACCTTAATTCATGTTCAAGGTCAAACAACATAGGTGGGCAAAAAGTGAAAGGGCATGTAATTTATAATCTTGCATATAATAACTATCTTGACTAATTGTCAACCTGATTATTACTTGCCTCAGCTGTTCACACTGAATATGACACAATGTCTCCATCTAGTGTTCACATTTAACATTGCAGAGCCCGTGGCATACACTTCTAATTTAGTGAATGTTAAATTTCGAGGATGAAGGGTTTTGGAGAGAAGAGAATGAGAAATAAGGATTCATTTATTGAATAATTAAATATAATAATTCCATTTAAACCTGTGTAGTCACAAAAATGTTTTACTTAATGCCCATTTGAACTAATAGCACTTCCCAAGCCTTTCAAAATCATTAGCATTATAAGTGGATAATGTGACATTAAAATCCTCCTACGCCAACAAGGCTGTCAGGCTACTCATGACAACAGTGCAGAATCATTCTTTTTCGATTTAGCATAGGGAGAAAGGTTGATCATGTAACCCATTTCCCTGAGAAGGCAATGAAGCGCTGCGTCATGAGTTTTGAACACATTGGGAAGCTCTATGTGAAGCCGGTGTCAGATAATAGTAATAATATGTTTATTCTATATAGCGCCCTTCAAAGCTTCTCAGAGGTCGCTACAGTTAAGTACAAGATAAGCATCACATAACAACATGACATAGAAACAATACAAAAAAATAAATAAAGACATAGAAACATGACATAGAAAAAAAATAAAATAAATAAATAAATAAAAAAAAAAAAAATTGAAATAGTGGAACATAAACATAGAAATCAGCAGAAACAAGTAGCGAAAGATAAGTTTAAAGGTGAGTTTTGAAATCGTGTAATGATGAGAGGTCACTGGATGTCTTGGGGAATAGAATTCCAAGAGTTGGGGCAGCAGTACAAAAAGCCCTACCACCAAAAGTCTGATAGTTTGTGCCGAGGAATCCTAGAGACTCGGTATCAGAGGATCGAAGGTGTGCGAGCTGGAGAGTAGGTATGGATGAGATCAGAAATATAGGGGGGCAAGACCATGGAGTGCTTTGAATGTGATAAGGAGGATCTTGTAGTGGATACGAAACGTACCTGTAGCCAATGAAGTCTGCATAAAATCGGAGTGATGTGGGAAGATTTCTTTGTGTATGTAAGGACCCTAGCTGCTGAGTTCTGCTATGTATTTGGAGTTTATTTATAGAGGAGTTGAGGTAAGCCATAGAAAAGAATTGCCAGTAGATCAAGCCGTGATGTGATGAAAGCATGAAACCAAAGTTTCAGCATCGCTGATGTTCAGAAATGGACGGCAAGTGCAATATTAACGGAGGTGAAAGAAGGCAAGACTTAGTGAGAGAGGAAATGTGTGGAAGGAAGGAAAGAGAGGAATCAAAGATTATACCAAGGTTTCTGACAGTAGTGGAAGGTTGAACCGAAACTCCAGCAATGTGAACATTGTTAACACAGAAACGGATGTAATCCAGAGGTGAGCCAGTAGAAGTAAATCTGTTTTGTCAGTGTTCAGTTTCGAGAAAATCATGGTCATCCAGGCATTTAGATCATCAATACAGGCTGATATGGAATTTGTGGGAAAGGAGAAATTGCTTTGTGAATGAATGATATAGTTGGTGTCCAATCAGCGTAACAGTGGGAATTCAAAGCCATGATGACGGATGATGTTACCTAATGGGAGCATGTAGATGATAAAGAGAAGAGGCCCAAGAACAGAACCCTGGGGAACACCATGTGGGACAGAGACAGTAATGGACTTAGCCTGGCAGATAGAGATGTAATGCTGGCGATCAGACAGGTAAGAAGTGAACCAAGATAGTGCAGTTCCAGAAACACCAATAGCAGAGAGTCGTGAGATGAGAGTACTGTGAGAGATTGTGTCAAATGCAGAGGAAATATCTAGAAGAATTAGAGTACTGGTGGAGCCAGAGTAAGTGGCCATGAAGATCATTTGACAACCCTGAGAAGTGCTGTTTCAGTGCTGTGGAGGGTGCGGAAAGCAGATTGAAAACATTCATAGTGGTTGTTCAGCTGACAAGTGTGTTTGAAGTTGGGCATAGACCACCTTCCTCAGTAGAGCTTCAGAGAAATGGTAGATTTGAGATTGGTCTGAAATTGGCCATGTTGGTGGGGTCGAGGCCGTGTTTCTTTAGGACAGGAGTCGACAGCAGCAGTTTTCAATTCCAGAGGAACAGAACCAGTAATTCAGTAGTTGGCAGATGAGGAGTGAAATTGGCAGAGAAATAACAGATGACATTTTTTAAGTAAAGTAGTAGGAGCAGGATCAGATGACATGAAGATGTGTTTGCTTTGTTAATTAGCTCAGAGATATAAGCAGGGGTTGGGGGAAATGAGTGAGAGTACCAGGTGTAAGAGCAGTGGCGAGTTCGTGTGTGTAGACGGGAGAGATCATGGATGGGAACTGATTGTGAATGCTATCAGTTTCATTTAAAAGAAAATGCAGGAATGACTCACAGAGGTTCAGCTGGGTTACTGATGACAGGTGCAGGAGGGTTGGTGAGTTTATTGACCACCGAAAACAGTGCTTTGGGTCGAGAGGATGCATTATTAATAATAGTAGAAAAGTAATTAGAGCGTCTAAAACGTCTGAAATGTCTAAAACGTAAATACACGCCAATTTGGATTGGCTACGACAGTACTTCGACTACGTCACAGGGGCTGAGGAACATGTCATCAGCTGCATATTGTCTGAAGACATAGCGCCTTCTCAGGGAGTTGGGTTTCATAAGTAACCTAAGACATTACCATTTGAAGTAGTACTTTCGGTGCTACGTCATGGTGTTAAATGTTAAAACCCACCTGTGGCATACTGAACAAATGCCTGCTCACTGTGCTGTGAAATTAAGTGTGAAATTAAAGTAGGCCTACTGCTAATCCAACCATAAAAACCCCTTGGCCAAAGCTCTAATGGGCAACCTAAATTGAAAGGGAGCATATGATTCAGCGGCTTCAAGGACTATACTGAGAACATCAGGAGAGAGCAGTGCTTTCTCTCAACTTTCTGCTCTACCCTCAAGGAGAAAATATCAAACCTTAGATGAGATCTGTCCGCGAATGGCAACAATGTCCACTTTTTAATGGTCTGTTATTCCATTACTCCTTTTTGCAAACCGTTACAAACATGTTACAATAGTTCCACCATTATGTCCACACTGTCACCTCCAGGTTCCAAGCTGAAGAGGCAACAGTTCGAAGGAGTGACACGTGAGTGGCAGTAATGCCCATTTCCTTCTTTTGTACATCCAATTCATGTGTGATTATATAGGAAAGCACATTAACGCAATCCTCATAGTCCCTCTGCAAGGGGTCATGCACACTGCTCCAACTCATCATCATCAGGGACGTTCCATAATACTGTCTCCATATATCATGAATTGATCATGGAACACTGACGTCATCTCAGAGAGGGTGACAGATGAGGAAGTGAGATATGAGTGTTACTCTTCTGTAACAAATGTGATTATAGAGGTACCATAGCACATTCTAGCAGCTTCTACCCCTGTACTTCCAATACTGGTAAATGCGACCAATGAGGAAGTGGGATGTATGTTGTGATATTGCCCACTCCCCAATTCATTACCAGGAATGTCCTTTAAAGGGGGTTAACTGCTTTTTTTGCATGATTATGTTTATGGGGTGCAATATAACATGTATTCATGGTTTTTCTTTTTAAAAAAGTCTTCACCTTTATTGTCAGCCGCGCTCTCCTCTGTCCTCTGAATGACTGGTTGACTTCCTGATTCTATTAAACCACTCCCTCAGAAACAGGCAGCGGGCTCAGATTGGTTAGTTTGGGCTGGTGTGTTGTGATTGGCTAAACTGTCACAACGCTAAAACACAACGCTACGTCTGGAATTATACATGCAAATACATTTAAAATGATTAAGTCTTAACCTACTTACAGGTTGTGGCCCAACAACTGCTGACTCTGGTTTTAAAGTTGGAACTGCTTCATGTTTTAGTAACAGTTTCTTGTTGAATTCGGCATCGAATTCGTGATTCTGGAAGCTGTCTTCCGTGAAAAAAAGCTGTCTTCTGTGCAGCATGAGAGATAATTACGATCATCATACATAATCAAACATAAATTGTATCCATTGTTGACGGAGTACAGCGTCCGTGGGGAGAGGAGAGAGAGAGAGAGAGAGGATCTACTCACAGTAGCTTACAGCCAGTAAACATCAATGCTAAATCATAGCATTTTCAGTTCTTTTCATGTTAAGCAAAACTAAAATTTTGGTCTTCACTATGTATTTTTGAGTTATAGTGGTTTTGTGTTTTTTGACCACAAAGGCTTAAAGGAATTGTTCAGCACATTCTTTTTTTATTTCTTTTTTATTATTATTATTTTTTATGATGCTGGCTTAGATGTGATCCAGACAGCTCTAGCAGAAGTGAGTCTGTTCAGTTCTGATCAATACATGTTGCAATCTTACAGGAAGAACAGGTTTGAAGGCCTAAAACATCTTGCATTCAAGTTAATTCATGTGCTCCACATGTGGTTTACTCAGTGCATCACCATCAGAGACATTTTGAAGTGATGCATAACATCCTAGCAATTCAATTCAATTTAAAACTACTTTTGAATCCAAAAATCCATTTAAATCTCCAGAACTCAGATAAACAGCCGCGTTCAAAGGAGTTGGCAATGAAAGCTAAAGTCCACTCCTGTACCAATGGAGCTGCTTGATAAGAAAAAGTTCCAGGATCAAACTAAAATTGAAGAAGCCTTCGTCAGCAATGCGAGATAGAGATGCAATTCACTGTGGACTGCTTCTTTCTCAACTTTCTTTATTGCTCCAGGAACCTTGTGTGACCAATACAAACCATATTCATTTTTAATGAGTATTAGAATCATGTTGAGAAAAACTCTCTAATGGTGATGGTGTGGGTGAAATTTAATATCCATGCCCACCATAACTGCAAGGTTTGAATGGTGCTCGAGAAGAACCTGCATGACTGTTAAACAAGTTGTATGGTTAATCAGTGTGAATTGTTCCTTTTGTATTGAAACAGGGTGCATTTTCAGGTCACCTTTATTGCCCCCCATATGTGTGAATGTCAGCCTGACACTTTGTGCTTTCCCTTCTGCCACTGTGTGCTTTATTATATTTTTTGAATTGCAAACATGGGTAACACTTTACAATACGGGTGCACTAATATGCATGAATTCATGCTTAAAGGGTACATATCATGCTTTTAAATCATTAATTTTTACTTATAAATCATACATTTGTGGTCTATATAAAGCATACAGTAACTGCAATGCTTGGTTATGATTTACTCATTATTATAGCTCCACAGGCCCCTTTTTGATGTGTTTCTGTGAGCAAGTCGTTTCAATGCTGCCCCTTTAAATAAAAATGCGTACCGTCTTACCCCGCCTACTCTCCCAGGTCGCTGAGTTCACAGTGAGCTCAACTCTCCGCGTTTCAGCCATGTTTGATAAGAGATACGATTACTATAGCTTCAAAGAACATTTTTATTCACACGTTAACAAAATGTCAACAACGGAAGACTTGTCCACCAAGCCTTATATATTCGAGCCAGAGCGAGCGATTTAAAAAAGATGACGACGACGAACGGCTTCATATGGAGGCAGATATGTAAGTTAACTACGTTGTGTTATTAGTGAAAGTCAACTATTTCTCTTGTTAAAACAAGCACACTGACAAGATAAATGACTGCTGATCTTACCACTAAAAATCTGTATTGATAATAAAATGATAACTTAACGTTCAGAAAGCATCAGGAAACACAGCAGATAAATGATAGAAGCTCGATTTCGACAAACCCTTCTGTATACTGGCTGAGGTTGTTGAAGTGGGGATCCTCTGAAGTGCTTTAGGTCACTACATCCAACAACCGAAACATTTTGACTAGCCCTCTCGTAACTTCTGCATCACTGAGCTTGGACTACAAAATAGAAACGAGAAATAATAATGGCGGATTGCTCGTATTGTTGGTAGTAGCCAGTAGTCAATGTCCTTATTTGTCTGTTCTGCTGCAAATACGGTGACGTACTTGCTCATAAGAAAAAAAGCATCATAGACAACAGAAAAATCTGAACAGGTTGTAAAATATGACCAAAACAGAATATAAAGATATAAACGAAGCACCTGAAGAGAATAATGTCATCTTTTCTGTGCTTATAAACACTACCAAATCCGACAACAAAATGCATTTAAGAGCTAAAAAAGTGGATTTTGCATGATATGTCCCCTTTAACTAATGCATAGATAATTTTGAGTTAATCTATAACTCATGAAGAACTAAACCATTAATTAATGATTACTGCATCAGCAACTAATAAAGAGTCTATATGATTAATAGATTAAGTAATAGAGGGAATGCATTCACGTGACTTTCCCGCCGGAACAACCCCCTCTCAGCCTGACTGAGTGGCAAAAGATCTGCTGCGTGACTGGATTTAATGGGGAAACTGCGAAAATGCGACTAAAACGAACACTTTTATCAATTTAAATTAAATGTTGGACTCAATATAGTGTTCCTTACAACTTACTAAAGATCGTGATCCATGGATATTATTGACATGCAGCCAGGAATCGTGTCGCCTGACATTTATGTTTGCCTGATTTCGACACCGGGGAAATAGAAGCAATATAGACGGTAAACATAAAGCAAATTTGCCTGTGAATGTTTTATATAAATACAATATAGGTTTAAATCTGGGTGATTACTTATATCAGTGTTATATATAGCCTATATATATCATATCGTTGCCAGCCCTAAAACTTTATAGTTTTTTTAGTCAGTGTTTATTAAAAAAAAAAATCCAATAATGCAGAATATGGAATGATACATATTTTAATTAATGAGTATGTTAATATATTATATATTATATACAGGCAAATATATATATAACAATACAAAATATTAGGGTGGTTAATCTGTCTGATTTCCCAGATTCAATTGTACAATTATCGTTATAAGTCCCGATTCGAATTACAGTCGATTTTCGATTATTAACGATTCTTCATTAGCGATTATTGATTTTCCATTTTACAACAGTAAACAAAAATACACTAGACCAACATATGATTATATTAGCAGCAGCATCATTTTGGTATTAATTGCACTTTTTATTTGTTTGAAATTCAATGAAAATGTAATGATGGTTAGTGAAGACATGCAAACATGCTTGTTGTCTACTACTTAGGCAACCCATTATCTTTAAATAATTTTTGAACAATTGTGTTTGCATTATAATGCAAAGGCACCTGGTTCTATTAATTGACAGCATTTAAAATGCATTTTGTGATTTTCCTTCAATTGAAAATCTTTGAAGACAAGTTTGGGGGGCTTGAAGGGCACCCGATTAGAAAAATCACCCAGAAATTCAAAAGAACAGCATTTATCTGAAATAGAGAAGCTTTTGTAACATTGAATAATACAGTTTAGAAGTTTGGAGTTGGTAAGAATTTTTCTTACATTTTTTGGGAGAAAGAAAAAAGAAATCTATACTTTTATTCATCAAGGATAAATTAAATTAAGTTGATCAAAAGTTACAGTGAAGACATTTATAATGTTACAAATCGATTATCTGAATCTTTTGTGTGTGTGACTATAAATACTTTCCTTTAAATGTACAAAGTAATGACCCATAAAGAATTAACGTACTAATATATTTATTAGCATTCCAAAGAACCAACAGGAAAATAAACGTGTGCCTGAACTAGGAGCATCACTTTGCGAGCTTACTTGTGGTAAATTAACATATTATAATGGCCGCTACAGCCGAGATGCTTTTCCTCCAGCTGGCTGGAGGGCGCATCATAGTGACTTGTCATATTTGTCGATGTTTCCGTCGTTTAGCTTTATTCTACGAAGCTTACAACTGCAGCGTGGCTACTTGCCCAGGTCCTTTTCCCCTTCAACTTCAGAAGCCAAAATATTTCCACACGTCAGCTTTTAACCTAACAAGGAGGGTGTTTGGATCTCGCAGTCGCCATTCGCTGCCTACTGTTATGTGGATCTGCCCAGTACGGAGCGTCCTGGCCTACTGCACTTTCCGTCTTTCTAGTTTTCCGTGCAATGTTACGTTTTTATAAATATATATTGTAACAGGAGTCCAGGGAAGAAGGAGGGCAGGAACCCGATGATGATCAGAAGCTACGACTTTATTTAAATGGAGTCAACAGAACAAAATAGCCTGCCAGCAGCCCCTCAGCGCACGACTGCTCGCTACCCAAAGTGAAGTATCAATACCGAGCCAGCAGCCCCTCAGGCGGGCGACTGCTGGCTTCTCCAGAAATAAGCAAATGTATGAAACACAAACAAAAGACAGGCCTGTTCCTCTCTCTCCCCATCCATTCTAGTCCGCTCCCCCTTTATAGCTCCGACTCCTCCGTGACCGATGCGGAGACCGGTGTGCTTCCGACAGTGCTGCTCACTAGCAATCTCGCACCACCCGGCCTCACGACGAACTCTACTCACAGTCCCTCGGCCTTCCTGCTCACTCACATATATAATAATTTTTTTTTTTTTTGGAAAATGGATTTTTGCAGATATCTGTGAATCGATTCAGGATCGTCCCACGTGCGCATCACGATGCATCGAAGAATCGAATTTTTCCCCACCCTACAAAATATATGGGTATGGTTTTCCAACTAAATTCAGCATATTGACACAAATGAAAACTGCAAATCCACCTTCACTGACTGGAGTCCAGTTGTTTGTTCTGTGAATTGCAGTGATCCATTCGCTCCTCTTTCTATCGCAGTCTGTAAAAATATACCTCCGATTTTTTTGTAAAATCTAGTTGTACAGTCAATCGCAAAGCTCTCCCACTTTATATGTGTTGTGTTTGTTTTCGCGGCACTTCACGCTGAAGCACGTGCTGCAGCCTATGTATACAGCCGCTCAGTCTTTTTGCCACTCACTGTGAGAAACTGCAGGCACTCCGGCCGGAGGTGACGTCATTCACTATAACGCATTCCCACATGAATTGCTATTAATTCATTGTGTCATTGTGTATTAATTGCTTAATAACATATTTTATGTAACTAATAGTGTAAATTAATGTTAATTACCACAATTAGTCAAAGCTATGCACTTCAACTTCCAGTTGTCTGCTTTAATTAATCATTAGCTAATGATTTGCAAAGGTATCATTATGTTATGACTACTTGTTGAGGCACATCGTTATTAAGTAGTCATTTAGTAATGGTAGTAATTTGCACATGAATTTGCACTAACAATGAAGTAATTAATTTTTGTATTAATGCATATTAGTGTACCACTTATATTATCTGGAAGTTGAAATACATTATGGAGTTATTATGGAATTAATCCACAATTACATATTTAATTAATAACAATTATGAACTTAATACATTAACCTTACTCTTAATTAGTTCCTAATGTGGTAATGATTAATGAATAGCTTAAATAATCATTTAGTAAAACATTTAATTCAGTATTATGTGCATTAGTTAAGCATGAATTAATGCTTATTAGTGCACCTGTTTTGTAAAGTGTTACCCAAACGTATAAAGATAAGCTATAAACCCATCTACACAAATGAGATTTGAATTTAACTTATGTATCTTATCCTGAAACTGACAAGAAGATTAATTCCTCAGATAATTCCTGAGGGCCTATAACTTCTATTTTTGTATTTTATTTTCAGAAAAAAAGCGAAAAATAAAAATGTAAATAAATATAAGCTAGCTAAAATAAATTGAAATCAAGGGAAGTTAAAATTAAATTTCAAGAATAATTTTTGTTAATCACTTTGCTATGAAAGCTAAATGTAAATGCAAATGTAAATGTGAAGTCTTCCAGTGTGTGACGAAACACCATGGCAACAACAGAAATTATTGTGGATGTTGTTATGCTTCCGGTAAAGGTTATTCATACAGAAGCCTAGTACATTTACACTGCAAATGCCCATAAGCCTCATCGGCTAAAAGAGCAAACGGAGACAGGAGACAACGAACAAACAGTCTTTGAAGCAAGTGAAAAAGCTGATTAAAGAATGAAACATCTGCGTATGACCGTGACAAAAGACATGACATTTTCATATTGGAGAGGGACTAGAAGAGACTCTTTCATCCAATGTGGTTGCTGGCAGCTCGAAAGAATCTTTGATGAGCGAGTCTTTAGACGCCAGTCTCGCCGATACATACTAATAACATCCTCTGTCTGAAAAATAAATACTGAGCTGTAATCAGACCTTACGTTCAATATCTGTACTACATCTGTACAGACACCCCAAATCCTGATTCGTATCTGCTTTTCTCCTGGTGAGTGAACTACTCAGTTGAGATTTTATTTTACTTTCCCTCTCAGTTTTAAAGCATAAATTTTAACAGCTATTTTTTTATTTATGCTTTTTTATTTTAGTAAGGGAAAGATACAACTGCAATTGAATGTGGTACATCAACTTGTTTGTTTTTTACCACAGTTTGTGGTAAACAAACCACATATCATACCACCATGTTCCCATTCAGCTAATGGAAACCTTGTTGTAAAATTTTCCCCTTGCCATATATAACTAAACAACAAGAAAACTCAGTTTTACACAAGCAAAAATGTATTACTGGTTGGAGAGATTGTTCAGGAGGATAGCATGAGCTTAGTCAGTGCTCTCGCCAGCTTTTGGACACAGTTGTGCCGGGGATGCTTGGAACAGCAGCATGTGGTCAGAGTTAACCCATGCTTGTGCCTGTGTCTCTGCTCTCTCACTCTGTGTCCTGCAGGAAATAAATCATTCATGAAAGGTTTGTACTGATGTGCAACCGTCTCCTTCCTTCCAAATGCCCTGTTGTTAAATAACTAGGGCCCGATAATTTCTGCGATCACGGAATAAAAACACACTCTTTTTACAACTAAAATAACAGTAAAGGGTAAAAAAAGTGAATTCCCGAAAATTAAAACGGAAAAATGGAATTTGCAAAAATTAAAACGGAAAAAACGGAATTTGGGAAAAAATAAAATGGAATTTGGGAAAAATAGAACGGATTTCACAGGGCCCTGAATAACATCAACTGATGATGTTCTTTCAAGTCTGACTATAACTTACGGTTTGAAGAATCTAGCAAGTGTCATCCAACTTGGACAAAGTGTGTAGTCTTTTCAATTTATTCTCCTGTTCAATGAAAGTTGAGAGAGAGAGAGAGAGAGCGAGAGAGAGAGAGAAATGAAAGAGGCGTTTGTACAGTACAACTCATAAAATAAAGTTTTCCCTTGTCAATGTTCAAAATCGAGCAGCGGAGAGAAGATGAGATGTGTCGTTGTTCGACAGTCCGGGCTTGGTTAGCACCCAGCGAGTACAAAAAGCACCCTGTCACTCAAAATTAATTGAAATCTTGCAAGAGCTCTCAGCTGGTGAGTGAACTTCATTTGTGCATGTTAATGTTGTGTGTTCATTCCTGGTTAAAGATGCGGTTTATATTTTTTAATTAGATGTTCACACCCGCAACTCTTCTTCACTTCGCCATTTATATAGTAGAATAGCAGCGAGCGAGCAGATAATTGGAGGAACTGCAAGAGAAAACTGAAAGACCAAATGAACCAAACATTAAAACACTTTTCATCAGGTTAGCTGTGAGTTTTTGACATCATTGTTAAGCATGAAAGAAGTGCTCATGGAGCTCCAATTACAGCATTATAAAAGGATTTCTTCAAGGTTATATTACTCTAGCATCCTTATGAATGGCACCTGCTACCTCAACACAATTTTTCATGCCAGTTCACCTTATTGCCTAGAGAACCAAGGAATCCATCAACATAACATCTCTCATGAGACTTCAAAAGCAAAATTAAGTCACTCATTGTCAAGTCAGAGAGTGGCATTGTGCTGGCAAATCATAGACATTCTTCAAAAAAGATTAAAGCCTCTCACAATGGCCATCTACCCGTTGTTTTTAAGCAATCTTATGCAGTAAGGATAGAAAAAAATCCAAAAAGAAAAAAGAAAATAATAACCTGCTGCTAACTAAGCACAAGACATAAAACAATGACTACGTTTACATGCAGCCAATTTTCAGGTTATGGTCGGGTTAAGGTCACTGAAACATTAGGAATAACCCGTTTACATGCGTGAGCAGAGAGAATTTCTCCTGTATACATGGAATTGCAATATTCCGATGTTATTGGTGACGCTGCAGTTAGCATCTTGATGTACAGACAACCTTAAAGGCCAATTTATACTTCTGCGTCAGGGTGCGGCTAGTAGGTACAGCGTAGCATGCACACAGACGTGTCCCATACCGCGTACCCTTCACCGTAGCCTGACGCACACCTCCTCAAAAATGTAACTACACGTCGCGATGACACGGACCGCAAGATCGGTGATTGGTCGGCTAGGTAGCATCTGCATTTCCTCATGACTGGCATTTCCGCCACGCACCTTCTCAGGCGTCATTTCCACACGTACCATCTCCTCTGACGTCTTCTCTCACTTCTGCCTTTCAGTTTTAGGGATTTCACTAAAATGAACAGTTTTTCCACCTCAATAAGCTCCAACTGCAACATGATCCACTCTCTTTCAGTCGCTATTGCTTGTAGTAAACCTAGCCGCAAGGAATCTAGAACACAGTGGAACATTAAAACCCTCTCGCCGCCAACTACCGTTTCGGAGCAGTACTGCAGAGCAACCAAGACCTGAACGCAGAAGTATAAATGCTCACAAAGGCGTCGCCTACGTGCGTAGCCAACGTCACACTACGGCGTACCCTTCAACGCAGAAGCAGCAAATTGGCCTTAAGACGCAATATGCGTAATTTCTATTTTTCTTCCTGTATCCAAAGACAACAACAACAGCAGCACGCGATAATGAATAGTTCCGCTGGCAGATAGCGATCAACTTTGTTTTGCGCTTCGATGCTGGTAACGTTACCGACCTCGCTCCAAAAGTATGCTGTGCTAGTGTCTCGCCTGGTCTTGACCATGTTTACTTCCGGTATACTGCACGCAGATTTTTGTATCCGCTGCAAAGTTTCTCTACTCAAATGACCAAGATTCCTTGCGAATAGAACATGCGCAGAACACAAATCACTATGGGGATTGGCCAATGAGCGTTTACATGACCAAAAATTCGGGTTAGAAAAGGGGTACCCCAGGTATAATATCCCTGTTTTTAAATATGAGCTAGATATGAGCATATTCTGTTTTTTGGCAGTGTTTACATGGCCGTCTCGCGACCGGGTTATTGCTAATATCCCGGTGAACAGGTTATTGGCTGCATGTAAACGTAGTCAATGATACAAAACTGTTGTAAACCAGAGACTGATTAATCATGTCAGTATCAGGAAGAGTATATGAACATCATCTCACCTTCTCTACTAAACACGATGTGACGTCAGCAGATGAGCAGCAGGCTGTTACCATGTTCCTGATTTGATCGAGGACGGTTGTTAGCACAGGCAGAGAAACAGAGGAATGTTTGACTCCAGTCAGGAACAAGTATCTGGAAACATGCACATATACATGTTTTTTTTTTTATCTCAATTATGCACTGACTTTAGGAAACATTATTCCCCTGCTGTTGCTTACAACATGAAATTCTCCTTTTCAATGGCCACGATACATTCTGAGGGCAGAATAGGAGCAGGACTTCAATGCGTTTTGAAAATGCTCTCCAGAGGAGCTCTGATCTCTTCACCATAGGTTTCTGTTGCAAAACAATGGGGGTTTTCAAACTGTTCTCCATGGACAGACCCACACACATAACTAATTTTAGGCCTGTCAAAAGTCACTTTTGTGAAATGTCATACTATTTCTCATACCGTTGAAATGGGTCTTTATAGAAAGGGGGCATTTCTGGTTGCACTTTTTTTACAGTACATGCTCTTAGAGCCCGTTCTCATCCTTTATCGTCATATAGAACTACGCACATGGCACCCTTTATCGTTAATATAACACGCGAACCCAAGGCGTAATAAATCCAATAAATCATTTAGCGTAATATGAGACTAACCTACCCTACCCCACACCTAAACCTAACCATCACAGCACGTGTTATATTAATGATAACGGATGCCATGTGCGTAGTATAGCACCGTTTTGTAATACAGCGTTCTATATGACGATAAAGGATGAGAATGCGTTGGCTCTTACATAGAGTACTTACAGTATACTCACCTAAGAAAGTACTGATTAATATAAGGTAACTACAGTTGTCAACATTTGAAATGGATCAAGACCTTTCATCACAGTTCTAGGCCTACATGAATTTTGAACAATACCCGTACTTGTCTTAGGACAACTTGGATGAACTGTTTTGATCCACTTCAAATGTTGACTACTAGGCTATATTTGAGAGTTAAGGTTAGGTTTAGGGTTAGGTTCAGGGCACCAACACGGATCCTCTCCTCAGATTTTTCAGCTCGGAAGTTGGACAACCGTGAGGACAATTCAATTCTGATATGGAATCCAAGATGGCTGCGACCAAAGCGGAGCGAGCAGAAGAGAACAAGAAATTTTCCATGGGAGTAAACTGAAAAAGCTTGCTCTGTTCTGCTAACTTCGTGCCCCGTTGACACGTTATCTGGCAAATTAGACCGCATTTCAAATTAGGGCGAATTACTTGAATGGTTTATTAGCCTATTATTCTTAAAGCTACACTGTGTAACTCTTTTAGTTTATTCTTAGCTAAAAACACTTAGTTCTTTCAAAAATATATGTGCTCATTAATGTATATTTGCTTCGTTCAAGTAATAAAGTATTCTCGTGAGTGTATAATATGCCATTGAAGATAAATACGGGTAAGGGATTCTAATGTCGGTTGCCATGTTGCCCCTCCTTCTTGAAAGTACATTAGCCAAAGAGGGACATACCCATTAATTCAAGCTTAGCCTTTCGCGTTTACGTTTGAGTTAACACTCATGGACGAGGTCCAACTGTAAGCCATGTTAATCTTGGACTACATTGGCCACCGTAGGAGTTCAAACGAAATCGGAATTGAGAGGAACAGAAACTAATATTCACTGGATGGTCATATACCTTTTCACCGCTAGATGGGGGTAAAATCACACAGTTTTGTTGTTGTGTTTTTCAATAAAGCTACATTTAATGAAAAACACAACAACAAAACAATTCAATGACAAATAGGTGCTTTAACATTTCATTTTTACAGAAGATATTTGCTCATCTGCAATACATCTATAGCACGTTTCTTGTCAGATGTCAAATAGACGTTGGTCTGGCCAAACGGCTATACTTATTTGCTAAAGCACAACTTACACAACTTATGACGTCAGAAGTAGCGTAGTGTGTCATGGTAAATCGTGCATTTATGATGGATAGATGCATTTTTATGGACCTATAAGCAGAAAAGGTCATTTGTTTTAATATTACTCATATTGTATTTGGCTGAAAGAAGAATGTCATATACACTAAATGACTTGAGTGAGTAAATCATGGGTAAGGTAACTTATGTAGGTAACTTATACTGTAGTTAGTAAAATATCTGTTGGGGGACTGTCAAAATAAGGTGTTAGTGTATATTAAGTTGACGGTTTACTAATAATGCAAAAATCAGCAGTTAAAACATCTCTGCAAGAATCCGATTCTACTGCCCTAGATATAAAGCACTTTATTGTAATTTTAGTTTTGTATGTTTTACAAAGCAAAAATTAATTATAATACTCTGGTGGTTGGCAATAGGGATACTGAAAGGTTTACAACATAGTTTGTGTTTATGTACTTTATACAAACTGATTTGTTGGTGGCATGAGTCCATTTTCACACATTGTGGAGCTCAAAAAATGTATTTATACATTTAAAGGCTAATTTTTCTGGTCATACAAAAATGAAGAGCACCACTAGGGGGTACAGCTGGACAGCGTATGAGTGAAGAACGAGAGACTATTATGCTTTAAATTGTTATTAGTTTTAAAGAAATATTAATAAAAACTTACATACTTCTTTAATTTCTGTCAGAACACCCCATCTCACATTAATTTCACTCGCATACACTCAGAAGCCACAATAAATGACCTAGTATTAGCCCCCGAAGCACTCTGAAAATGTCACCTTTAATGACACCAGGCTGCGAGGTAAACTCAGTAGAACTTGCAAGCACACATTCAGAACCAACAGTGAGTGGCTCATCTAATTACAGTCCAAGATAAATTAAACATAGGATTCTGTGCATGGCTGTCTGCCCCTCAGCAAGTGTTCATTCTTTCTTGTCCACCCATGCAGGCACACAAGTGACTTCACAAGCTTCACTCATCACAGCATGCAGTGCATACCAGCTACATTTTCACTAAATGAAAAAGGCATAAGGTGATGATCAGAGCACAGCCATAACATGTTCCAAGAAATGAAGCAGACCAAGATGCGAGAGAAAAAAGGTCAAAATCTTTGTTTGAGGGCACCCTGTTCTAATTTTTGGTGCTCCAGGCAAGCACACTTTGCATGACAATGAATGTTAGTCTGCAAAGGAAAAAAAATGTCTGAAGTGTTACGCAGAAGAAAAATGGGTCTGTTCTGCATTATGAACTTAATCTATAGTAATAATAAAGGTAAAATAACTGAAGAATATAGGCTTATTAGGAATGAGTCCATCACTTCAACTCCAAGTAATCTACACTCACCGGCCACTTTATTAGGTACACATGTCCAACTGCTCGTTAACACTTAATTTCTAAGCAGCCAATCACATGGCGGCAACTCAGTGCATTTAGGCATGTAGACATGGTCAAGACAATCTCCTGCAGTTCAAACCGAGCATCAGTATGGGGAAGAAAGGTGATTTGAGTGACTTTGAATGTGGCATGATTGTTGGTGCCAGAAGGGCTGGTCTGAGTATTTCAGAAACTGCTAATCTACTGGGATTTTCAACGCACAACCATCTCTAGGGTTTACAGAGAATGGTCCGAAAATAAAAAACCTCCAGTGAGCGGCAGTTCTGTGGGTGGAAATGCCTTGTTGATGCCAGAGGTCAGAGGAGAATGGCCAGACTGGTTCGAGCTGATAGAAGGGCAACAGTGACTCAAAGAACCACCCGTTACAACCAAGGTGGGCAGAAGAGCATCTCTGAACGCACAGTACGTCGAACTTTGAGGCAGATGGGCTACAGCAGCAGAAGACCACACCGGGTGCCACTCCTTTCAGCTAAGAACAGGAAACTGAGGCTACAATTTGCACAAGCTCATCGAAATTGGACAATAGAAGATTGGAAAAACGTTGCCTGGTCTGATGAGTCTCAATTTCTGCTGCGACATTCGGATGGTAGGGTCAGAATTTGGCGTCTACAACATGAAAGCATGGATCCATCCTGCCTTGTATCAACGGTTCAGTGGTGGAACGGGAGATTCGCATCATGGATGTGCAGCCGACAAATCTGCGGCAACTGTGTGATGCCATCATGTCAATATGGACCAAACTCCCTGAGGAATGCTTCCAGCACCTTGTTGAATCTATGCCACGAAGAATTGAGGCAGTTCTGAAGGCAAAAGGGGGTCCAACCTGTTACTAGCATGGGGTACCTAATAAAGTGGCCGGTGAGTGTATAATGTTCTTGTTCATGTTTAAAGGGTAATTCCACCTCTGGAAAGATGAATGTGTATTTAAAATGGGTCATTTATGTAGAAGAAATGTGAAATTATTTTTTAATTTGGAGCTTTCTAGACTGAGAAAAGACAGAAAATGTATGTTTGGCTTATGTGAATGAAAAACATCAACTCCCAGAATTCATTTGCTTCGCTGCCCTAGGAGGCCACGCCTACCGCTAACCTCGCAGTATGTAAACAACAGTCTACTAGTGATTCTCCGTGATGAGTCTGTCCGAAAATGTGTTTCGAGATCGCCCAAAATGTCCGCGATTCGGCTTTTGCGTTCTACAGTCGTCATTCATCATGTTTACTGTGGCAAGCGGAACGAGTGCGAGCTGTATGTATAACGGCGCGAGGACGAGCCAGGTTTACTGTGTCGACCAGGATGAGTGCCGGCTGTGTGGATAACGGCGCGAGGGCCGGTGGCGTGATTACCGATGAGCGGCACCTAAGACGTAAGTTACCGGTCTCGTATCTCTCACGGAGGAGCAGGAATTTTCTTAGCAATGTTAAAACGCATCAACCGATCACTTGTTTGGCGTTCATGTAAACACAACAGTCAGATTCACCAATCATAAGGAATTGAGTTAGATTGAAACAAAAGCTGTAACTTACATGTAAACAATGAATGGCGACTTCAGAAATTAAAAGCTGAATCCCGGACATCGATGGCCGGACATGTCCAGGAAAAAGAGGACGGTAACCCCTACTACTCAGCTTTCTCCACAGAACAAGAGCCTGCTAGCTTAGCGTCCAAAAAAGATGTGTAATGTTAATCCCAATCCTCCATAACGCATCCGTCGGCGTATTCAGTAGTTTCGTCCACATTTTCAAAACGTTTCTGCCAGTGAAATCAAACGCATTGGCACTGATCTGTGATAGGTCTGTTAGCGCAATAGGTCCAACCCCCTATTGGCGGGTTTGAAAGGGTGGGGACTCGGGCTTGTAGTTTTTTACTGAAATCGCCCTCTCTTACACTTCCGCCAACAATGACGTAAAATGACGATTTTTGCGTCATTGTAGGAGGAAGTGAAAAGGTAAATAGCAGATTTCTCTCGTCTCAGGGGAAAATGATAAAGTGTTGCATGACCATTCAATAGTATAACTGGGTTTCTAACAATGGAAAGCTTAATGCAAATGGGTGGAGTTGCCCTTTAAAGGAAAAAAATATATCCAGCTGTGGCCAGAATTCTACTGGTACAAAACCTGTTTTACATCCATTATGATCACGGGATAATTTTAGACGATAAGGGGAACCTGTGAAACTTTTCATGCACAGTTAGGACTGAATTTCAGCCCAAACAGATCTTTGGTTTGATCTCTAAATTGATCACAAGAGGCATTCTGAGCTTCAGTATCTGATGCGATAGTCCTTTTCCCCTATTGTGACTTATATCCAAATGATTTCTTGAACAAGAAAGAATGTTGGGAAGAAATAATTGATGGGATTGTTGGATGGTTGTAGTTGGCTGGAGGGGATATGGCTGGAGATTATGCACACACATGGGCACATGCATTTAAAAATAATGAGGTAAATCGTTTAAAATAAATAATTGAAATATTCCATAAAAATAACAGAATTGTACATTTTGATTTCATTGTGACTTTAAGCAATATTCATATTCAGATCATATTCAGAGTCACAGTATGAATAATTAATGACTAGTTGCACTTTTGCCCTTTAATAGACTAGCTAAAGATCAAAATCAAGAGAAACGCACTCTATTGTGTTTGGGAAAAGGAGACCTCTGCCATAGGAGGGTGGGCCACGGTGAAAGCACAATATACCCATTATATCACTCAATATTGCATTAGCATTTACATCACATTTGGCAAGAGAGATCAAAACATAGTGTAGTGAGTGATGTCATTCTTCCTTCAACAAAATAGCAACAGACTTTGGCACATGAAATAGGCAAGCTAACAGCTGAAATATCTTTTCTGGATGACCTTTCCTTTAAGACAAGCATGGTTTCCCTACCACCAAATATTTGATGAATATTAAATGAACACCTGTCAATCCCATGTGGTTGAACTTCACCGCAGAGCTGGGATGAAACAGGATCAGTAACAATTGACTGCTGATGGGACTGTCTTTCCAAGTCATCCACGCAAGGAAGTGTATCCAGGGCAGGTTTCCTGCAGCACTTCCGGAAATCCTCCGACATGGCATTGAGTTTGGATTCACTGCAGAGAACTTTCTGAAAGCTTGTTAACTATAATTATAAAGGGAAAAATTCAATAAATCAGGCTCTCCTGTGGAATTTCATGACAAAATAAATGATATCAGAGAATTCTGTCCAATTTATCTATCTGTTATGTACACTTTCTCTTAAAGGTACTCTGTGGAGTTTTTAGCGGCCTCTAGCGGTGATGTTTCAGAATGCAACAACAGCGCTCGTGCCCGTGTGCGTGCTAGATCTCAAGAGCGAGCATTCGCTACCAGCCACACGGAGACTTTCAACGCATCGGTGAACTAATCACACACCATGCTGGAAACGAATGTAAACTCCCACTGCAGGTACAATAATAGCCTACTTTTTATGAGCTTGACGTTGAACTAATGCTCTGTGCTTGTCCATGATAATGTTACAGTAAACTGCATTTAGTCTAGCCGACATACGATGTTATAGCATAAGCCATTTCTCTAACGATTCGTGTATCTTTCACAATCAGCAATGTCAACATAGGTGAATGTAGCCTATAATATGATAACGAAAACGGTTAGTGAACTAAACTGAACAGTTTCAGTGTATCAGTAAGATCGTAGGAAGTAACTTTACTGTACTTAACGTGTCTGAAAATGTGTATAAACAATATGATAGTAGTGGATGAGTGACGTTAGTCAGTAACTAGATCTAGTAAATAAAAAAAGTTACATCCTAAAGCACCGACTTTTTGTTATCCTGGAACATTCTTTTGTATTCATGTCATGTTTCATGTAGTTTACCTTGCTATTTCACTAGAGTTTACTAATATGTTAGCCGTATATAAAGTATAATAAGTATAATAAGCCGATGTTGATCCGCGTTTGCGTCCGGAGTCGATCAGATTCACGTTTTGCCTGACGAGCTTCAGCAGATAGTTACAACTTTTTTGTTTATTATATTTTTGTGGAGTTTGTGTTGGAGTCTGTGTTGTGCTGGAAGCAGGACGTTTTAGGGAGTTATCAGACTCTGTGTCGTCAGCTGAAGTGCTGCTGGTCGCATGTTGAAATCAACGGGGTTATTGTGTCCATTTCTTTTACTGTCTATGGGTCGCATAGACTGTAGGATAGAGAGGCTCGGGAGCGTGCATGAACGTCACATCCGGAGACCTCACATATAAATATGAATATTGGCCTTCAGAGGTAATAGCAAAACCCGAAAGCGGATCATTGCAATGTGTGATTACAACCCCTTTAAACACAGTCAATAAAAAAGGGATTCATTTTATTAAAAAATTTACATTTAGGAGCTTTTCTATATTATATATTTAGTCTAAATTTAGATGACACATAATAGTGATGAAGTTGAATAGAAGAGAGGCAGCAGATTTAAAGGGCACTTATCATGGATTTTTGAAAATGACTGTTCGTGTAGACTTTAGCTCTAAGGGAATGAAAACATCCCGCAAAGATTTATATCTGAAAGTGCACCAAAAGTTATTGTCTTTCAAAAGTGAGAGTCAACTCTGAGTCTATGAAATGAATTGTTTTTGACGTAGATTAGCTCATTGGCCTCTCCCAACAACTGCGCAATCAGTGGTTAGAGTTCATATTTGCAACGATACCACAACAGTATAGCCCGAACCTTGTGTTCTCATCATTTTAATTACTAATCATTCAAAAACATAAAATAATTCAAATGTGGATTCGCAAGCCGGTTGTTCCTGAAGGAGGGCTCAGTATCCAGTGTATATGGATCAGGTTCGTCCTCCTGCGAATCACAATCTGTAAGTATTATTAATAATGTTTGCTGTTATGTTTTCTGTAGCATTGGTTAGCAAAGTTAACTTCCGTTCTGTTAGTTTATACTGTTTATTGGATAATATGGCATTGACTGCAAATGCAGTGGAAGTTAAGGTGATGAACAGGTTGTTGAGCTGTGGGATGCAACCTGACCTTGGGAGCAAACGCAATTTAAAAAAAAGAAAAAAATGTAAGGTTTCCTAACAAAAAGAGGGAGACGGCGGTATTAAAATAGCTAGGTTTATCCGAGTATCCGGTACAGTGTTTCCCATGCATTTATTTGTGGCAGCCCATCACATTACCAGCGCTGACCGCCACATATTGATTTCCATGTTTTTTACAATTTAAGATGGGAAAAGTTGTATTTGACTGCAGATTTGCGTGCAGCGCATATTCGCACGCTTCCCTTCCTCTCTCTCTCACTCTCTCTCGCAAACACATTGACAACGGAAGCAGTCTGTGTATTGAATATAAACAACGCTGCACAGATCCATCCAACATGCTGTCATGTGGAGACCCACCTTAAAAAAAAGGTTAGGAAGCATGTAAGAAGCTAATAAGGAGAGATATGTTCACCTAATAAAGCCTCGTCGCCGCGCTCGCCACAGTTTTTTAACACTGCGGTAAATCAGACACGTCGGTAGAAAAACATCTTGTCTCCTATTTTTGTTAAATGGGTCTGGTAGTGTCACATTTCAGTTTGGCCAGGTAACATTTATTTTCTTTGACTGGCAAGACATACCAGCTACTATGGTTATTTACTTGTTATGGATTCTCTGCGCAAGTTTGCCGGAAGTTAAGTTTGGGCCAGTATTTATGCACATGCGCAGTACCGTTTGTTTATGTTGTCCCTGCTGAAAGCGTCTATATACAATTTTCAACACTTAATAAGCTATAATCCATTAACCCTCAGGTGCTCTTCGTTTTGGAGTCACACTTGTTATCTTCCCAGTCAAAAGTGACCGGACACCTAAAAATGAAACTTTCTCCATCCCAGTAAAACCAATGCAATTTTTTTTGTTCTATAATATTTATTCTTTTTAATTTAGTATTTTGAGACAATTTAATTGAATTTATTAGTATTTATGCAACATTTATGGTTTATTTTTTTTGCCATGGAAAAATATATATATATTTTCTATATATATATATTATTTTTTCAAAAAAATATTAATGCAGTATTTTAGTTTTATATAGAGTCTAGGCCTTCAGAAAAAAATGAAGAAAATTAGCACCATCTGGTTACAGCATAGAGAAAAAGCGTAGAATCATAGTGTAACCACTAGATGGCATGTACAGCTGAGCTCTCTATGGAGAGGCA
The DNA here is from genome assembly GCA_030378365.1 of Hybognathus amarus. Taxonomy (NCBI): domain Eukaryota; kingdom Metazoa; phylum Chordata; class Actinopteri; order Cypriniformes; family Leuciscidae; genus Hybognathus; species Hybognathus amarus. Next base: position 50,470 of record JAQIUQ010001747.1, on the reverse strand, counting down.
TGTGAATTCCCCAGCTGTTTATGAACAATTTTTTTTGTTGTTGTTGTTGGTGGATTTAAATATATAGTTGAAACAATCTCAAAAACTATTTCTTATATAAAAAATTTTTTTACAAAAAAACAAAAATTCACAATTGTTTTTTTTTTATTTTATTATTTTTTTTTTTACAATTTCCCATTCATTTCCTATGGGGGTCATTTTTGATCAAAGACCACAAGTGTGACTATTTTTTAAGACCACTTAGCAGGCTCAGATCATGACCTAATTGTTTTTGTGTGTTCACATACATAATGCCATAAAAGTCACCAAGTTTTGTAACATTGCGATGAAGCTGTGATTTTTAACATTTCAAAACATACTTTTTGTAATCAAAATTTATTGGTGTGTATGTGTATAAAAGTGTGTTTTTATGTGTGTGTGTTGGTGGGTGTGTCTGTTTCTGTTTGATGTTGTAGAGTGTCACCCCATTCCTGCTGTGTACTTTTTTTTAGAATTGTGACCGATTTGTAGATTGTACATACAAAAATTCAGAGATTTTTTTTTAATTTAATTTTTTGTCAATTTCCCATTCATTTCCTATGGGTTGTCATTTTTGACAGAAGAGCAAAAGTGTGACTCATTTCTTTGCGGCCACTTAAATTGATTGAATCATGGCCTCAGTTTTTTTTTTTTTTTCACATACCCAATGCCATAAAAGTAACAAAGTTTCGTAATTTTCTGAAGAAGCTGTGATTTTTAAATATTCAAAACAGAATTCTCTAATCACAATTTATTGGTGTTTTTGTGTATACAAGTGTGTGTGTGTGGGAGTGGGCATGTCTGTTTTGCACTCTTGATGTTTTAGAGTGTCACCCCTTCAATGCTGAGCACTTTTTTTCTGCATCGTGGCCGATTTTTAGATTGTACACACAAAAATTCTCAAAGTTTTTGTCAATTTCCCATTCATTTCCTGTGGTTCGGTCATTTTTGACCGAAGAGCACAAGTGTGACTATTTTTTTACGACCACTTAGCCTGCTCGGATCATGACCTCTTTTTTTTTCTTGTTTACATACCCAATGCCATAAAAGTCACGAAGTTTCGTAACATTCCGATGAAGCTGTGATTTTTAAAATTTCAAAACAGAAATTTTTTTTCGGTCAGAAATGACCGAAGAGCACCTGAGGGTTAATGGTGATTCCATTTCCAACAATTTCTGCCTGCCTGCGGTTTACCAATATCAACTGACTGGGTCATTTGACCAATCGTGGCAGATATTTGTCATATCATCAAATGTCTTATGAAGCAGAAGAGGAAATGCACTGCCAGAAGGAAATCTGTTCATAATGATTGTCCTAAGAGAGATTTGAACCTTTGTGCTCCTCGTTTATGGTTTGTTGAACACAACATCAAATGGAATCGGAGCGGCTTGGCCGTTCTACTCACTTCTTCAATTATACATTCAGGTTGGGGCTGTAAACAGCATTTTTCAAGTCCAGACTGGAAACGACTGGATATGGCTGATGCATCTTCAAAGGACAGTCCTAGATTTCCATAGTATACAGACAACCTATAAATATGTAAAGCAATGTAAGCCCATGGTATGTAAAAAGTAGACTGTCTAGGCAACTAAACATTAAAGAACACATATCTTAAAATTAAAAAAAGTAGAGAGGAGAAATAACTAAGTTTAGAAAGAAGTTAAGAAGTTCTCTCATATTGTGTAAGTTGCTTACACTATGGGTAAAGTAATCTTTTCTTGAGATCTGAAGCCAAATAATTATCCTTACTTTTGTATTTATTGTCACCGCAGTGCGGCGGACAGCAGACCATAGCAAGCTGTATAATTATTATATTATTATATTTTTATTTTTATGTTATTATTTTATTATTATTTATTTATATTTTATTTTTTATATTATTATTATTATTATAATTATTGGCTGTCCAACAGCAACTGCTGCAGCCTGTACGGTAAGCCCCGTGTGATGTCACGCCCAATGAGGACCTCTTCGCATTGCTGGCTCTTGCGAAGCTGCCACCGTCGAAGCAAGCGACCAGCAAGCTTGAAGCGCCAATGGTCTGCTGTCCGCTGCACTGCGTCTACAATAAATACAAAATTAAGGATATTTTTTTTGGCTTCAGATCTTGAGAAAAAATGACTTTAGCCGTAGCGTAAGCAACTCTAGAGTAACCGAGTACGTTTTCTCATGTCATTCCAAACCAATATTTTGTTGTTTCTTCAATAACAATAGTACTTTTAAAAAATATATATAAAAATAAAAACTATTTTCCATTCAGTGATAGTTAATATTAATGACTAAAATATTTAAATACAAGCATTTCAATCAAACATGATTCATGCAATATGTCAAAACTTTAGTCCAGGGGGAAAGGCAACCTGTGCAGCTGGCAAGTGTTCAAAACTAGTCTGAAACAGCAAAAGGATGCATAAACAACATAATTGTCTTTTTTGGTAAAATTTTCCTCTAATGGTGTTATGATGCGGTGCAAGCCATGCTTTTCTTTACCCAAATTTGTAGGATTTCAAATTCACTTGGTTGTTGCAAACATTGGATAGAAACCTCAGAAAAATGTTGGAGCTTCCCATTTGGAGTCTCTGTAAACAGACAGGATTTATATTAAGTATTTTACTAATAATTCCACATTAACCACCACCATCATAATAATTATCATCATCATAATTTTGATCATTATTGGGCTTTCGACTTTCTGATTTGAACTGAATGATATCATCATATTAATCATTCTTATCCTCAAAATCATTTTATTCCATTTCATATTTCTGCTTCCCCTAGGCAAATTGCTAGACAAAACTAGACAAATAGCACAGTTTCCTCCTACACAGCAAGTAAAATAGACATTTAATTAGTAGCTGTTTAAAGTAGTGTGGGCCGCAGAAAGCAGATTTTAGCTCCATGAACAACAGATGTGAGTCTGCTGGCGCAGGTTTTTGTTTTGACAGTAATATCTTGGAATCCTATTTTCAAGCCTTCATTTGTTATAATTTGTATGATTATGGCAAACAGTTTATGACAATTTTGATATTGTGAAAAGGTTTTCATTGCTGGAAGTCATAATCATCAAAATGATAACAAATAAAGGCTTGAAATATATCACTTTGCATTTCACCTTTTAAGTTGAATTATTGAAACAAATTATCTTTTGCACTGTATTCTAATTGTTCAAGTTTCACATGTGTGTTTGATTGTCTTCAGACAATACATATAAAAATAGCAACAAAGAGGCAGCAATTATGCTTCTGTGGGAAGTACAGAAAGTGTGGTAACCCTATCTCATCCTACCTAGTAATGACTTGGCCCATTTTGACTTGGAACTGGACAATATAAAAAATTATAAATATATAAAATTATATTTCCAACTATGTAAAAAAGTTGTCTCTATTGTTGAAAGTAAATTCTTTTCACAATTTTTCATCAGCTTCTAATTAGACAGCTTATTATGTAAAATGAATGCACTATGAGTTAATGAATGCATCCCTGCAGAAAACAATAACAATACAAAATAATTGGTCTGCATGCTGGTGCTGGTCCAAGTTAAGGACCAGCAAAATCATTCTATTCTGTTTAGGTATATGTTGAAACATACAAAATGTATGTCTTAACAGCATGTGTTCTGCATGCACAGCTTTAGAAACGTGAATATATTATTTGTACAGTTATTTTACCGTTATTATTACTGTCCAGATATTTTGGACATATGAACCCGAAAAGGATTCGCAAACAGTTGTATGTGCCTATTGGTCATATGGAAAATGCTTACTATTAATTGCTGTCAAGTACCCTAAAAATGTATTACTACTGATAGCATGTTACTTCACATGCAAAAAAATACCATTTAATGACATCACATGCACAACAAACATTATGCTGAAGACCAGCATCCAAAACACAACGTATGCAGGTTGATTCAAAGGAGATAAAAGAGGAGCCTAAAGTTTTCTGATAAACAATTCACAGGTTGATAAAAGTTGAATACTATTTTTTTTAGCAGAAGGTTTATAGTTATAATATGCTACACTCCGAAGTCCCAGAGTGAAAAAAAGTAGCAGAATAATGCTCTTGATCAGACAGTATTCTTTCTGTCAGATCATTTTACACTCAATAAATTATATTACCACAATTAATATATACATCAATAATATAATTTGCAAGTAATAGAGGAGAATCAATTAAGTTTATATTGAGCTGTTAGATCTATAAACTTGTCTGAACCAATTACTTTAATTGTTGATGCTCTCATCATAAATGTACATCATAAATGTATTGGTAACACATTACAATATGGTTCATTAGTTAACATTAGTTAACTACCTTAGATAACATGAACTATTAATGGACAATACTTATTCAGCATTTATAATCTTAGTTAATATTATTTTCAACATTTACTAATACTTTATAAAAATCAAAGGTTGTATTTGTTAACATTAGTTACTGCACTGTGAACTAACATGAACAAAGAATGAACAGCTGGATTATTATTAACTAACATTAACAAAAATGAATAATTACTGTAACGAGGTTAGTTCATGTTAGTTAAGACATTAACTAATGTTAAATAATGAACCTTATTGTAAAGTATGACCAATGTATTTTATCGCTCTAAACTTGTCTTAGGAAACTCCAATACATTTTTTATTGGCTCCTGATCTGAGCATGAGTTATGTTTTTTAATTTTTTTTTTTATTTAGAGGTGTATTTCTTGAGAGGTACACAAGTTTTAGTAAGTTTAATTTTGAAAGGTCACAAGATTAAATCTGGCAATGGACATTTTTTAAATAAATAAAACTTTACATCATTCTATTCTATTTTTTTTTGTAACAGTGTTAAAGTTTTGTAACAGTGTTAAAGTACAAGTACCCTATATATATATATATATATATATATATATATATATATATATATATATATATATATATATATATATATTTTTTTTTGTAACAGTGTTAAAGTTAATCACAAACCAATCAGAACCAGACAAAACATTTTTCATGTCTGATCCATTTCTGGACACCGCAACCAACTATCTATAATTAGCTTTTTTTTGGTAACCCTTTGAATACTGTTCCCTGTCATTTCAGTGTCAGTTACTTCAGTCGTGGCGTCTAATAATAATATGGTCCTACAAAATGTCGAAGCTGAATAACAACTATTATTTTAGAATGATATGCAGAATGCGTGTACATGCAAATGACAAGATGATTAATTATAACTGATTTGCTGTAGTAAGCCATAATCAGCATTAGATGACACCTCTCACAGGGGTTATGCCACCCCAAGGTTTCCAATGAATGTAAATAGTGAATGTACTGCATTTATATAGCGCTTTCACAGACTCAATGGCCTCCAAAGTGCTTTACATTTTGCCTCACTTTCACCCCTTCACTCACTCATTCATACACTTGCGGTGGTGTCAGCATTGCAAGGTGCCATCGAGCTTGTGGGGTGCAGCTGGGGTTAGGTGCCTTGCTCATAGACACCTCGACACTTGGTCAGGTGGAACCGGAGATTGAACCACTAACCACCGGTTTGTAGACAACCTACATGAAACACTGAGCCACTGCCGCCCCAATGTAATTAGAAATGTGTGGTTCATATTACCTCTTCGAGAAAACAAGAGATCTTGACAGCAGGGTGGCAACATCTCTCTACCATTCTCAAATGGTGCTGAGTAGCATTAAGAACAAAGCCTGCTGGGATGTTTCTGTGCCTCCGGGCAAACTCATACACATACCTGAGGGAGAGAACATAATGACTTTGACGTCAACATGGTAAATCAAAGCCCTTCAAGTTGTGAATCATAGAGGACAGGATATTAGGCTCTCTATCAGTAACTTCTAATCATAAATCACTAAAAGTGTTTCTTTGATTTAATCCTATCAAAGCAGAGGATAATCCTCATGTTTACTCATGGATGTGGGTGTGCTGTCACCAAAATATCTTTTTATGAAAATGTTTTGTCATCATGCTCCCAAGGCTTTTAGAACAGAATGATTTATGTGATTACACAATTTCAGCTTCATTATATGTAGATTTTTGTTAAAGAGAGGTAAGAAATAAAGCCATAATTGTATGGACTAAAAGGGTTTCAGTCATATGGTTTGTTTCTTTTTTAAGCAAAGCAAATGTAATGACATGATATTGTATAAGTGATTTAGATGAAAAATAGGAAAAGGATTTTTTTCCTTGTTAAAATTATAACGTTATGTTTGAAATGGGACTGACTGATAGGGAAATGAGTTTACTTCTATAATCCAGCTATGCCTGGGAATAGTTTGGAAAAAGAGAGAGACATTGTCTAAGGTAATATAATTGGGATACTTCTTACTAATTAATGTATTTCGAAGGAAATGCTTAATTTACTGATATAAAACGATTCAGAATATTAATTGGGGCATAGATTCTGACATACGGTAGGCTACCGTTTCAAGTAAGTGTTAAGTTGTTCTTAGTTAGTCAGAATAATTAGTAACTTTAAACTAAGGTTATTTCAAATGGCTGCAAGTTTGTCAATGCCTTTCGAGGATTTCTGAGGTTGATTTGCGTAGTAGTGTATATGCTAAAGAGAATGACAGATGAAAGAGGATTGTTGAACCAGTTGTTAAGCAAGAATTTTGCATTTATCCCTTCTGTTTCTATTTCCACTGATGAAACCCAAAACACTGTGGCCATAAGAACTCCTGTGGGACAAATCTCACCTGACAGAATAGTTATTCTTGTATTGAGTGTACTCAGAGCAGATCTCCTCATTTGTGGGCTCAATTAGGGATGGTAGCTCATCTGCAGAATACCGTAGTGAAGCCAGACACAGTTTCCTCTCATGACCCTGACGTGTGCAGCACTGCTCAATGCCTGGATGTTTGGGGAATGGAGAGTCCTTTCCGCACTCACTTCTCAGAGATCTCTGTAGCCTTAGATAGAGATTACTTTATGAATAAAAGCAAGCAACACAACACTCCAAAAAAGGCACGGCTCTGTATAAAAATATTGTTGGTTTAACGTAATAAATTAAGTAACCTGGTTGCCTTAAAAATTTAAGTTCATTGAACTGGAAAAAATGAGTTAATACAATGAAGGAGATTGATTTAAGCATCAGAAACTCAAAATATAATGTTATCTGAACTACATAAATAATTTAAGTTGATTTGACAAAAGAAAAAATGTTTTGATTACAAATCATGAATGTATTTTTTTACAGTGACCGTGGTAAAGTGCTGACAAAATGAACATTTTTGTTCAGTGAATTTGTTAAGTAAACATGAAATAATGTCTTTTTTAATGATGTTTCATTTCAGGGTCACTTATCAGTGACTACGTTTACATGCAGCCAATTTCCGGGTTATGTTCGGGTTAAGGTCACTTTTCGGGTTTCTGAAACATTAGGGATAACCCGTTTACATGCGTGAGCAGAGAGAGTTTCTCCTGTATACATGGAATTGCAAAATCCCGATGTAAACGGCTGACGCGGGTTAGCGTCTAGATCGTACGGACAATCTTAAGACGCAAAATGCGTCATTTCCGATTCTTCTTCCTGTATCCAAAGACAACAACAACAGCAGCATGCGGAAAATGAATAGTTTCGGGACAGATAGCGATCGTCTTTGTTTGCGCTTTGATGCTGGTAACGTTACTGAGCTCGCTCCAAAAGTATGCTGTGCTGTGTCTCACCATGTTTACTTCCGGTATACTGCACGCGGATTTTTGTATGCGCCAGAAGTATTTATCTACTCAAAAGACCAAGATTCCTTGCGAATAGAACATGCGCAGAACACAAATCACTATGGGGATATGCCGATACGCGTTTACATGACCAAAAATTCGGGTTAGAAAAGGGGTACCTCAGGTATAATATCCCTGTTTTTAAAATCCGGGATATGAGCATTTTTCGGGTTTTTGCCGGTGTTTACATGGCCGTTCGCGACCGGGTTATTGCTAATATTCCGGTTTTGAACGGGTTATTGGCTGCATGTAAACGCAGCCACTGTTTCTATGGTGGAGTCATTAGGCCTCATTAATCAATTAATTGTAGAAATGAGCGCAGTTTCGAGTGCAGAAATCATATTATTAAAGGGTTAGTTCACCCAAAAAGCCACCACCCGCAAGACCTTCGTTCATCTTCGGAACACAAATTAAAGGGCGGGTTTACTGCTCTTTTTCTTTGCATGATTATGTTTATGGAGTGCAATATAACATGTATCCGTGAGTTTTTCTTTTTTTAAAAGTCTTATTTTTCATAAATTTCACCTTTATTGTCAGCCGCGCTCTCCTCTGTCCCCTGAACGAGCGGTTCACTTCCTGAGTCTATGAAAACACTTCCTCAGAACCACGTAGCGGGCTCAGATTGGTTCGTTTGGGCCGGTGTGTTGTGATTGACTAAACTGTCGCTCACGTTGTCCGTGAAGATTAACGCCAATGACCTTTACGGGCGAAACGGGCTGGCATGCCAAATGTGGATAACATAGACGGTGGATACACGTAAATAATGATGTTCGAGACTGCAGGTTTCTGAATGATAATTTGCTTTATTTTTTAACTTTATACACGTTTGTTTTACACAATAGCATCTGACTGGCAACGATAGCAACTGACTGGCTAACTAATGTTAAACACAAACAGCGTTTGCAGGTTTACGTTCTTGATCAAATCGAAAATAAAGTCATAAAGCATATATATATATATATATATATATATATATATGAAAAATACATTTACAACATTAGTACTTATACAAAATTCAGGTCCATAATGTTTGTACGTGTTTGCCGTAGACACAAAATAGCCTAACTAGTAGCCCATAAAGCCTACAAAGCCAGCGCTGGCATTTGAAAAAAAAAAAAAAACCCACAATGCTACGTCGGGAATTATACATGCAAATACATTTAAAATGATTAAGTCTTAGCCTACTTACAGGTTGTGGCCCAACAACTGCTGACTTTTAACTGCTGGTTTTAAAGTTGGATCTGCTTCATGATTTAGAAACAGTTTCTTTGTTTACGTTAATCCAGTGTTGAACTCGTGGAGATTCAGAGAGCTAGATTACGATCGTCACTTTCAGGAATATAATCAAACACAAATTGTATCCATTGTTGTCGAAGTATAGTGTCCGTGGAAGCCCTAAAACACAGAAGACCTGACAGCTTATCACAGAAGACCTGACAGCTTATACAATGTCATGTTCGCTTATTAAGTCTCATCAGCGACGAGATATTTTGTGCGAAAAACATGAAATAACGACTCTTATTCGACTATTCCTTCTCCTTGTCTGGCCTGAAACGAGACTTGCGATAGATTTCCACGACGCATGCGTGAGAATTGCGAATCTCCTTCAGCTACTTCAGTTCAGTTCTTGCGCATGCGTCATGGAAATCTCTTAAAGTCTCGTTTTCAGGCCAACAAGGAAGAAAAGGAATAGTCGAATAAAGTCGTTATTTTTGTTTGTTGTTTTTTTCGCACAAAAAGTCTTCTCGTCGCTTGATAAACGTATAGTTGAGCCACTGTAGGCATATGGAATATTTAAACATTTTCTTCATTGACTTTCTTGGCCGTCAAGAGCCAGTCCCTTAGGCAGCCTATGTGGTAGTGATACAGCTCTCAAATTTAATCAAAAATATCTTAATTTGTGTTCCGAAGATGAACGAAGGTCTTGCGGGGTTGGTACAGCATGCGGGTGAGTAATTAATGACTTAATTTTCATTTTTGGGTGAACTAACCCTTTAAAGGGTTCATGTGTGATTCATGAAACATTTGTATGCTGCCAATCCCATCGTGCAAATGTTCTGGCTGAAAACAACCATCATTTAAATATCATGCCCCTAAAATCCACAGTTTAAGGCTATGTTTACACGGAAACAATTCTGAAGAGAAAACACAAAAGTGGTGTTGCGTCATCATTTTTTATTCTGCGTTTAGACGAGCGTTTTGTGTGGGAAATCGCGTGCAAATGGTGACGCAAATGTCTGAGAAATTCAATGTAGCATGCACTCCAGGTGGCTAGGAGTGCATACTACAGCAACACCAAGTCCACGCGCCTGTGTACAACCTTCCCTGTCAAGCAGACTTTTGCGTTTTTACCCTTTACACGGGAACGTGACGGTGGAGCGTTTTTAAGATTTCCACTCTGGAGGGTGGTTTCACTTTTTTGTGTTTTTAAGCCTCAAAAACGCCGTCACCGTGTAAACGAAAGGCATATCCGTTAAAATATTTCTACGCTTTCACCTCTGAGCGCTCTCGTGTAAACAGGGCCTTAAGCCTTGGCTCTAAAGTTTACGAAACAGAGAAAGTAACTAGGCAGGAAGAGGAAGTAATCTCATGACCATTTAAATTGAGAACTGTCTTTTTTTTTGGGGGGGGGGGGGTTTAGTTTGATGATGAATGGCTAAAATGTCAAGTTAGCAACATTAGAAATGATATGTTGTGTGTGTTTGTGTCACATGTTTGTCCTGTCTCGTGTAGCACAAGTGATGTTTTGTGTTCCTGTTCGATTCCACATTCCTTGTTATCTCATTATTGGTTTCATTTGCCACACCTGTTGATCCCTCATTACCTGCCTGCATTTGTCCCTTTTATAAGTTCCTTGATGTTTGCAATCTGTATTTGACCGTTGTCTTGTAAACGTCTCCTGTTTTCCCATGACGGAAGTTTTTTGTTTCATGTTATGTATTTCCCCCTTGTGGGTTCTTGTTTTATTTAGTTTCTTTTATTAAATATATCACAATTATTTTGCAATTGAGTCCTCACCTAGTTTTCTCTAGTTGTCACATAACTGTTTGTGTGTGAGGCACCTTTGCAGTCAGGTGGATTTAATAAATAAAGATTAACATATGTATATCTGGACATGTAGCCTAAAGCTAAACTCCTGAGAGAAAACAACAACAACAACAACATTTTTTTTAGTTGTAATGGGTCACAGACACCCATGAAGTCTACTTTAATTTCCTTTAATTTAAATTTGACGTTCTAATCAGTCGAATAACAGTAAATGATCGATTAATGAGCTTCAGGCTCAGTCAGGAAAATAATCAAAATAAACGAAATGCTCTCATTACAATTCTGCACCAGATTTTTATTATGCTGCATGCAAGTTCAGACTAAATCAAAAACTAGCATAAGCTGAGACCTGACATGCGATTTGTTCATAGCCAACGCTCAAAGCCTTCATATTGATAAATGGTCAAATGGATAAAAGGTTTGCATGGAAATGACCATACACACAGTTTTCTGTTGTACTTTTGATTCATAAACTAGGCCCATTATTTTCATTGGTATGGAGACAATCGGATACATCATACATGGTTTTCGTATGTGCAGAGTTCTGAAGCCCATTAAAAGTTAAATTGAGTTTAGATTTGCAAATGCAATGTCAGTAATTAGCCAGTTCAGATGAGGACATTTGTTCGAGTAATTATGTTTTAATGACATGGATGTAGGCTGTCCCTAGGGAAAGACACTGATACATGAGCAGCAAGTAACTGCACACCCACACCAACTAACATGCACATGCACTGTAATTAATTTGCATTAAAGTGTGCAGAGGACAGGGTCTCTATAACTGACTGGATTGCAAGAATGTTTCTAGAGTTGAGCTGAAGTTGCCTCCATTCGGGATTCATGTTATTATCTCCATGCACAAATTAAAGGACAAGTTTTATTTGAATGTGTAAGAGGCTATTTTATAAACAAAGCCTGCAAGTAAGGGGCCTTTTGCCACTTCTTATTTTATTGGATGTTTAAGATAAAGGGCAAGAATCAATAGGGACGAATGGGTGAAATTAGATTGGGAAATGCATAAGTACCACAATCATGTCAGAACCATGTTTTTAAATGAAAACAGACTGCTCTAAATTACAAACTCGAAATAATGGCTAAAATTCATTCATTATTATTCATTCATTATTTATTTGTAGAGCACATTTAAAAACAACCCATGGTTGACCAAAGTGCTGAACAGGACAAAATAATCAATACAAAGATAAAGTAAAATTGCAAATGCAGTTGGTATGAACATAGGCATAACAAATACATTTTACAAGTTAAGAAAATAGATTAAGAATCAGCATTAAGATAATGTCTTTTAAGCTTTGATTTGAAGGTGGCAAGTGACGACTCTATTCTAATTGGTAATTGGTAGGGAATTCCATAATTTGGGGCTGCTATTTCAAAGGTCTTGATCACCTCCGATGTTTCAGTCTCGATTGACGTACAGAGAGCAATCCAAGGTTACTAGATCTAAGTGACCTGGATGGGTTGTGTTAGTGTAATTGGCCTGATAGGTACCCCGGTGACTGAGGCCGTGTAATGATTTAAAAATCTCTATTTTCTTTCTGACTGGTAACCAATTCTAGAGAGGTTAGGATTGGCTAATGCGATTGAACTTTTCACCTTCTGACTTTATGGGCTCACTTAACCAGAGGCATGGCTTCCTCTAGGGCTCTTCTTTGGGAGTACCTCTGCAGGAGATCTGTGAAGCAGCCGGCTGGGCTACCCCACATACTTTCATTAGATTTTACAGTCTCCACCTTCCCAGTACGCCCGGTGCACACGGTACTCAGTTCTTGTTGAGTGCCTATACAGTTTCACTCCGGGGCAGGCCTTTCAGTGCATGGCCTAGTGGGCACTCGTGTCCCAAAGTGTCCACTTCTAGCACAGTGTAGAGTTCCCTCGATAGGGAACGTCTCGGGTTACTGCACTATAACCCTTGTTCCTGAGAAGGGAACGAGACACTGCTGTCATGTTGCCACGCCCTGAGGCCTTTTCAGCGTCTTGCTTCATCGTGAGCTGAGTGTAGTGTTGCACGGTGCACTCAAGACTCAAAAGTATTGCAATACTCGGAAGCTAAAAACCTCATCAGCTACATACATTTATTAGTATCTCAGACTTTTGCAATGAATGACCGTGTCTCCAATATCTGTAAGAACGTATTTCATGTTGGTGTGTGCCACTGCTCGCTTCCAGTCTCTCCTGATGAACGTTTGTGTTTCTCCTCACGCATGCAGCAAAGAAGCTGCAGCTGTCATGAGAACAAACACTACCGCGAGACGGCTGCATGCGTGCAGCACACGTGATACAGTGGTCGCCTGTCAATAGCTGGAGCGGCAATCCGAGAGCTGAATCTTTCCCCGGTGGGCCGGTAGTGTTTCGAGGTCGCTAGGGCCAGTCCGATAGTTATACATTGCAAGTTATTAGCAACACAATCCAGCGGCCTGTACACAATAGTCTCTGCAACGGCGAGTAGTCTCGAAGCGCGCGTCCGTGTGAAGACGGTGCGTGACTGGCGAAGCTGCAAGACACATGTATCCATGCAACTGATAGCAGTGAAAAGAGCGCTGTGCTTATTTAAAAAACAACAACAGATTTTAGCGCTAGATCTCTATTTAATAGCGAACTAAATGAATTATCTGCTTTAACTGGAGATGTTTCATTCATTTTTACATTATGTATGCAACTTCCCCCCAACTTTCATAGATAGCATAAATAATTTGCAAGCTGCTAAAATAAAGGATAGCCTACAAAATATCAGTAAAATGATCTATCGGCTATATAATTATAATCAGAGCATACATGTCAGTGACTTATTTATATTAGGTTATTACAGCATTAAAGAGCACAGACCTATGCAAAGGAGGTGCATGTGAAACGCTTGTAAGAAATACTTTCCTTTTCAGGGAAAAGTATTGAAAAAGTATCGAAAATCGCAATACTTGACATTGGTATCGAGTATTCGAAACAATAATTTGGTATCGTGACAACACTAGGCTAGTGTGTGTTGTGACAGCGTCACTTCTATACTTCCGGGTATGCGTCACGTTACGTCACGACGCAACGCCAATCAGGATTGGATTAAGTTTCATTCATAATTCAGAGGCGCATCGCATAGGGTGCATCCCCCAAGTGTCGATTCTGTTAACAGTGTCCGTTCCCTTCTCAGGGAACAAGGGTTATAGTCATAACCCGAGGCGTTTTCCAGGAAGAACACCGACACACTCACTCATTGTAAACAACAGCACTCTCCAGAGACATCAAACGATCAGCTCTGAAGCGGAAGAAAGACTAGTGCAGTGCATCAACATCAGTATTTATACCCACATGGGTGGAGTGTCTAATGCATTTCCATGCTCACCAATTACATTGGCACATTTTAATAGTACTCGAAGATGACAGGCTCTCTTAAGCTTGATCCCGGCGCCTCAGCGTTGTTCTTGGTTTCACACTAATTCGATTCTATCGAACCCCGGTGCATTTGCGTGCATCTTACATCATCGCAAATGTGCGTGCGCATGATAGAAAGCAGAATGTGTGTAAATATTGTGTTTTTTTATTAATTTGCTGCTATAATGAGCAGTTGAGCATGTGTCACATAAGGTGGACTTCTGCTGCTTGAAAACGGACTCTTCTAGGAGACAGTGGATTTCCAAATGTGTTGCTCTGTATTCCACGTGCAATGTCACTGAATACACTGCAGGCTCACTCTCGCTTGTATCCGAGGTAAATCATCAACACTATCATCCCTTACAAGTGTTTTATTTAACTGAATACATCACAATAAGCTAAAACGCATGCACAGGATACTTTACTTCCTGAACAAGTGTGTGCCCAATCCGTGTTGCTTTCACATTCACGCGAACCGTGGTACGGTTCCGAAGCAACCGAACTCAGACCACCTCCTCCAGGTAGTCTCGGGTTCAGAACCCCAGTGCGCACCCGGGTCCCATGAGCAGCGTTCACATTAGCGATTTTTCATGCGAACCGTGCCTGCTTTAAAATAAACTGCCAGTGTGAAAGCCCCTAAGATATGTTGTGCTACATCTCATGTGATTCTGTCTTTCTGTAGTTTTTCTTTTGGTGTTCATGCCTTTTAAAGCACAGTCTAATTAATTGTAATTAAAAGTAATTGATACAGAGTGTGTAAAATTAGCATATCCTACATTTAGCTGTGGTCAATTTTCATATCTTACAGCCATCATTAGCTCACACCATGTAGATTTAGAAAGTGGTTGCTATTTTAATTGCCATTTAATTGCCACTTTAAATCTGGGTTTATCTTGGGATAATCAGGATAATCTGGGTTTATATACAGCCCCGTCTGATGGGTCCTTTGACAGGCGGTACTTTTCCCATGCCTCATCTCTTTGTATAAAAAGATGAATTAAATCAGCATCAATCCATGGTAAATGTCGACCCTTAACCTTGACTGATATCCAAGGGACATGTTTATCAATTACTTTAAGCACTTCAGTATAGAAAAAAATCCAAGCATCTTCAACAAAAGGAATAAGGTTAAACCGGTTCTAATTTATATCTAATAAATCTTGGATAAAAAACTCAGGGTAAGGCAGTGTAAAAATATTTACTACATTTAATGCACATCTGACATGAGTCGATTTTATTTGTGCGAGCCCTGCACTGTGGCTGGCTGTGTTGAACTGGCTGTGGGCATTTTTATTACAGTCATGACCTCATCGGCTGTGGCAGGAATACCAGAATATACACTGCTTATATGATTTTTCTGGGTCGCCATGGAAACGGCAACTTCCAGACAGGGGATAGCTTTCTTATAACGTAAAGAAAGCTAGCCGCGTTTTTTTTTCCCTTGCGACTTGCGGTACAGTAGGGGGGAGGTCCACAGAGCTCGCCCAATCCTCACTGTCCGACGCTAGGATAGATCAGCTGGCCTTCTCAACAGATGCAGCTATCTCGTCGTAGAGTGTAAAGAATATATACACCGTATAGCGTAGCAGGAATAGGGATGGCTCGATACCACAATATTGGCTTTGGTACAATACCAGAACCTAATACCTTGGTATCGAAACTAAATCGATATCACAGTCGAAAAAAAAGTATCAATTTTTCAATTTAAAAACCCCCCTTGAAACACATCTCTAAATGTGCAAAGAAAAAGTATCAAACTGTAAAAAATAAATAAAATCAGTGTAGGGACTCTGCCAGGTGAATATTCCTCAAACCATCGTCCCCCACCCCAGGACTTGAACACACACACAAGCCCTCCCCCACACACACAAGGGAGGCTCCTGTTAAAATTGGCCCATTGGCCCAAACTCCTTCTCATTGGCCCATCGGAATGTCTACAGGTTGTGATTTTTGCTAAGGAGAAATACATTTCTCTTGTAAAAGACATTTAACCAAATATATTCAATGTGTTTTATGTGTCTGTTTGCCCATGTCACATTGGAATAACTTTTGATTTATAGTAGTAGCATAAAGTGAATTACAAATACCTTCATTATGCATTTTAAAAATCAATGTATATTCCTTTGACTTTAACACTCTTACTACCTGAACACGCGTGACTGTGAACAATGCGAATATGCATAAAAATATAAAGTTAAGTGTATTTTTATGTTTTACCATCATTGAAGATCAAAATATTTTAGACATGTTTTAGACTGTAACTCCTCCCCAGAGACACACACACATAAGGAGCGCACTCTTAGACAAAGGATCATAAAATCTAAGCTCCCTCGTCGACTTCCCACTCTTCCCACTTTTCTGTATTCGACTCGGTTCACTTCTACCAAGAGAAATTAATTTTGGCGAACTATTTTCTTAGGTAATGTTACCTCGAAGACTTTAACCTTTTTCAACACGCGTGCGCAGAACGCCACGTGATGCTCCAATCGGAACACAAAGGACATCCGCTCACACATCGAGGCCGCGAAGGCCGTTAAAGAAATGCAGCCACACAGAGAACCCAAATACTTTCCAAGTATACCTCTTTATTGAGCTTTTAAGAAGCATTAAGATGGTGTTTTTTGTGTTGTTACAGAAGGTTAACTGTCTGGCCAAATCTCTCTCTCTCACTCGCACTCTAATTTTCCAAACTCCCAGCGTTTGTTGTTGTGTGTGTTACTGTTTGTAAATACATGTATTACTGTAACATTAGTAAATGTATAAGTAGTTCTGCCTTATTAAATACATTATATTCATTTGATTGATGTCTTTGCTCATACTTCAAGTCCCTGCTGCAGTTGCCTCTGGCCAGCTAACAGGCACGCTGATCTGTCCTTGCGTATATCTGCATGCTGCCACAACACATTTTACATTAATTCAAAATTAAGGATAATTTTTGGCTTCAATATCTCGTGGAAAAGAGGTTTTCCCTAGCGTAAGATTTTATGCAGGACAAGACAACCTCTAATAAGAGAACTTTGTAGCAGTCCACCTTTTTCTGTGGTCTGTTTATCCATGCTAACGTGTGTAGGTTATGAATAATTGACTAAACCTTTTAGTGCACCTTCAGTTAAAGCTGCCACATAAACAAAGAGACTGAATATGATCACTGAACCAAACACTGACACTTGAAAGCAACACAGACTCAGGTGCGCACTTGTTCAGCAAGTAAAGTGACCTCCACATGCATTTTAGCCATAGTCATGATGATTATTGACGAGAAGTTAATTGGATTAATTATTTGAACGTGCTCCTCCTGAACTATGTTTAGTGAAACATCATTTAAAGTGAATGGGAAATTACACTGATTCGTTTTTTTGCACGTTACACCCAAAACACATACATTAGTAATTATTAAGAGAATAGGGACAATTCTTTTAAAAAGGACAATCCTTTTAGACCCTGCACTGGGTGCGCTGACCATTTTTTCCCATTGTTAAACTATCAAAAGTGGATTCGGATTTACCCAATTAATCTTAAATCCGGATTTTTTCGGACTTAAGTGTACTAAGTGCACTTGCGCTGTGGGCTTTAGATCATGTGCTTATATCATTAAAATAGGGCCCTATATCTAAATAAGAACTTCCATAGATGTCTGACAGAAAAAAAAGGAAATCTGGTTAGTAATAAGTGTCCTACCATGCATTTCACCTTTTTTATATAAAATAAATTAAAAATCTTTAGATTTTTATATTTTTGATGCATTGGCGTTTTTAATTTTTGGGTGTTTATTCCAACCAAAATGTGACATCTGCCCAACGTAGCTTGATGTTAAACAAACGTTGAACTTAGAGGTCAGCACAATTTTCATTTTCAACCAAAATCTAACGTCTAACCGACATTAGAGTCTACATCTCTCTGCCTGCTAGGAGCCTTTACCAACATAAGGAGGTGATTCTCAATCAACCAATTCCTCAACACCTGGTTACCACTGCTTTCTCTCTTCAGCAGGTTTTCATTGAAAGCAGTGGTAACCCCACTTTCAAATTGGCAAATGGGAAATATTTGATTTAGATGTGATCTAAACTGTGGGTTAATAAAAAGAGCATAACCGAGAATAGTGTGAAAGTCTTCTTTTGTGTTTTATCTAATGACTAACATATTTGTATTTGCATAACTTTTCCCTGACACTTGGGATTCATTTGAGTGGAGTTTGGTTTGTCACTAAATTACATTCATGCACAAAACGTCATTATTGTAGAGGACAAACACTTACTCCTTTATCATAGCAGTCAGGACTGGCATCATCACTGCAGCATTTTTCTGCAAGCTTGGTCATTTCATCTGCCACACAATTCACCTCTCTCTGAATGTGCCATTTGGGAACTTTTGACTGTAGAGGACAATGAACCTGCAGCAGGATCAATGAGAAACATTACATATCCAAGCATGTTCAAAGAATCTCCTTTATTTTCCTTTATTTAGTTTTTTTTTCTTCTTTTTTTATATACATCAAACAGAAATGCAGGGATAGCCTATTATGTGGACAAAAGTGAATAGAATTAAGCTATAACTGACTAAATAATTAACTAATTTTTAATAACATTATATTTGAGAATTAAATATTTTGTTATAAATATAAAGTAGCAGATAATTTATCCATAAACTGTGGTTGAGACTAAGCATTGACCTTTCGCAAAAACTACGCCCCCTAGTTATTGTTACTACGCCTCGTCAAACAAATGGTCAAACACGAGCAGTGTGACAGATTGCCATGACGGGAAGAGGTATATCCGAGCATGTCAGTGACCTTTTTTGGAGCAATAACTTTGGGGAAGGTTTTCCGGCAGGACAAAAGGACGAGGCGAGTAGCCTAGAAATCTAGACGCACCCTAGCGGCAGCAAAAATTATTTTGCAGCAAAGTGTGGTTTAGCAACTCTCCGTTGGCTTTGGAAATGGAAAAAACAAACTTTGGTCTGGCCAATCACATCGTGTATAGAGTTGGTGGGCGGGCTTAAAACAATGACTGCAGAGTTGTGATGGTTCTGCGCCATGATTTCCATAGGTAGACAACCTTTTATCCCACCCCCTGGATTGAGGTATGCCAATTGTGAGTTCCAAGACCTAACATCTTAAAAGGTCTGGCTTGCCAGGCTACGAGGGAGAATACCTCCATAGAAAATGGCTCTTAAAACACGATCACCAAAAAATGGTCAAATGCAGTCTTTGGACACCTCAGATTTAAAGTTATTTGCTTTCAAAGTGATGCCAAAATAAATGGGAGTCAATGGAATGCTAACAGCAGGTGAAGTTCTGCTACAATGGCGGCTCCCACGAGGCTTCAACTTCCGGCTGATGGATTACCCCCTTGGGAGAACTCAGCCAGTGCAGACTGTTTACTGTTATAAAAAACTGATTTGTGAGCTTTAGTGGAACTAAAGGTGTGAGAATAAACACGAAATGCACGTGATCGTTGTCATGCGGTAAATCCGGCAAATCGTGGAACAGCTGTTTCGTCATCAGAGCTTGTGCAGCCACTCTTGAGAAGCTGCGCTGGCTGAATCCTCCGGCTACTCTTGAATCGCTCTCGCAGTTCTTTGAAAGCATATGTCAGTCATGTGTAAAAATTCTAGTCATATTTCACAGTGAAAATTTCTAAGCGGCTTGCACTGCTTTAAGTCAGCCACCGATCGGTCTGCGCAGAGCTGCATGAAGTCTAATGGTGTGTTCACACCAAATGTGAATTGCGCGTCAGGCAAGAGTGATTTCAATGTTAAGTCAATGCAAAGACGCGTTACGCGCATAAACAATTCCTGCTGCACGAATGAGGCCTAGAGAGCAGCGCGGTACACGCAATCTTGAATGGCGATACGAAATTCTGATTCTACAAAAAAATAATAATTTAATGTTACAAATAAAAAAAATAAAAAAATAACGTAATATAATCATATTATATGACATCAGAATGAACTAGGTACAGTAGTACAAAATATATTATTCACTGTTAGCAATATTAATGACCTTTCGCAAAAACCAGAATGCACCACAAATGAAAAAGCGCTGCGTTTGTACCACAGTACACCGTATTTTGCAGCGTCTTTTCGTCTTAAACGCCAGCGTTTTGAGAATGAACCACGTTTGGATAGTGGCGACATTTGAACCTTTTGGCGTTTCATAAGCAAATGGTGAAACTTGCCAAAAGGGTCCGGTGGACACAAATACAGGGACGATGATCCCCATGCTGCTGTTCTGCTCTCCAGAGCTAATACAGAGCGGTGACTCTCTCGATGAATGCTTGATCAACATAAAAAGATGGCCGTGAACGGGTTTTGATTCCAACACGCATAAATTTTGCTTCAAACTTTTGTTTTACGCATGTCAGTTTCACTCTTGACACGCGAATTAGCACAAAGTGATCAAGTGTCAAACAAGATGCGGTAGATGCGAATTTGACGTGCTATTCCAGTCTTGTGTGAACGCACAGTAATACTGCCAAATGTTTGACGGACCTGCTCACTAGCGGTTGCTATGATGTGTGATTGGACAATGGCCGTATTGGGGAGGGGCAGGCAAAAGGAAAATTGTGTAAATCCTGAAATAACTTTATACTTGCATTTCTTTGAATTTTTCAATTCCAATGGCTTTGAGCTTTTGGCAAACATTTTCTTTGGTATAATTCTTGCCTGTAGAGTACAAAAACAAAATGAAGATTATATCAATAAAAAAATAAGCACAAATGCACTAATCAACATATAAGTCATTAACTATAATTACGATTTATTGTCCTTATATGGCTGATTTATTCATTGGCTCTAGCTATAATATAACACAATTTCAATATGCTGACTTACTATTGTAAGCTTCAATCTAACATTATTAACACAAATTCACCATGTAAGTGCCAGTATTAAACATTTAAACTGAGATTGACAATGAGTCAATAATGATTTTACATTTTACCACTATAAAAAAAACAGCAAAATACCTTATTTAAATTATATAAATCTGATCTTCCTACCTTTGTCAGCAAGCAACGCTGGAACTATTAACACAATTAAAATGAGAGCTGTGTTCCTCATATTTTCAAGACGAGTTCAAATTAGGAACTGCCTCTGCATTGCAGTTTTACAAGAGACAAAAGTGTGCATAGTAAAAAATTAACTTCAGTAAAAACAGACAGTTATGTAAATGTTTAAATGCAAACAAGACTCTGGCTTTCCTTTTGAACCCATGACACAGCTTGACAGCCAGAACACTAAAACCTTTTGAAAGCAGTGATTCAAACATAGAGTAGTCTACAAAAACAGCTTTTGTGTAAATTTATAAAGGCTATTTTAAAGTTGATCTAAAATTGGTCAAGATCTTACTTCAGATTTGAGCTTGGTATTAAGAACTAGGCTAAAAATCATTTGGAAAGCGATATTAGCTTTTATTTTGATATATTTAAGCAAGCTTTTTCTTTTTCACTGTCCCAAATTCTAAAAATAAATAATGCTGCCTAGCCTAGCACTCAACAGTTACTTTTAAACTTTGCGAGTAAGAAGTTATATTTGGTATACATTTATTTTTTATTTTTATGAAGATTTTTTTATGAATTGTGGGTGAAGGGGTCATAGAATATTGGAGGTACAGTTTAGAAAGTTGGTCAGATATTTCTGCCATCCTGGTATTCTCAAATCTCCATAATTGACAGACGTGCCAACGCTTGAAGGGTTTGAATGCCTCCCATTGTGTGTTGCTGCTAATAGAAATATTGTAATTTATTTTTAAAATATAGATTTATGAGATGTGAGGAAATATTCGAAGATGTTATCAGAAAGTAGATGAACTGTCCATTGTTTTAAATAAGTTTTGGCTTGTGAAAACCTAAAAATCCAAAGAGGTGGTGGCATGATCAGAAATGACTACTATGATAGTCAAAGGAATTGACAGATTGCATCATTCTATTATCCATAAGAAGAAAAGAAAAAAAACACATATCTGTGAGTATGAACGATGAACATGTGAAAAGAAAGAGAAGACATTAGAAACATTGATCTCCAGGGATCTGACTGGCCAATGACTTCTGTCCTTACCGGTTCCTTCATGCCCCTGGTCTCACATTGGACTCGACTTTTATCACTGGTCTTCCCCGTCTGCAGGGAACACGGTCATTTTAACAGTCGTTGACCACTTCTCTAAATCCGCACATTTTATCCCTATTACCAAGATAAAGTCTCTGTGGTTGTGAGAGATTTCAGTTCTGGGTCCTTCAGAGGTATTTTTGACTACAGTGGTCTGTTTTAAATCCGTTGTCCTGGGATCAAATACCTTTGTCATTATCTTGGTGGGTCCATCTCTGAACCAATCAGTCTTTTAAAAAATACTATCAAACTTTGACAATGTTCTTCCTCTCTTTAGGCTCATCTCTTTGAAGCTTGCAGGGTCATAAAGTTTAGCATAGACTAGCTGGAGCCTGGATCTTTATGGTTCTGGGATGTTGATTTTAGGAGTGTTGAATTATGTTTGAATTACAGTTTTTTCTGATTGCTTATGCACATTTTTTGAAACTATTGGCTAGTTTTGCAAAACTCTACACACAAATAAGAAAACCTTTCACCCAATTATCAAAACATTGTAGTTCTCTTGCAAAAGCAAACACAGCTAGATTAACTCTTCACACCTTTGTAAAAATGGTGTTTTCGTATCAAACAGTAAACACAAGCCATCATCTACTAAGCACACAATGTGCCAACTACACACTGATGGTATGAATACAAAACATATCTGGCTTTTGCTTTCTCTGTGTACGTCAATTTGAGGTCGTACTTTTGTCATAGTGTCATGTAAACATACAAGGATCCAAACTTCAAGTATTCACACTCATCAAAACCAAGACAAAGTCAGAACACAAAATAGTAATTTCACAAAAAAAAAAATCAGCCTACATCGTGTCGTCTTTCTGGGTTCAGCCATAAAATTTTGTCCATATCGCATGCAATATCCTCCAGTCCAAGGCACCGCGGGAAATATCTACTTGAATGCCGTATCCAGGCCTGACATGATGCCTGGTCAATATCTTCACATGCCTCCTCCATTGCCTGTAAAAGGGCTATCTGTTGATGAGGATGACGGTCGTACACTTTCCAGCGCCAGGCAGAGAAGAACTCCTCGATGGGATTTATGAATAGAGAGTATGGAGGGAGGTTGAGTGCCATGAAGAATGGGTGGTCTGTAAACCAGTTGCGGACCAAAGCAGCCCTATGTATGGAAACTAACATTGTCCCATATGATGACATATCGGGTATGCTCTTCAACTCCACGTCCTCTCCCTCGGCCTCCTCTGATTCTCACTCTTCTCACTCTTACTGCTCCTTCCTTTGTACTCCACACAGACAGCTTACCTGTGGCTTATTTATAGTGCTTAGGCTAATTGCAAAGTGAGCTAATTATCTAAAACAGTATTCACATGTGAAAGTGAGCCAGACAGTTGGCAAAATAGTGTTAATGATAGCCATACATGTGTATAATTTTGCTAGGAGTGTGTTGGAAATTTGGTAATTTAGTGTAAGCAGTGAGTTGTGTTTAAAAGTTCTGCAAAAAGAGTTTTGTGCAGTGAATTGTGCCTACAGTTTTGCAAAGTGTGTGTTACAAAATTGCAAACTGAGTGCAAAGCAGTTTTTGTGCTTTTAGTTTTGCAAACTCAGTGAGTGGTTTTGCTATACGTATTAATAGTTTTAGAAATTGTGCTACAAGAATCACGATTAGCACTTAAGCATTCAGAAAAAACTGTAATCACATGAAAGGTTCATTTGTGTTTGGTTCACCCTCAAATCTTACAACATGACAGTATTCCTACCATGACTGTTTAGGCTCACTGCCACTCCCATCATTCTCTTTCTATGCACCCTTTAAACCGCATTCACCGGTTCTAACCCTATAGCATTTGACACACATTTTCTGTCTGTCCTCTGCATGGCATTGACATCAAAAATGTACAAATTACACATATATCCAACGCATTCTCATCCCAAGGCGCCATATTTTGACACTTTTGCAAAAGCGTGAATATACAACGCACAGGGTACCCTTTCAGCGCCAAATGAGACGGTTAAGTTTAGGTATGGGGTTGGGGTAGGGTTAGGCCACTGAGGAGGCGCCTTCTGCCCGATTTATTTTTACGTCTCATTTGGCGCTAAAGGGTACCCTGTGCGTTGTATATTACGCTTTTGCAAAAGCGCTTTGTATATGGCGCTTTGGGATGAGAATGGGCTGATATATCGTGTGTAACTTTACCCCGTGAGGAAAACAAGGGCAGGGAGAATAAACATTAAATATTATTTATTAAATATTCTATAATTGATTAATTGCTATAATTCATTATGAGCATGGTCTTCGTAGAAAGTGCTATCATGAATTCTTACTTAGAATAAACTGGCAAGTGCCTGCTGTCAGATGAGAAATATTCGCTTTTAGTGGGTATGCCATTTCTTTTTTTTTTTTAAGAATTAAGAATTTTGCTGCCCAAGACTCAATGTAAGCATAACAATTTGCTAAGAAATGGTCAGTAAGTTCAATACTATCAATACTAAAGGCAACAATTTTAGATTAAATTGTACGTACATTTACTTTTAGGGCCGATGATTGTATTAAGCTCCTTCTACCGAGTTTTCAACTTCAGGATTCTTCAGACCTACCCATTATGTTTTTACAGTTTTTTTACAATGGCTATGACAGATTTTTCAATACTTTTAACAATTTTCCAAAACTCTTAACACAGTTGGCACTACATCCAACTCTGTAAGCTATACTATTAACACATTTCTTGTTGCTTTAACACAAAAATGCACACAATAAACACAAATTTAAAATGCTTGAACTTATTTTACACACAAGCTCAAACAAGACCAAAACAATGGATTTTTACAAATTTACCATTGCTTTAACACTGTATGACAGAACAGATAACACCCTGTTCTAAACCTAACCTTACAGGCTAAAGTCAATTTACTGTTTATATTGTAAATTGAAACACAAATATATACCCTGTATTTTATTTTATTGTTACTGAGAAACAGCTGATTGAATAATGCAAATATGGGACAATGGCATGTGGCATTTCACAATTCCAGTGCAGTCATGGCCTGGTTTAATCCCATTAGAGGATGATGTCGCCTTTCCCTTTCTTAGCCTGGAGATGGAAGGTTTTTGATCATCGTCTATAGGTATGTATACAAAAGCGGTAACGCTTCCTTTTACAGTACAGTACTTACAGTGTACTTACCGTGTACTTACTTAGAAAGTACTGGCTAATAGTACTGGCTAATATAAGGTAAGTACATGGAACAAGGGTAGGTTTAGGGGTAGGTTCAGGGTTAGTACTAGTTATTACAGTTTTTTACAATCGCTATGACAATTTTTTCAATACTTTTAACAAATTTTCTAAACTCTTAACACACCAACACACCTACAACACACAATTGGCAAAACAGTTAATTTCATGCTCAAAATCACACACTGTAAACTAAACTCCAACACTAATTTTCAAAAAACAATAATACACTAACAAATACACTATGTCTACCAAAACACTAACACATGTTCCCTTCCAACAGGGACATTTGGTCAATCATAGCACATTGTCATAAAAAAAACACTAACATGAGATGGAATTACAGAAACTGCATTATTTTATATACAGTTTGTCAGGTCTGCCCTTATACAATATACAGTATATTGGATTGTTTATCCAGTAGATTGTTTTGCACTGCAGTTTATTTTAAAGCTTTTCTACAGTTTTGTTTGGGTTTAGCAAATGTGTGCATTTTGTTTCCTATGCTGTAGAAATTCAATAAAAAAAACAAACAAACAAAAAAAAAAACAAAACGAATGACCCTTCTCAGAATAGCAGAATAGAATGTACGGTTTATGAAAAAAATGAGACAGAGACAGAATTGGTGCAGTAAAGGCTTTATTTGCAACAGGACATTTCTGCAAGATAACAAGAATATGCAATACTTGCCATTTACAGCATTACTGTATGTGAAAATACAAAATATATTGACTGTAATCATCCCGGTCTTCTCCATTTGGCCACATGTTCTCATCCACATCACCCACTATTCTGGCAAGGCATCAAGGCATCTTGGGAAGAATCATTTGGCATTCCTTATTTACCCCTGGCTGTGTTTAGCTGGGATGTCTTGGGAAGCAGAATCCATTTGGTGGGACATTTGGTCCTGTGGACGATGGTCAAAAAACTTTTTTTGTGATCAAATTTTTATTTATTTTTCCTTCTAGAAGGCAAAACATACAGGTATGTACAAGCCACAGAAACAGAGTACATATATATGTAGCCTACATATACAGTATATATAGACATATGTATGCACACACCTCCATATATACAAGCATTTGCATACATACCTATAGACGATGGTCAAAAACCTTCCATCTCCAGGCTAAGAAAGGGAAAGGGGACATCATCCTCTGATGGGATCAAACCAGGCCATGACTGCACTGGAATTGTGAAATGCCACATTGTCCCATATATGACATTATTCAATCAGCTGTTTCTCAGTAACAATAGAATAAAATACAGGGGATTTATTTGTTTTTCAATTCACAATATAAACAGCAGTTTACCTTGACTTTAGTAAGATTAGGTTTAGAAGATGGTGTTATCTGTTCTGACATAAAGTGTTAAAGCAATGGTAAATTTGGCAGTAAAAATCCATTGTTTTGGTCTTGTTTGAGCTTGTGTGAAAGAAGTTCAAGCATTTAAAATTTGTTTTCATTGTATGCATTTTGTGTTAAAGCAAAGAGAAATGTGTTAATAGTATAGCTTAAACAGCTGGATGTAGTGCTAACTGTGTTAAGAGTTTTGGAAAATTGTTAAAAGTATTGAAAAATCTGTCATAGCAATTGTAAAAAACTGTAATTGTAGTTACTAAAATAAGTACATAGTATTTATATGGGTAACTGGACTGTAAAAGGAAGCGTTACCGCAAAAGCTTGTATATATGGAGGAGTGTGTATACATGTCTATAAATACTGTATATGTAGGCTATAAATGTCTATAAATACTGTATATGTAGGCTACATATATATGTACTCTGTTTCTGTGGCTTGTACATACCTGTATGTATTGCCTTCTAAAAGGAAAAATAACTAAAAATTTTATAAAAAAAAAAAAAAAGCTTTTTGACCATCGTTCACAGGACCAAATGTCCCTCCTGGATGCAATGGATTCTGCATCCCAAGACATCCCAGCTAAACACAGCCAGGGGAAAATAGGGAATGCCAAATGATTCTTCCCAAGATGCCTTGATGCCTAGCCAGAATAGTGTGTGATGTGGATGAGAACATGTGGCCAAATGGAGAAGACCGGGATGATTACAGTCAGTATAATTTGTATTTTCATATACAGTAATGCTGTAAATGGCAAGTATTGCATATTCTTGTTATCTTGCAGAAATGTCCTGTTGCAAATAAAGCCTTTACTGCACCAATTCTGTTCTGTCTCATTTTTTTCATAAACCGTACATTCTATTCTGCTATTCTGGAAAGGCTCATTATTTTTTTTTTTTTTGTATTGAATTTCTACAACATATGAAACAAAATGCACACATTTGCTAAACCCAAACAAACCTGTAGAGAAGCTTCAAAATAAACTGCAGTGCAAAACAATCTACTGTATAAACAATCCAATATACTGTCTATTGTATAAGGGAAGACCTGATATACTGTATATAAAATAATGCAGTTTCTGTAATTCCATCTCATGTTAGTGTTTTTCATGACATTGTGCTATGATTGACTAAATGTCCCTTTTGGAAGAGAACATGTGTTAGTGTTTTGGTAGACAGTGTATTGTGTTAGTGGATTATTGTTTTTTGAAAATTAGTGTTGGAGTTTAGGTTACAGTGTGTGATTTTGAGCATGAAATTAACCATTTTGCCAATTGTGTGTTGTAGGTGTGTTGGTGTGTTAAGAGTTTAGAAAATTTGTTAAAAGTATTGAAAAAAATGTCATAGTGATTGTAAAAAAAAACTGTAAATCCTCTCTCCATCTTTCTCAAATAGAATGATCCTTTCGGCTGACCATTTCAATTTTACTCAAATGACCCCAACTACCTTCGTGCTGCTTACTGTTGAAGATCCATTTCTTTGTAACTATGGCTGCAGAGATTCTAAGCCACACCATGGAAAGTATTTAATCTATAGTATAGATCAACAATTCCCATCCCAGACCTGTAATGGTCTAATAATCCAAAAGGTAGAGGTACATTATTAGTTCATATTGTTTTCAGCTATGTGTTATGAAATCAGTTTCTTTTGTCGCACACCTTTCACATTCTCAAAATAACATTAATGCTTCAGTCAAGGTAATCAATAAAATCTGCTTTGGCTGAGAGTCTGTTCTGCTTTTCAATCATCAGCATTACACCACAGTCGCCATTGTTTTCAAGGTCAAGGTCAAGGTCACTTTTATTTATATAGCACCTTAAAACAGCATTTCTGCATAAATTATAAATAGAAATTTAGAATAATCTTTATTAGAAAGTGATTCAGTCAAGAGCAGTGAGTGTTTTTCTCTTTGTCTTTTGTTCTTTGATTAACATTAAAGGTTTTGTTCACCCAAAAATGAAAATGTCGGTAATTACTCACCCTCAAGACTTTCGTTCATCTTCAGAACACAAACTACGATAATTTTAATTAAATGATAAGCTTATACGTAAGCTTCTCTGTAATTGAAACTTGCTGGCCCAGAAAGTTAGTAAAGGCAATGTTTATATAGTCCAAGTGACTACAGTGGCTCAATTAAATAATTTTTGTGCGAAAAAAAAAAAATACGACTTTATTCAACTATTCATTTACTTCTGTTTGCCTCTGAGTGAGTTCACTTAGTGAGTTCAGAAACCCAGCGCTTCTGGGTTGTATGTCAGAACGTGAGCTCACTCAGTAAACATTTGTCCATTTATTTTGCTGAATTTTAATATACAGACTTTTAATGACAAAAGAATCTTAACATTGACAAAGCAAAGGTAACATTAAACCTGCTCATTTTCACAAACACATGCAGGAAAATAAAATGATATAAAATTATTAAATACATGAAAATAATGTCATGTTGTATTACGGTAGGTTATGACACTTTGTGATGTTGCATTGTTTTATAACATTCCGCTTCCTGCAATGGCTGTTTTCTTTCTTTTTTTTTGCTGATCTCCTGGGTTTATTGAAATTCACTATTGGTGTGTTGTTTTATTGGCTGTGTAAAGAGGAAATGTCTGGCTCAATTCCAGAAGGTGAGTCTGTCAGAACACAGTGTTCCTCCATGGATATTCCCAGTGCTCAAGGTGGACTTTCAGCTTAAAGAACTGAAGAGAGCATGGGCTGAAAGGAATGAGGATAATATTGGATATTTGGTTCATAATTATGTGGAAATTAATTATTATAATTACATATTACTGACGGATCTAAAGACCCAAGGAGTGAGGGTGTTGGAGTAGGAGTATACCATTTAATGTTGTAATATGCAAAATAATTAATGATGGAGTATCTGTATTTACTGCTGAATATATTGCTATATTCCTAGGATTACAATAGATAGAAGAGGTGAGGCCGTAGAGAGTTGTAATTTGTTCAGACTCTGCTCCAGCTCTTAGTAGCTTAAACTCAAAAGAGACCTTTAGAGATAATTTATTGATAAAAATGTACAACATGGTTAGGAATACAAAGAGTTGGAAGTGATGTACAGTTTCGTTGGGTTCCTGCTCATGCTGGTGTAGAGGAAATGAGAAGGCAGATGAGATTGCAAACAGAGCATTGAATTTAAACAG
This sequence comes from Hybognathus amarus, assembly GCA_030378365.1. Classification (NCBI taxonomy): domain Eukaryota; kingdom Metazoa; phylum Chordata; class Actinopteri; order Cypriniformes; family Leuciscidae; genus Hybognathus; species Hybognathus amarus. Next base: position 20,501 of record JAQIUQ010001747.1, on the reverse strand, counting down.
GATTGAAATATGAAAGTTCCATTTGATTCCATAAAAGGTGAGGCCAAATCATTAATTAAAAAAGGTAGTGAGGGATTTGTGGCAGAAGAAGTGGGACTCAGATAACAAAGAAAGACTATTATAATTTTAAAAAATCAATCACTGTGAAAACATATAAAGTGAAGTGTAGAAAAGAGGAAGTGGCTCTTGAAAGATTAAGACTTGGATACACTGGATTAAAGTCAACTTTGAATTTAATGGCAACATGGATTAGATGATAGATGTTCTGATAGATGTAGAAAATGTTAAGCATGTTATTTTATGGTGTAATATAGCGCTGAGAGGATAATCATATGTGACGACATGTACGGTTTTAGACGTGGATGGAATTTGGAAGGGATTTTAGGAAGGAATGAGAAGATGAGGGATTGTTGGGAGGCTCTCTTTCTTTTCTAAAAAATACAGCATTAGATAGTATTAGGTATAGGTATTAGGTATAGTTATTTTGAGTTGGCCATGTATATTGTCATTTAATTAAGTTTCTTAAAGAAACAGATTTATATATATATATATATATATATATATATATATATATATATATATATATATATATATATATTATTTTTATTTTTATTTATTTTATTTTTTTTATTTGATTTATTTCCAACTTAATCTCTTATTCCACACTCCAGTCCAGTTGGTGGTGGTAATGCACTTTTGAACTGGTTTGCCAACCGCCATTAAACCCTAAAGAAGTTGTTCACTGCTTGGTCTTGTTCATTCGACTACTAAGCCTGTTATCGCTAACCTTGATTTTCCAACAACTATAGGTCTACTCCAGTGTCTCCAGGGTTCTTTGTTCCAGTCATGGATCTCACCTCCGATTTGTCTCCATATCTGTAAGAAGAACCATTCCACTCATCGCCTGTACACCGCTCTCCAAAGTATCTTATTTGTTCATATCACTTATCTGCATACTCTATCCACTCGTTGTTGTTAATAAACTCCTGTTCCCTTTCGAACGGTCACTTCGTATTGCGTAGTCATATGCAGTGGGGAAACTCCTTTTCTTTGATTTACTGAAACCTAATGCAAAACACATTTGCAACTGCACAGCCAGCACACTGAGCATCTGACAAACTCATAGGCTGTGCTGCACATCCAATGGCGCGGGCAACTCTGACGTGCGACCAATGAGCTAGCCCAACATGCCCTAGTCTTTATAGACCTCCAAATTCACCATTATAGCAGATATTTACTCCTTCAGCGACAGTACACAGAGCGTCCCTGATTTCTTATTCACCATAGAACAAGCCTTTCAGACTGAGGAAAGGGAACTACCCAGTTACTATCGTAACCTCAGTTCCCTGAGAGAGGAAATGAGTATTGCGTAGCCGGCCGCACTAAAGTAACTGGTGAAGTTGTCACTTCAGTCAAACCTGCTATAATGGCGAATTCAGGGGTCTATATAGACTAGGGCACGCCCCCTTGTGGGCTCTGACGTTGGGCTTACTCATTGGTCGCACATCAGAGTCGCCCGCGCCATTGGATTTGCACCTATGAGCGCGTCAGACGCTCAGTGTGCTGGCTGTGCAGCTGCAAATGCATTTTACATTAGGCTTCAGTAAATCGAAGAAAAGGAGTTTCCCTCTGCATATAGTTACGCAATTTTCGTTCCCTCTCTCAGGGAACTGAAGTTACGATAGTAACCGAGTAGTCTGCTTCCATAACAATATCCAGCCTTTGCTTGAACATTCTGCATTTATGACTTGAGTGTGTTTGGAAAGATGCGATGGCAGAAACAATGACATTACAGTTTTAAGTTTGAAGGTTTTAAAGCCTCTATTAAAGATGTAATTTTGCCAAAGAAGACCATTTTCCTTTAAATGACTAAATGTTAATTTAAAAGCAGCCTAGTTCAGTGTATTATGTTATGATATCATCATCATCACGCTTAACACTGAGAAATTTAATAATTGTGTGGGAAGTGAAATTTAAGGGTTATAATGTTCTATGACTTCAAATAGGATAATATTGCGAGAACGGCGCCCTGTTTAGTTGTGATTAGAGAGTGAGAGATATGAGACACACTCTTTAATAGGCTGCACCCAATTCATGATGTTGAGATAGTACAATAAACAAGTGTTGTAATCACCGGAGCTCCTTGTTATTGTTCTCCCTACGGTGCTGATAACAGGACGAAGCCAGGAACCCATGGAATCGCGTTGATTAAATCGCGTTTAAATAACTAATTCCTTTTGGACGACGCCAGACAGATAATAGAAAAACCTAGGCGAGCAGCCACTATAACAGTCTCACTAAGCCAACAGAAATTTAAATAAGCAAGACAACTATTATATGCATTTGGCCAGAATTTCTTGAAAACACAGTCAACATCAAGTCACTCAAGTCCCCACTCGGCACTCTTAATACATGTGGCAGGTGCTAACAGCGAAACAGCAATGATCTGCAGTGACACGCACAAGTCCCAGCTTCAGACGATTTGTAGTACACTCCGAATGGCCAGCGGGGAAATCCGGAACAATTGATCCAGGCTGCGAGACAGAGGAAGGGAAATTAGTTCTAACAAACGCACTGTCAGTGCCCACTTGTTCGTACGTGATAAGAATTCACACTTAATCAAGAGGAGTAGAGTGCGTTGATTTATATCGGAGACCTCTCGCTGACGAGGATCAATCCCGGTTGTCACGGCGTGGAGTCGTGCATGAATGCTTCGTTGGACTCGGAGACGATTCATTGGAGACAGTCGAGTGTGTCACGGCTTTCTCCTTTCCCCCACTGGACTGCATGTTGAGGTTTTATTTAGTGGATCTGCCAGCTGGGTTTATTGCGCATGTGCCCGCTACAACACTGGCTAAACACTGGCTATATGTGGATGCCGTTGCAGCGTTCACGGAACCCTTGCACGGCCAGTCACTGGAAAAAAAACGAGCTTATCATCTGCTTCTTAAGAGGAGCAAGGATGAAGGATGAACCCTCTGCGCCCCCATCGGATCCTATATAGGATCTTTCTATAGTCCTCGAGGCTCTGAAAGCTCCCCCTTTCAAACCGCTTCAACCCGTGGATCGCATAGGCAGCTGCAATGGCGTCCACTATCCATCTAGACAGTGTCTGTTTTGAGGCGGCAAGACCTTTTGTGCACCCTCCGAACGAAAACAAAAAGCTGCTCAGAGCATCTGAAAGAACGCTCTGAGCAGCTATTTGATAATATTCGCCATCGGATGCTGGCAGAGCCGATAGGGAGTACCAATCACCTTAGGGACATCACTGTGTCTTGGATTTAAAATCACCTTAGAGTTATTTGGTCCGAACTCAAGACATGCAGTGCTGACAGACAGCGTGTGGAGGTTTCCCACGCATTTAACTGATGACAGGGCTGTCAGAAAACGGTTTTGAGTGCTTCATCTGCAACATGTCTGTCTCTCTGCTGCGTCATTCTCGTCGTCCGCCATTTTAAGCGAGGGAAAAAATGCACATAATCTGAACTTGCAAAAAGAGCATGTGAAAAAAAAAGTATTGTAACGGGCAGAGAACATTGTCTGTTGTCAGCTGTACCACTGAATAAGGCCAAACTTCTCCCAGTAATACTGGTCCAGCATTTGCATACTGGCAGTCTCTCTCCCTGTGGTGAAAGCTGACTATTATTTGACTAAAACTAATTTGAGCTCTACTTTTTAATGTACAACTTCTTTGGCCACATTTCATACTTTTTCGAATGCTCGTCCCCATAAACCACAAGAACCTCTTGAAGTCTATGCTGCTGAGCTCACAAATCTAGTGACTGAAGCATTTCCTCATTGCGATACAGCAGCACGGAATTGTACATTTTTTGCCGATTTTTGACAGTCTTAGATCCATCAATTCTGAACTGAACTGAATACGGGGCTGCAACGTTAGACAATGCCTTGAAAGTGTCCACTCAGTGTGAATGTGCTCACTTGGCCATAAGTGTTGCTAACCCTTCAGCTGTTATGCTATGTGACAGTAAATTCACAACCATCGGCCAACACAGTGACTACAACTCACATCACTGAACTAGCATCAGCCATTGCTGAACCCCCGAACTGACCTGCATGACTTACGTCAGTCTCACCTGCAACAAACTGATAAATGCATGGACCAGCTCTCGCGCGGATTTCCATCTTTTAGGATGATGAGACGTCTTCCACACACTCTCCACATCGGACCTGCGGAGCTGTGGACTACAACATCACAGCACGCAATCGCGAGCCTGATTGGGACGATAATAATTACCGCTGGGACGATCATTGTGAACCTCAGATCATCACTACCGCCAGGACTGCTGCTTCACAACATATACAACTTCTTCACAACTTCCATAGCGAGGTCGACAACAATACCCTCAGGATGAATGCTGTCCTCCACGACAATACCATGGCCATTCAGAAACTGATTGAGCACTTCCAAAGGATGACTTCTCCTGCCAAAGACATTCTAGCTACTCCCCTTCCTCCCGCAGTCGTGAGTCACAAGTTTCTCACACTACGCGATCCCTCCCCCCCTCTCTCTCTCTCTCTCTCTCTCTCTCTCTCTCTCTCTCTGACACACACACACAAAGACAGGTATGACTGCCAAAGAGAGCATTTGTATTGAATTTGGCAAATAAAATCAGCCATAAATGGAGAACAAAAAAAAAATGGAGTGACCTATTTCACACACGCACACACACACACACACACAAACAAACACACACACACGGGTATGACTGCCAGAGAGAGAATTTGAATAATGAAGTCAGCCACACATGCAGAACACGTGTTAGTGAGACCTAATGCATGCACATGCACACTCACATGCTGGGAAACCAAGACAACTGACCTTTTCCACTTTAGAATGTTTACATTGAGATGTGAGAGCTGGATCTGTGTTTTGAAACCAAAGAAATTGTTCACACGCAAAAGCTATAAAAGAGGGTCTATGCCGCCCTGCACACAGTTCATTCTGTGCTGGCAGTGTGGCAAAGAGGTACACTCTCCTTGAGACTATCCAATAATCTGCAACTACAATCTGACTCTAAGTCTTGTGTGTCTTATGTGGCATTTTTCTGGCAAATTTTTGTGACATTTTGCAAAAACAGGCATTTCACAATGTTTTAAAAACAACAAAACAAAACAAATATCTACTATTAAAAAAGAATTATACATATATATACTATATATATATATATATATATATATATATATACATATATATATATATATATACATATATATATATATATATATATATATATATATATATATATATACATATATATATATATATATATATATATATATATATATATATATATATATATACATATATATATATATATATATATATATATATATATATATATACATACACATACATACAGTGAAGAAAGGGTTGATCAGGGTTGGAGCTAAACTCTGCAGGACAGTGGCCCTCCAGGACCGAGTTTGAGGAACCATGCTCTAAGCGAACACAATCCGCTCGAGTGCTCAAATTAGGAGACGCACCACGAGCCCGTGTACGCACCCTCTCTCTGCCTCCTCTGTTACACGACCTGTAACACTTATATGAGTGTAAGTCTTATGAGTGTAAATCTCATGCCCCTTACAAATAAACGCTTCACACGAAGCATTGCCTGTTCATCACAGGCTATAATTACACACTCCCTATCCGAAAAGATCGGGGGCGTCACACAAATATGTAAGCAACGTGCGGGCACCGCTCTCGAGCACTCACGCTTACAGAAAGGCACCTCGCCCATGGCAGCGCTTGCGCAATGCAAAGCAGTCATAGAACGCTCCTCATTCACTGCAATCGGCTCGTCACTCACACAACAGTTTGTCACTGCTGTCTGCGAGCTGCCGTGTTCAAACACTGTAAGCGTGTGCGCCACGCACACACCTCCAACGCAACTTGTAAAGCTCACACAGTGTGGCAATCAGAGCGTGGAGGCCTTTCAACCCCTAGCTGCACATATAAAAGCATGGGAAGCTATCACAGGGGTATTAAAATGGGTGTTAAGCACAACAAGACAAGGCTATTCACTACAATTCGATCGCCGTCCTCCACACTTCGAGCACGAACTCGAAACTACTCTGAATACAGAAGTAGCACATCTGCTTCGTAAGAGAAATCGCGAACCTGCAAAAGGAGAGAAAGTGCTGCTTTCTCTGAGCGAGTCGTGGTTTTTACAGATGTTTCTCTCTTGTACCTAAGAAAGACGGTGACCTCAGACCCTTCTTATATCTGAGATTTTTGAATGAAGTGCTTGTTCAAAATGCTGACAATCAGGAAACTCCTCGCACCAGGGGGACTGGTTAACATCTCTCGATCTGTAAGATGCCTATTTTCAGATTCAGCCAATTCCCCCATCACAGGCCATTCTTGAGATTTGCCTTTGACGGCCAGGTTTATCAATACACCATCCTTCTGTTTGGCCTGTCCTTAGCACCCCGTACATTACGAAGTGCATGCCTGCTCGGCAACAAAAAGTTAGATTATTTGTATGAATAAAAATTAATATTTTTTGTACAATTACTCGATCAATTGTTGGGGTCATATAGACCCCAAAGATCAGGGCCTGTATTCATAAAGATTCTAAGAATCCTCTCAGAAAACTCTTAATTTAGCTTAACAAACTTTTACGTAGGAGTCTAAGCTTAAAAGCGATTCGGGACTGATCTGAGAGCAACTCTGTGTAAGGAAAAGATAACAACTTTCATCTTGGTGAGTAGGTGGGGTTGACCCCGTTGCTATGTATGACACAATCTTTTGAAGACTGTGATTGGTTGGTTGTCGAAGAAGGAAAAAAAAAGAGCAATTTTAAGTAAAGAATTTACTCACACACACACACATTATATACATTATGTATATATAAATCCTTTTTTTTTACCATGCTGTTAATTTCCTAAGGTATTTGATTAGCTTAGAATGATAAAAAAATTTCACTCTTTCCAATTACACGGATTGCTGTCTATATAAAGTGGTGGTTTAAATGTTGTTTTTAATATGGCAAACATGGAATAAAAAAACAAAAAAAGATGAGAAAGCCTGACTGGACAGAAGAACAGTGTTTAGTGTTAGTCCAGTTAGTGGATGAACACCATCATTAAAGAAAAAACTGGGCCGGGTGTCAAGGCACGGAGCAAGAAGCAGACTTGGGAGCTTATAGTGCAAATTATTAACGGTTCATTCCCTACTTGTGCGCACCCGGGAAGCCTGCTATAATGCAGTTCTTTGAACCTGCAAGGTGGGAATGTCCAGTGGAAACTAAATGAACTGGGACACAATAAGAAGTTCTGAAAGTGCTGTAATTGTTTGTGTGATCACTGCTTACAGAACCAAATCACTGCTGCTTTATTGCATTTTCCCATTTGCCAAATATCTTAATGTAGTGATTACTTTCATTTCTAGCGTTATGGCATTGCGTTGTGTCGGAGATATTAATGTGTCTCTAATAAGATCAGTCACAAACACGATCCCTGCACGATCTCATCTATAGCGTCTTATTAATTCACTGTCATCTATTGCAACACATTTCTTCTCCCTCTTCATCTTTCTGCCGTTTTCTCCTCTGCTAAAGAAACTCTTAAGCCTCTTAAAAGTCCTCATCCATACTCCTAACAATTTTGACCTTAAGACCTCTTTTAAGGGTTAAGATTCTTTCTGAATTACTTTTTTCTTTACTAGGATTTGTTTCTTTAATTTTAAGAGTAAACGCCCACATTTCTAAGAATTTTCTTAGAATTGTGTCACTATGAGCTACTTTTTGCATTAAGATTCTTTATGAATATGGGCCCAGAAGTGTAAACAGGTAACAAGGACCATTTGAGGATTTGTTAACTAATTGTTTCACTTACTTGTGGTGACACTGTTGTAAAGACTCTGGGCGGGTCTGATCGAGGGGAATTTGCATATCATAATTAATAATTCATAATTAATAATTATTCATACAGATTTGGATCAGCCCGGTCTTACATGTTAATAAATCCCTCTAATGAGGGCTTTCTGTTAACTTTACTTATATGTATACATGTGTATCTCCGCAATTAACCACAAATTAATTGTAACAGATTGCACAGACCACGTCTTACAAGACAAGTAAAATTAATTAGCTCAATTAATTTATAGAGCAGGGAAAACTTAATCTCTCTGGCCAGAAGAATTCAGCATTCCAACTCCACAAAACATAACCTTTTTGGTATGTGTAGTTATATAAAGCATGCAGCGTTTCGATCTTTCACTTCAGGGACTTGTCATGAGCAGGACCGTAATTCAATCACAAATGGTCATATTGAATTTATTAAAGTCAATAAGGCAACTAAGTAAGCATTTACTACGTTACAATGATACATGTATATACAAACATTAAACACAAACTAAGACGACGCAGGGCGTTAGACGATAAGTGAGTTGGAGAGAGAGAGAGAGAGAGAGAGAGAGAGTGAGGGTGAGAGAGAGAGGGAGTTACAGTCACCAAACAGTCAATTAATCTTTCTGAACACCATGAAAACACTTTCTTTATGCTTCTGAGAAGCTCTAAAAGAAGGTAACGTTATACTTGCACAACATGTTTGGTCTGTGTGTGTCACGGACTCGTGGCCAGGCCCGGTTGGGCCGCACGATGAATGGAGAGGCTGTCCTGTGTGCGCGCGTTCCGTGGAGCGCGTGAGCGCGTTCCGTGGAGCGCTGCGCTTTTGCACTGCCTGTCCTGGCGCGTGCATGGTTGGTTGCGTGCGCGTGGCTTCTTTGTTCCGTGGGAGTCACGTGGCGTTCGTTGGCATTCGGCGCGAATGTTTGAAAGGCTTAAAAGTCTTTGAGGTGACGTTACCCGAGGAAATAGATCGGCAAAGTCCACTTCCTTTCCTGGGAAACGAACTTGGTAGTTCATTTGAGAAGAGGACGAAACTTTGGACGATCAAAGAAGGATCCCGGTTGGGGTCGGATCTCCGTGAGGAGATCCTTTACGTGCTTCTTGGCATGAGACGTTTTCGGAAGAGAAAGGGCGGAGCTGGCGCACTGCCTTTATCCTCTTGGGGACATCCATCCCTTTCCTGTTGGCTTGAGCCAATCAGGGAGATGGAGGCTGCACGCGGGAAACATTCTTTTATGGTGCTTTGTTCTCAGACCACGCGCTCCTCGTGGGAGGGGGTGTGTTCACATAAGGGCTACTATTGAAACAGTTCGATCATCCTTGGCAGTAAAACATATTAAAAACACACTTTACTTTACATCTCTGTACATATTCGGGTCGTTCATCTGATACGTATTCGAGAGACACCAAGGAGCATTATCTTACATTAAATGAACATATACTTCTGTTTACAATGCCTAAGGAAGTTATTTCTAATTCCTTTTTTATGCTGCAACCAACAAAGATATTTCACGGTGACCTGGGAAAACACACATACATAGAACACATGGAATATATCTGGTTAAATGTCTTTTAACACAGAAAAGTCCATCTCTTGGGTCAGAGACATAAAGCACATTCCACAGTCTTGTAACATGATCTCACTCCAGTGAGTGGAAGAATGTGTGTGGCGGTGTATGTGTGTGTGTGTGTGTGTGGGGGGGGGGGGTCCGAGTCCTTGGAGGACGGTCTGATTCAGTCTGGCCAAAATCACTACATCTCCCCCTTTTCGTTAGATGAAGTCCTGGCGTGGACTTCCATTCGAATGACACCCATCGCAATGGATGGAGGGCAGGTGAATCATGAAAGTCAGGTAGCAGGTGGTGGCTAGGCTGAGGTTCGGGCTCAGCTTGATGAGGTTGGACGCAGTCTCCAGTGTGGTACCCTCTTCCTGAGGGTCCAGTGGTGGCTGTGGAGGTTTGCGTTTGTTGAGTCTCTTGTGGAGTGTGAAAGTCCAGTGTCAAGACGTGGTTGATTACCGTAGAGGTACCCAGCGCAGAATCAGCTGCGGTCCAGGATTGGACAACAGGTGATGCAGTGTTGCAGTGGTGCAGGTGTTCAGTTGAAACACAGCTAGGAGAGCTATGTTGCTGGAGAACAAGTTCAGTTCGGCTGGTACACCCGTCTTCACAGTTCATAATTCCAGTTCTGGAATCAGGGTGAAATCATGGGTTTCGGAAAGGATGGGACTTGACTCAGGCTCAGTCGACAGCAGGGTAGCTCGAGTCTCGGAGCAAAGGCTGCTTGATGCTGAGTTTTGAGCAAAGTCATTCTGGCAGACAGTAAACCGTTGTCCCGCTGGAGTTCACTTGTCTGGTTCAGCAGAATGCCGTGAGCGTTGGTGGATCTGTCACAGCTCCTTTCAATTTCTTGATGGTCTGTGAGGAGGCACTCTGTTGTGAGTTACCTTTTGGCTGAAGGATTTCAGTTCGTTTTGTTGCTGGACATGCCGGTGTTTGACTGCGTTCTGACAGCAGCGGCGTGGGTGTCCATTTAGCTCTGCTTGCGTGGTAGTCGAGCCCTATGCCGTGTGATGTCGGACCTGGTGATGACTGCAGTTGTCCTCTGGTTGGCTGGAGGCACAGGGAGACGACCACAACAGCAGCATCCTGTAACAGAGACAGGGGAGAGAGAGAGAAGAAAGGGAGGAAAGATTTCAGCGGCTGTTGGCTGGGACAGCCTGATGCCTTTGAGGATGCCGAGATGTCCTGGTGCTGCGGTGTGCAGCCCACATGGTGCGTGACAGGCATACACTGGCTGGTATATCCCCCTTTTTGTACTGTGGCAGCACAAGCTGTGGCGAAGTGATGTCACGAGGTACATAAATTTCAAGTGTTGGGCCGTTTAGCAGCATGTGCTTGGTGAGCTGCCGTTGTCGTGGTTTACAGCCGGTTTGGGCGGTTGGAGGGGTTGAGAGGTGGTTGTCTCAAAGTTCATTTGGTTAGTCTCAGTTTTTGGTAAGCTGAAAGGTGCAGGGTAGCAAGTTCACGTTTACATTTGGTGCTGAGGCTGTGCCTTTATGGCTGGTTGCAGGAGTTCTCTGTGACCTCTGTGACCTGCCAGTTAGGTTCTTTTGACCTGTGTGACTGGAGGGGGAGGGGTACTTGAACTTGAGCTCAGACATTCAGTTGTTTAAAGTCTATTAAAGGCTCATAACGATCTAACAGATCTTGGCCAATCAGACGTGCGCACCGTGATCGTTCGTGTATCGGTACACTGGGTAAATCCGGCACATAGGGACCAATTGTTGGGTGAATGAGAGCTACCTGTGTTGAGCCAGATGTCGTTTTGGCTGTAGGATTGCACCTTCAGCTTACCTGTTTGGGATTTGAGAGTTCACTCTGATTGTTTGAGTCTTTTAAAGAGTTGGGCTGGCAGTAGCGTGATGTTTGAGCTAGTGTCTAGCATGGCTTCAAGGCTCAAATCATTGTCTCTAGGTGGCTAGGCAGAGTTTGTGCCACCCCCTTTTGATTAGGTTTCCCAGAAGTCCTGGCGTCTGGGCTGATGTTGTGTGGGAACACGGTGTTGTCATGCTCAGGCTGTGCAGCTGTCAGTTGTGGTGGCTGCTTGGTGCTGTCACTTTGTGAAGTGGCAGTGAGCTCTGTGTTGTGATGCTGACGAGCAGTGTTCTGGGTGTCTGTTTGGATCTTGCGCTGAGACATAGCATGTCTGGCTTGTCCTTCTTGTGAGATCTTGTGCAGAAACTCTTTCAGCACCTTCAGGATTTTTGCTGTTAGTGACATGGCTGCACTGTTGTTATCTGATGTGTGCTCAGATTTGTGCTTACCAGTGGCGTGTTGAGAGGGGTACCGCTCTGGGCTGGTTGGGCTTGAGTCTCTTGGTGATGAGGTGTGGCTCAGAGCTCTTGCTCTGGTGCGGTCGATGAGCACCAGGACTGTTGTGTTGCCCTCTGTTGGCTTGGAACGGTTTACTCTCAGTGAAAGTGTGGGGTGCCTCCTGAGAGGCAGCTCTGAGTCGTGCTCAGAGACAGGTTAGTTTGAGGGTGTTTACCCAGTCTTTCGGACAAAGTCTTTGCGTAATGTGAGCTTGTGGTCTCGTAGCTATGGTAGATATGCTACAGGGACAGGCCAGGGTGCTTACGGAATAACTCACTGTGGGATGCAAGCTTCAAAGAAACAAAGTTCTGAGATTGGCATTCTTTCCATACCTGGTGGTTTGTCTGAGTCGGTGGAGTTTCAAGTCGGTCTTGCTTTGATGTCCACGGCGTTGAGAACCTTTGGTATGATTCTGGATCAGGGAGTTAAGCGATCGAAGCTTATTGCAACAGCTAATAGTCCATTTTGGCAGTCTCTGTTTTGACGAGCTAGGAAGCTGTGCACCTTCACGACTGGACGTAATCCATATCGAGCAGAATCTGTTTCATGCAGTCAGGTTGGTTAGACAGTTTGCAAGTGACAGTCTGGTCTGCATGTCGTGGCTTTTCTGGTTAGCTTGGTCAAATCCTTTTGGAGCCATGCCGTGGTTTGTGGCAGTGGTTCCTTGGGAGGTCTGAGGTCAGGTTACGCAGGCGCTCTGTGGCATTCTGGCACACTGGTTGTGAGTGATTAATGCGTGGCCCTAAAAGTTCAGAACTACTGCTTAATAGGTTTGTTAGGTATTCAAGCATAAGCTAAGTGTCTCTTTTGTCTGAATCTTAGCTGTGAATGTTAGGGGGCTAAGTTTTGTGTGGTTCCGAGGGTATTTCCTGGGAAGGACATAGCCGAGATGAAAAATAAATGACGTAAGGTGGTCTCTTATGACTAAATTATTTCTCTGGACTTAGCTGGTGGTTCACTATAGCTCGATGGTGTGAACCGATAACAGGGAAAGGACAGCTTTCTTATTTAAATTCTGCTTATTGTTCAATCCTCAGGACTCTAGTAGTGCCTTTAGTAAATTGTTGAGATTACTTGTGTTAGAGGGTCACAAAACGAGTGCACTGGCTGGAACTAAGCCAAAATAACAAATAAGGTGTCTGCTTCCTTTCTGGGCCTGATGGGAAATGGAACCACACTCTGACAAGAGAGGCAAAGGAATTAAATCATATAGAGGACCTAATGGACAAGGGAGTAGCTGCTTGCTATTATTATCAAGGTCAAAGGAATGAAATAATTAACGAGGAAAAATAAAATCAAAATTAAAGCAAAAGGAAATAAAATGATCAAAACATGGAATGATCTGAAGTCGAAGAATAATCAGTGGCATTAGTGTGTAAACTTTGGATTTGCTTTGATCAACACTCTATAGTGGGTTGTAGCGGTTGCGTTCAAGACCACATTGGGTGTGTTCCTCTAAAGGTTTAGTCAACATGCCGACGAAATTCCTGATGGTTATACAAATTCTTCTGTAGTTAGTTGCGCAGTTTACCTGCAGTTAAACTTGAGTTTAATTAACAGGGCATCTGTGAAGTTAGTCTTCAATGGTTAGCAAGGAGTATTCCTAACCCTGTGAGGGTAAACTTTGGCTAATAAGAATTGCAAACACGGAGAGTGAATAATTAGAAACCCTAAGTGGTGTTGAGGAAAGTATTCTAGAATACTTTGCACTGTGGAACACAGCTGTGATTAAGGGTTCAAGAAAATAATGCTAACTGCTAACTGTGGAGGTTATTCAGCTTAGCCTGCATTGGATTGGAGCTATGTTAGGTTAGCTTAGCCCAAGTTAGCTTGATGCTAAGCTAGGTTAGCTTAGCCTAAGTTAGCTTAGTGATGGGTCAGTTTAGCTTAGCCTAAGTTAGCTTGATGCTAGGCTAGGTTAGCTTAGCCACCCAGGCTGGTTTGTTTACAAAAGTGACATTAAGAGTTAGCATTTCCTGTGACAAGTTGTCATGGGAGCCAGAGGGTGTCAGAGCAATTCAACAGTACCTGAAGAATGTCTGTGTATTTTACATGAATCGTGCATGTTTTAACGGGTTAAAAGGGAGGCACCTATACTTTATGATTTTCAAGAACTTGGTTGCATTAAGTAAAACGCAAATGTGTCTTGGCATTTGCTAATTTTCTCATGGAACTCTACTCTTTACTTCAGTCTTCTATTTGTTTACAGAGTAAGGAAATAGATTTGCTGCAAGTCAAAGCTTGTCTTGTTCTATTTGCTTACAGAGTAAGGAAATAGATTAGCTTTCCTAAGCATATATAGTTACGTCTCTCTCATGCATGAATGCTGACTTTTCCGCGAGTTACTTCTTTTGATCGTTTAGTAGCTTTCTGCTTGTAGAAGCAGCTAAAATTTAGGTGAATTGCATCAATCTAACAATAAAATTAAGGCCTTTACTTTGTAGAAGGGGAGCGTCGCCCAGGTTTACATACATATAATTCTGTCCTGAGCTGTCTTCGTCAGAAACAGGTTTACTTATACCGCGATTTTGGATTTCTTTTTTTTGTTTATTTCCAAAGCGGAAAAGATATCGGTACAGATTACAAGCTGCTGAGATGATTCTTCTGTTACACAGACTTACGCTTTAATGCTGAAGTTCCTGATACCAGTTGGGAGTCTAAGGCCTAAAATTTTTTTTTTTAAAGTAGAGATGTCAATTCCCGCTATTTGTTTTATCTGCATTTAGGCAAGCCAGCTATCAAGATGCGTATTGCACGTAGTGTTTTAGTTGGACCGCGATGGTCAAGTGCACGCCTGTTGATTAACAGTAATTTAAACTCTGGGTGATTTTACTACACTCTGTCGTCAAGGCAAAGTATGGAGTGGGTGTTTTCTGTGACTCTTCACTGTCGTGAAATGTTTAACGGTGCCGTTCTAAACAACATCTAAAAACTGTTTGTTTCAAAAGAGTCGTGCATAGTCTGTCGGCCGTCGAGGCGTACATGTCTATGTAAGATTCCTTTAACTTAGTAAAATTCTAATTCTACAAACGCAGAGTCTTGCAACTCTTCTGAACACCCATTTTCATCTACTTTTCAAAAGTTCTACGTCCGATGTTGATCAAGGACCTTTTAGCAGAGTCTTGCACTGCGTTCGTGCAGTGTCTTCTGGGTTGCAGTTCAAAATAATTTGGGGTTTTAGGAATTCTTACTGAGTGGGCCTTCACGGCATCGTTGAGTGGGCCTTGCGTGGGGGCAGGAGAACTATGGTGACTGACGGGATAGGAGGAGAGGTTTCTTGAAACTGGTGTCCTCCTCAGTTATAGGTTCGCTGCAAGTTCCACAGCAAACTCGTTCGGAGCCGGTGGTGGTAGCACAGGCCCTCCTGGGTCTGTTCTGCTGGGTGTCGGTGTCGTGTCAGACACCGGTTGGAGACAGCAGGTGGAAAGTTCGATGTCTTGTAGATTGTCAGAGATGTGGTGGAAGGCGGGTTTCCCACCTTCCCCCTTTTTCAGCTCTTGTGTTCTTGGCTGAAATGTGCAGACTGGTTAGGGGAGACTTGTGGTGTGTGTTTCCCCTTTTCCGGTCATGCTGAAGTCTATAAGAGTATTGCAACTCTGTGGATCAAGTTCATGTTCAGATCTTGTCTTTGCTGAACGAGCTTGTGGATGGTCACACGGGCCTCTCGAGAGTTTCTTCCGCAGGCCGTGGCTTTCGAATCTCTTCAAGTTCAGCCTCTGCTCTTTGCAAAGGGGCTTCACTTTGTCGAGTTCCTCGCTGAATTCTCTCTCTTGGTTCTTTCTCTGACTATTCTCTTCAGTCTGTGTAGAACATTTAGACAGGGCAGTTTGAAGTCTTTATACTTCCTTCTGTAGCTTCGGGTCGCTGTCATCTCTCTGCGCTGGCAACCTTGTGCTTCAGGGCGATGCCGGCTCCTTTTGCGGAGGCGTGCGTGTGCGCTGAGCTGGGAGGCGAGGTTGACGTGTCTGGCCCAGTCTTTGTCGTGGGAGCTTTGGCTTGGTTTGTGTGCCATCGAGCTTGCACACGTCTGCGTCCAGTTGCTCTTGGCTCGGGGCTCTGATTAACCGGTGGCTTTGGGCAGGGATGGAGATGTCATGAATCTCGGCCATGTCTCCAGGTTGTCCCCGCGGGTTGTGGGACTGGACACATACTGGCTTCTACTGTGGGCGCATGAACACAACACACACAGAGAGACCAATGTAATTTCAACTACGTCTAACGAGCTATAAGATACCGGCTAGGCCGTGAGATTAAAATTTTGGTTAACTGATGCAGACAGTTAAACCGTTAAGGTGGGACGATTGGTAGGTCATCATGGGTCCTGAATGAAGATTTGGCAGGGCGCTAGCTTAGGGGTCACCTGTTTATGCTAACGACTTGGTTGTCAAACTATTCTTCAGCTTTCCTTGGTGTGTCAGAGAGGTTCTGTCTCTCAGGTGAACTGAAAGGAACAGAGCACAACAGAACAGAGCAATGGCAAGCTAGCAAACGTTCGCAAGCACATGTAACCATCAAAGATGGGGAGGTCTGTAATGAAATGGCATTAATAGTACACAAGAAGTATTAAAAGTGAAAGAGGCAGTTTGTGAGGCTAAAGCCTGCAGTTTGTGGCTTGGAGAGACGGAGGAAGCCAACCACTTCAAATATCAGGGAATCTCTAGATTCGGTGGCCAATATTAAGTGGATGGGTCTCAATACCTTTTTCTAGTTTGCCTGGGGTGAAATGAGTCATCCCTGGTCTTGAGTCAGCCTCGTGGCTGGTCCCCTCGTCACCCCCCAACACCTGACAGCAGTGTCCCGGGCATTTCGTGCATCTGTATACGAGGTGCGCCCTTTCAAGCAACTTGACCTTGAACACAACCGGCTGTGCCAGATTGGTGGTGTCGGGTTGCGGGCTGCATCAACAGAAAGATACAGGAAAGTATCAGACCTGCGCTCAGTCAGCGATGGTGGCGCACATCCAAGACGACCCAGCTCAGCCGGACCCCAAGCGAAGGTGACTGTCACATCACCACAGCACTTAGAGATTTCTACCTGACAAACACAAAACAGGATGAAGAACAAGTGTGCCCTCAATTTGAATTAAAGCTCCTCTATCTACATCAAGTTGAGTGTCTTATTTTTGTTGAAAAATCAAAGGCAACGGCTTTACTAAAGTCTATGGTATAAACACAAAGGGAATTGTGAACAATGTCAATTATCAGAATAACCCAACCTCCATACAGGGAAGAGTATAGCATTAAGTGCAGCGGGAGGAGCACAGGAGGAAGCAATCTGTAGTGGCGAGTTTTGGCCACTAAGGGTGTGTGTCTCTTCCCTCCTAGTGGTCAATTTGGCTGACAGAGAGCTTGATTTGAAGTGCATTCAAACTGATTTAAATACAATTCAAATTGAGCAAATGCATAGGGGTTAAGTAACCTTTAGATTAGTAAGGATACAGTTGTAATAAAACCAGATCAAAATTATTAAAAATAATTTGAAATGGAAATATAGAAATAAAGCCATAATGCAATTTCCCAATGGGAATGAGAGACTTAATTCAAATTACTTTGAAATTTGTTTTGTTTCAAACCTAAATTTAAATAAGTGTAGTAAAATTACAGGTTGGTGTTATATTTTGATGACAATCACCGATTACGGTGAGGGATCAGTGACTGTAACTAGAAACAAAACCGACTGGGAGAGAGAAAGCCATTCAGGACAGTGAGGTTAGGTGATGGCCACAAGGGGGCCGCTTTCCTCCCAAGTGGTCATCAGAAACTGTTAAGACTTAATTCTGAATTTCAAGTTCAAATGTGGTTTGAACCAAATTCAAAACAAGTGCACACAGTCAAGGCAAGGAAAATCATGTTAATGAAACAGGCTGTAGATTGCACATGCATTGAAAATTAGGGAAACTAGTTTGAAATTCAGTAAGGAAGCAGGGTGTTCCTGACAGAATTTTGAGGAAAGAAATGACCTAGCTGTTAGTGTCCACACGAGGGCGCTATTGCGTTCGTGGAGGGTTGAGTCGGGGCTGGGGTCATCTGATACTGGAAAACACTCGGGGTGCACCCTAGTGTTTGGCAGTAGTATTACAGCCAGCCCGCTTTCAAATGTGATTGTTTCAGAGGACGTGTAGCGAATTACACACCTATTTTCTGCATAATCACGAATAGTGCGGAATTTAAATCTCGACGGATTTCTTTTCGGTACTATATTTTACAAACACGTTTGGCAGGATTTTTTTTTCTGCTGCGCCGTGCGAAAGGGAAACAGGAATTATCCATCTGTTTCAAAGACTCCAAATAACATTTATCACAACTACCGTTATTGGTTAGAATGTTTTCAGCTTGGATTTTTTTTTGGTGCTATATTTTTTTACAAACACGTTAGCAGGATTCTTCGCTGCATTGTGCAAAAGGGGAACAGGAATTACTCATCTGTTTCCTGCTCCAATAGACATATATCACAATAGCACTTATGATAATATGCGGTTTTTATACATTGAGTAGCTAAGTCAATGTTTTTTTTTTCAACCAGGAGCTCATCGTTTTTCTAACGATTATAATATAAGGCCTTTTAAGAATGTTAGAAGAACATCGTTCTAACATTTCTTGTCTTCGACAATCTCAGGAGAATTTCGTCCTGAGAGAGGAGTTAAAATTATTCAAAATGTTGTTTATGCACAGAGGTTTCTCTTCCATCTGTGTCAGAACACATTTAATACTAAGGAAACTGCAGTTTACTTTTAGCAATTTAACAGTGACTAAAACGTTTGAACATTTAGCAGCTTGTTAAATATGCTTGGCTGGGCGGCTTTCGGGCCCAGCTCAGTCATATCGCTGAGTTTGCAAAGCGTCACTCTATGTGCGCGTGTAATAATAAATATTACATAACAATATTAAATAACCATATACACATTTGGACTGAAACTGATTTGCTCATAAACAAGTTTGAAGTGCCCGCATTCTCCACTCATTCTGTAAAGACTCTGGGCGTGTCTGATCGAGGGAATCTGCATATCATAATTAATAATTCATAATTAATAATTATTCATACAGATTTGGATTAGCCCGAGCTTACATGTTACATGCAAATCCCTCTCAACTGTAGGGCTCTCCTGTTAACTTTACTATATGTATACATGTGTATCTCCATATTAACTCACAAATTAATTGTAACAGATTCACAGACCACGTCTTACAAGACAAGTAAAAATTAATTAGCTCAATTAATTTATAGAGCAGGGAAAACTTAATTTCTGGCCAGAAGAATTCAGCATTCCAAGCTCCACAAAACATAACCTTTTTGTATGTGAGTTATATAAGAGCATGCAGCGTTTTTTCCAATCTTCACTTCAGGGACTTGTCATGAGCAGGTACCGTAATTCAATCACAAATGGTCATATTGAATTTATTAAAGTTAATAAGGCAACTAAGTAAGCATTTATGATGTTACAATGATACATGTATATACAAACATTAAACACAAACTAAGACGACGCAGGGCGTTAGATCGAGAAGCTGAGTTGGAGAGAGAGAGAGAGAGAGAGAGAGAGAGTGAGGGTGAGAGAGAGAGGGAGCTACAGTCACCAAACAGTCAATTAATCTTTCTGAACACCATGAAAACATCTTTCTTTATGCTTCTGAGAAGCTCTGAAGAAGGTAAGAGTAAACCTTACACTTATGCAGCAACATGTTCCGGTCTGTGTGTGTCACGGACTCGTGGCCAGGCCCGGTTGGGCCGCATCGAATGAATGGAGAAGCTGCTGTGTGCGCCCTCCCCGGGCAGCCTGCGACGCGCTGCTCGTGGAGCCCGCCCCGCCTTTTGCACTGCCTGTCCTGGCTGCGTGCATGGCTCGGCTTGCTGTGCGCTGGCCTCTCTTGCCTTCCGTGGGAAGCCATCTTGCTGTCGTCTGCCCATTCGGCGCGTAATGTTTGAAAAGGCTTAGTCAAAGTTTCTGAGGCTACGACTGTTGCCCGTAGGAGATAGATCGGCAAAGTTGACTACCTTCTGGGAAACGAACTTGGTAGTTCATTTGAGAAGAGGTACGAAAACTTTGCACGATCAAGAGAGCACCCCTTGGGTCTGGGTCCGATCTCGCGAGGACACCCTTGACGTGCTTCTGGGCATGAGACGCGTTTCGGAAGAGAAAGGGCCGGAGCTGGCGCACTGCCTTTATTCCTTGGGGACATTCTCCCATCCCTTTCCTGTTGGCTTGAGCCAATGAGGGAGACTTGGAGGCTGCACGCGGAAACATTCTTTTATGGTGCTTTGTCTAGACCACGCGTTCCCTCGTGGGAGGGTGTGTTCACATAAGGGCTACTATTGAAACAGTTCGATCATCCTTGGCAGAAAACATATTAAACACATCTTTACTTTACATCTCTGTACATATTCGGGTCGTTCATCTGAGATTCGTATTCTAGAATACACCAAGGAGCATTATCTTACATTAATGAACATATACTTCTGTTTACAATGCCTAAGGAAGTTATTCTAATTCCTTTATGTGGCAACCAACAAAGAGTATTCCACGGTGACTGGGAAAACACACATACATAGAACATGGACAGCATCTGGTTAAATGTCTTTTAACACAGAAAAGTCCATCTCTTGGGTCAGAGACATAAAGCACATTCCACAGTCTGTACACTATCTCACTCTCAGTGAGTGGAAGAATGCGTGTTTGTGTATGTGTGTGTGTGTGTGTGTGGGGGGGGGGGGGTTGAGTCCTTGGAGGACGGCTCATTCAGTCTGGCCAAAATCACTA